>BLKR01000075.1:0-600000 GCA_011170035.1 Teleogryllus occipitalis | reverse complement strand
AGAACAGAAAGTTGGATGTTTTCAAGATAAGAAAATTCAATCCATTCAAGAGCACACACTTTCAACAATGACAAAAAAAAAATTAATTAGTGAAAGGGAAAGAAGGATTTATTGGAAATGCTGCAGTTCTTGGAACTAAAGTATTGTCTGTTCAATCATGTGATGTGTTTTTTCTTCTTCTTCTTCCTTCTTTCTTTTGACAGTTATTGATGCCAAACCTAATTGGGGGCTTGGTCAGTGATTGACACATAGAAACAATTTAAGCTTATTTTATGAGCATTGCCTAACTTGTGCCTGAGCCATTTTATTCCTTACTTCTCTGTCATTCTTCCAAATGTTGAATGTTTGCATAATACCACTGAATTTGTGTAGATAGAATGCACAAAAATTATACTTCTAAACTGACAAAATAAATTTCTGTCGTTTTCCTCCAAAGTCTCATTGGTAGTCAGTGTCATAAAGAGTACGAGTGATTCAGTGGAATGCCTAAGTTGGGACAAAATATAATATGAAATTAGATAAAGTAAATATGAAAAAAGGACTAGTGATGTTGGAAGGAAGGAAGAGGAAGACAAGGAACACTGCAATACTCAAATATATTTCTTTTACTATCAAAGCAATTGTAGAGAAAATCATTTTAGGAAAAAAAGTTAAAAATGATACTTTTTCATTCCTTATTCATATAAACAATACACTAACATACCTTTTTCCTTCTTGATTTAACATTGTTCGAACCATTCCAAGAAGAACCATTACTGCTTCAGGGCATAATGTTACCTTCCCTAACACAGAAGTAACTGACTGACTTGCAGGCACTCCAAACATGAAATTCCACACATTATCTAAGTCAAGCTGTGAATGAATAGAAAAACTTTAGTAAACAATCACGTAACTAAATTATACCGTAGAATGACTATTAACACAAACCTTGGAATCAGCAGGTAACAATTTCACTGGTTGTCCCATCATCAATGCCATAAGTAAAAAATACACTTCAGGTACATCAATATGCTGGGGTAACAGCCATGCAAGGCGTTGAAACCCTGGCACATGGAGAGCCTCAGATTTCACCTCACGAGGAATAGGAATTTTAGGAGCAGCAGCTCCTAGTTGATAGCCTACAAACACAAATGTAAGGTGAGAATGATGTCTCAACACTACAAACTTCAAGGCATAATAATTCAAGTATGGCAATCTCAAATCTCTAAATTATATACTAACAGGTGAGATTAGCTCAACTGGCTTATTATTCAACACTTAAAAGTATTTATCCAGGCCAAAGTACATGGAATTTCAAAGAACCATAAGGCCACATTGTTCTTGGAAAATGTTAAAGAACTCTAGTTAAATGTCTACCAAAATTAAATCTTCTGATAATTTCCACCCTAACCAGTACTCAGTAAATCTGGAAATGATTCAAGTAAGAGAAATATGATTTTTGTGGAAATCCCTGGTGGTAAATATGAAAATCCTGGAGTAGAAGCAAATGCCTGAAGGTCATAAGGTGCCAAATAAAAAATTTCCATTAAAGAAGCTCATCTCATGAGTGACACCTTATTTACAAATTGCAGAATTATTAACATCTACAACTACAACAACAAACAACAGCATATTGAAATGTCAAATGTTTTGAAGTGTGTATTACTCTGTCTTACTAATTCACTTCAAACAGTGGGAGCTCATTAAGTTAATGACCTCTAAGTATAATGTATAATGACAATGTAGTAAAGTATTATATAGTATTATGATATAATAAAGTATAATGATCCCAAAATGGGGATTGTGAATATTTGTCATTACTACATTGCTACTGTTAAGTTTTTATAATCGTTGTACTATTCCTATATCCGATTCTTTGAGAATCCGGAGTTGACAGCAGATGTTTCTCAAAATTTCAATGAAGGCTGATGATTATGGCTGGCTGAGAGTACTTTTCTGCCACTCAACTGCAAAGCATTTGTTCGGTTCTCAAACCCAAATTTTCATTGGTTTGGCCTGTTTTAGGATAAACATCCTATGATTCTGACATTATTCTATTATTATTGTGAATTTATTCATTGATGTGACAGTCTTCCTGAGTGACATTTCCCATTAGGGGCTCATGGTAGCTAAGATATAAGAACTTTCAATCCAAGTTGCATTATGCCTAATAGTATTATGGTAAAAATCTATCTTTTGTTCAAGTTCCTTTGTCTCCTGTGCAGTTTTAAGTCAAGTCAAAGCAAGTCACATTTAAGTCAAAGCAAGAAAAACCACATATAATAAGCTCAAAGCTAAAACTTTTTGACAAGTTAGCCAGTGTTATGAATAACAGGGAAACTCAAGTACAGCGACCTGTAGGTGTCAGCATTGCACTGCTAAAAATTATGACCATGATATACTGTTTCACTTACAGACCTTACTTATACTGTTTCGTCTCTAAAAACCTGCCATGCTGATTCAATGTTGTCAAATTTTTCACCAGTCTATATATCAATATTTTTTAATTGATTTCAAGTGTCATACCAATTGGATGTCTCGAATGTAAGAAATTAACCTCTAAACATTGTAAATTTTTTATAAGTGTAATGTATAGCATGTACATGTGCCATATTTGTTTTTGAAATGTTTAATGCCAGAACTATGAATATATATGTGCCATACCGATATGATGTCTCTGTGGCAAAGAATAAACCTGTATATGTGTAAAATGTATTAAAATGTAGGTGGATATAATTAAGTTTTTGTTGAAATTATTCTGACTTTTGTATATGTATTCATATTTGGAAAAGAAACAACTGTGGAAATTCTATAACAACCAATAATTTAACACTCCGAGTACCCTTTTTTCATTTTTGTCAATCACTGTACAAGTATAAAAAAAAGTATTATTTTTCATCAGTGTGAACAAATAAAAACAAATTTTGATAATATTGTTTGGAATGGAAAAAATTTAAAAATAAAATTATACATTAATCAGAAATGAAATTATGGAATAAAACAAGTAAAAAAATATGTAGGAAGTGCAAAATATATATCCTAAATAGATGGGAGAGAACTTACCAAAACATTAAAATTAATTTAAAAAATTAGAAAGATAAATCCCAAATAAACACAAATAAGGAAAAATGTTCCCATTGAAAAATGTTCCCATCCTCACTTCAATGAGAAAGGAGCAAGTATAAATTGAAAGGGAACAGAACCGGAAAAAATGTTATAATTTAAAAAAGATATCAATGAAATGAAGTAAAATAAAATTTAGAAAAGAAAAGAAGAACAGGAAAAACAGAGGTGAAGAGGGAAGAAATAGATAACAGAGCACTTATAAAAATAAAGGAAAACGGAACATATCACAAAATATAAAAATATATTAGGCTATTCTTATTTTGGACAGAACAAGGTCTTAAATTTTTTTGCATAAATTTGAATCCAACATAGTATTAATAGTATCGGGTGTCTTTATCTGTAATGTCTATGAAATTAATTTTGAATATTTTTAGTGTCCATTATCCAAAACAGAAGGACTGTCAAAATTAAAAGAATGAGCAAAATCAAGGCGATGCCAAGAAATTAAGTTTAATTTTGTGCCAGTCTCCATAATGTTATTAACAAGTTCTTTTAGTCTTTGTTTGAGAGCATGTTTCCTGTTTAAATGAATTTCATTACAATGTATTCAGATGAAGACAGTTATAAAGATGAAACATCTAGTGAAAATGATTAACAACTCAAACTAGCTATTACTAAAACTAGTGTGTATCGTATATTCTTCTCTCTAAAAATACTGTATTTCATTTCTTTTAATAATTTATATTGTTCCTAATTTGTCATAAAATGTTGCAAATCAACCATTTATTTGAATTTTTTATTGAAAAATTAACACTACAATTATTTTCCAGCACTAATCAATAATTTTACAAATATTTTGAAAAAAATATTTTTTCAGTATGGCGACCTTTTAATGACGTCCTATCAGTATAGTGTAGTATGTAATTATCAAAATGGATTGCAGGAAGCTTTAAAAATGTACCGCTATATATAGATTGGTAAAAAAAATTATAGCTTTGAATCACTATGGGGCTACTTACAAATGCTAAAATGGTGTGTTATGGTCATTATTAGAGATGAAATTTTTTTTTTCTATCATTAGAAACACAATTAGCTTTGAACTCATAATTCAAGTGGGGAAGGAAGTAAAGAAAAAAAAGAAGGAAAAAAAAAAAAAAAAAAAAAAAAAAAAAAAAAAAAGAAGAAGAAAAAGAAGAAGAAGAAGAAGAAGAAGAAGAAGAAGAAGAAGACATATTGAATTGAATGTGGTGGATAGTGAGACACTGCCTAGATATGGCATACACTCCTTCTCACTTTGGTTATCTAATGAACAATATACAACAAGAATTAGCTGTGTACTCATTTTCCAAGGACATAGGTTTTGTGTCAGCACATACAAAACATTGTGCAGTGCAACGTTGACACCTGCAGGCCACCATACTTGTGTTTCCCTGTTATTTATAACTAGGGAACGGAATTTATTGTAATAAAAAATACAAAATATGTACATATATAAGAACTTATTTTTTCCAAAACATGCAAGAAAAATTAGAAAATATGTAAATTAAAAACTCATTATGTTTAAAATTGTTCTCTACAAGCATTTTTCAAACACACATCACCGATCAATCTTTAACAAGGATTCGGAGTGGCTGGAAGTAGGTTCCACCTGTTCAGAAGTAATTGTACACTAGACTTCACCACAAAGAAGAATAGATGATTCACCATTAAGAATTTTATTCGAAATATAAAATACTTTAATAGTATATTGCAATGTTTACAAGGAGCCGAGTTCAAGTGAATGGCAGTACCATATAGCCAGTGATGGATCCTGGTGGAGGGGGTTAAAGGGAATGTACCCCCCCCCCCAAAAAAAATATCGAACAATGCGGTAAAACAATTTTCTGTAAAAATTTTTTGTTGGTTTTCGATTGAGTAACAAATGTGCTGTTGGAAACATTAGCAAGCCTGGGGTTGAAATTACTTTTATTCACAAAAATCCGCTCATCCTTGACTCTTAGTAAGTGGTGCAGAGGGGGGGGGGGATGTTTGCCAATTCATGGCGAAGATATGGTGGTCACAGAAGCGCAGCAGAAATACATTTGATTTGTTAGAAAGAGGATTCCGTAATATATATCGCAAACGCGCATGTGAAATATTTCATTCGATGTATAAATATATTAAAATGTAACAAAATACATAGTGATAGGTAAAATTCATAATTATACCAAAATATCTAAAAATATGTAAAATAAAAATAGTTTTTATTCATTCAGAATGTCTTGTAAACTTTAAAAATATTATTCAATGCAGGGATCTAGTTCCTGTAAAAACATGTAATTACATCCGTTCCCTTTTTATAACACTGGCTAAATTCTCAAAAAGTTTGAGCTGTGAGTTTATCATATGTGGTTTTTCTTAACTACAGTACTGGCAATGTGCAAGCGACTCTGACAGTTCTCGCGTCCCTTTGTGGTATGCCATGTGTCCTGCTCTGAAGCAATCAGCTTGCGAGGATTTGTTTACTTTCTTAGAGATAGGGTTCAGCATTGCCATTCATCTGACTCATACTTAGTCACAGAGGCGATAAGGTTCGGCTTTGGTGAAAGTTATGGCATGATACCAAGATGTGTCATAGCCTGTCAGTAAGTGTTAATGTTTTGAGATTTCATTTATCAGTGATATAGGTGGTACCATGTGCGTAGTAACACACAACATGCACGTTTAACGAGCAAGATTCATCCTGTTTACAAAAGAGTACATAAGTCATTACAGTAGAACCTCTCATAACCATCGACCATAGGCTAGACACGGTCATTAAAAAATCAAGGTCAGATAATCAGAACAATACAAAAATGAACAAAAACTCAAATCAATTAATACATACTATAATACAGAAGAATTTAATCTGAAATGTATAGTGATATTCATACATTCAATACATAATACCACACTTCAATAAAGTCTCTCTGCACTGATCCGAATCAGGGCTGCCTTTTACAATTTGCACGTTATGTTGGTAGCAATCAGATCACTGAGAAACAAGTGAAGGGGACAACACTTCCAGCACCTGTTGATTGTGGTTAGCAATTTATGTTTTCTTTTGTTACAAGCTCCAGTTCATGCTACCAACATAATTTCTGTAGCTAACACTGTCACCCGCAAGGTCCTGGTGCATTGTACATACTAAACTATACTCTATTGAAGTATTACAACTTTGTGCTAGAGTCTGCATCAAGTAGGAGTCGAGAATTCAAGGGGGGGAAAGGGGGGCAGGGGGCAGCTATGAGGAGTTCTACAGTAATGGACTACTACAAATCCACTTGTCCTCTCTATGACCACCATTCATCAAGATGACCACTTGTAGCTAAAAGTAGAGTATTCAGCATAAAAGAGTACCACTGTACTTTTTTAGTATTCTCATTAAAAATTAATTTTTTTACACACTGAAATTTGAATGATTCTATTGACAAAACAAAAATGCTTATGTACTACTCACTTAACACAACACCCATTTTATTTTGAAGAACAAGTTCAGTGTCTTGCAGCCAGCCACCATTGGAGGAACCTTCCCGAAATTTTTGAATCAAAGTGGGGCATGAGCTCAAGACCACAAGTATGCGTAAACCCCATACAACAGTAGATGGATGTAAATGGCCTTGCAGATAAAGCAGCACCCAATCTAAACCAAGGACCTGAACAACTTCTTCGCAAAAGCTGCAAAATAACATTTAGCTTTTATAACATATAACCAAATATTACAGTTAATATTTACATACGCAGTTATGAAACACTTGATTGGGTCTCTGCGGAACATTCACATAACCAATTAACAGGCATGCACCCGCCTGCTCACACTCACAAATGCACATGCAAACTCACACGAGCCTACACCTGCCGACACATGGGCACGCACACACCTGCACTACACATGCACACCCCACGCAAGCACCCCCCCCACAACCCCCCCACACACACACACACACACACACTCACACAACACACACAACACCCACACACACAACACCCACACACACAACCCCCACACACACACCCACACACACAACACCCACACACACAACCCCCACACACACACCCACACACACAACCCCCACACACACACACACGCACGCACGCACACACACACACACAGATGTACATCCACACACACAAAATACACAAAATAGTGAAACTTACATAAGGCTAACAGTATTACGTGGTGTAAAGAGTAGTGAATGCAATAGCTGTAGGCAACGATTACGCAACACTATGTTGCTGACAACATCATTTTCCTTTTCACGTTCACTTCCACCTTTTTCTTCCCCAGAGTACGAGCCTTCATGTTCCACAGAGTGTTCTATCACACTCACAGCAGTTGGAGGCATTTCCTGAAGTAATACATGTTTCTCACTGGAGCCAGGTATTGATGGCAACATAGCTGCTACAAATTGCCCAAATCTATAAAGGAAAATAATCAGTTCCAATATAGAAGCTCAAATACAAAAAATGGTTAATTTAAGTATTATTATTATCATCTAAAAAAGTCAGTAAAACAAGATACAATAGCAGTTCACTGAACAGAATTATATGTAATACGTTTGAAGTATAAGTGATATCCTATACTTTCATACCAATGTGAATAGTTAAGGAGTAAACACAACATCATTTTGCATCACATCATGGTTGGAATGTCATTCAACTTACTCTACTGAAAAGTGAGTACATACCTCAAAAGATCTGCGTGTCTTGGTTGACCTCCCAGTAGTACACCCAAGAGCGAAACAAGTACTTGACGAGTCTGGCCATTAGTAACATCAGGTAAAATAAATAGTAAACGTTGAACTAATTGAAGGTCACGTACAATGCGCAAATTAACACGTTTTTCACTGGATTCCGCTACCAATTCATACAAATGTTCAAACAGAGAACGTTGTAGTTCACCAGGAGCTTCATGCCACACCTATACAATGATATAGTAATATCTTTTAATAATTATTCCTTTTGATACATAACTACACACACAAAAAGAAAAAAGCAAACCTCTAGGTCACATAATAAATCTTGAAAGGCTGCTATATTAGGAATAGAAGAACTTTCACGCCCACTATCTACTGTGCCAACAAGGCTAAAAGTCAAATGCAATATGTGACTATTGAGTAAAGGTCGCTTTTTCCGTAACAACATGGCCAATGTTTGATAACCACGTCTCCTATCCATTTCCAACTGAGCCATGCGATTACTACGAACAACACAAACAAAAGCCTTTACAGCAGCATATAGACTTTCCACATCTTGAGCCATTGCTATTAAACCTGGAAAAAACATGTGTTTTTTTTTAATTCCTTAATAGCATTTTTAATCAATTTTATGTACTTTTTTAACTTAATTTTCCAATTTATAAGAAAACAAAAACATTTCATACCCAAAAGCACAGAACATCCTCCAACATTCTCAACCATTTTAGCCACAGGTCGAGGAGAAAAAACTCGAACTCCCAAATACCCAATTACAACACCTCCAAGAGAGCGAGCAGGTCCACTAAGATGTCCAGCTGAATTATGGAGTATGCGAATTGGAGTAGCATTTTCATGAGATGACATCCCCAACTAGAAGAAAATACATGACGCATAAAGACGATGGGATCTTGGATTTTGTAAAATTATTTCCCTTATAAAGGGCCTCTAAAACATACCTGTTTGGCAATGGCTTTATTGTCAGCTCTACTATAAACTTTTCTAATTTTCGCCAAAGTAAGCTGAGACACTGCTTTAGCATTCAATCCAAATATAACTTTCTCCTCCGGTACTAAACTGGCTAATGGTTCAGTGCCTGTGATGAAACAATGATTGTATTAAAATATATTTATTACATCACAATAAAAATAAATAGAACTGCAGAAACTCTGCAAAGAATTAACAAAGAAAATAAATGTAATAATGACTGGATTTAACAGCAGTCCAATCATACAGTAATTCTCCAATTGGCAAAAATGTGGACAACAAGTGCCTTCATAAGGTACATGGAGTTTTAAGATGAGATTTACAAAAATTAATTTTACATTACCATTCAATTCAGGAGCCTGTAAACTGCCCATGTATTGAGGGCCAAGTTGATATAAAATAGCCACAGTTTGAGGTGTAAGAACTTCTTCTACTAAGTGACATGGACCCTGCTTCCACACCAATCTTGAATATCTACGCCATACTGGAGGTGTGCCTATGTATCCATAAACTGATGATGCAACAGTAAGGTTTGCTGCTCCACCACCAGGATTTTGAGAGATGTAATGAAGCTGTAAATAATAATAAAGGTAATCAAAGAGTTGGAATACAACAGACATCAACACAACATTGTGCCATCAAATGTGTACATTCCATATCCATTGTATAATTGCACAGTCCTGTTGTATTAATTGAGAGAGTTGCTAATGCTTTAAATAAATTATATTATAATAGAATTTCATAAAAACATTTCCAAAAGCTACATACATAGAGCAGGCTTCTGATTAGGAAATCATTTCCTTTTAACAATAATTTAAGGCAACAGCTCAACAACCATGGCAATTAACAGATGTAACCTTCCTGCTTCAAGTTCTAAATGAGGTATTTATTAAATCTAAAATAATTCCCTTAATTAATTTACAAAGTTTAATAAAAGTCAGTTAAGAGATGCATGAGATGCAAAAAGTAAATATTTCATTCTACACTCCTGTATCCACTCAGAATACATACGTACATTTACATTATGTTCAAAAGATAAGCAATTACATTTAAGCCCAAGAAATTAATGAAGGGGAAAAAATAGTTTGATTAAAATTGAATTTGAAGCATGGATTAATTAGTTTTTAATTGTGTGACCATTATGTCAAACAATATCAGCAACAGTCATGTTGCTCTAGAAGCTCACAGAATCGCAGTTTGTGTGAAGAAGCTTTGATAAAGAACAGAAAATGCAAAATTTTTAATTTTATTTTATTCTCACATCACTCATTGGCTCCAACAGTGTCGTAATCTGAAAAAACTTTTTCTTTTTTTTCTTTCATGAGACATATTTGTATTTTAACATCTGAGTAAGAAATACAGTGGAGCAATTTTATTAGAACTACATGTTCACAATAAATTTGCAAAGCATGGGTATATGCCATTATAACAGTAAAAATAGCATGAAATATCACAACTCTTGTTAATAATAACTCATTCTAACAATTATTAAGTTATGTTACTGTTGCAGAATAGTGACATGTTCTAATTAAATGACATCGGAAGTAAAGCAAGTACATATTGTAACAAAAAGCCATTATTTGATTTACCTTTTGAGTATGAACATGCTGACCATCCAAGTATATTGAGAAAGATGAATTTTTTAGAACAGCACGATTCAATACTAATACCAGATGATGCCACTGACCCTCTTGCAGTAGATCAGGGCACCAAATTCTAGCTCCTGAGTCTCCAAGAACATCTGGCTCCCAATCACCCACATCTACAACAATAGCTTTACAGTCAGTATGCATCAAGACAACGTAATTAATATACCACAAAGTTAAACAAATTAGCACAATCAAGATTATCAAAGAAAGAAAAAATGGCAATAAATGTAAGACAAGTTAATAGCCTTCCAGAGGATTTAACACAAACAATAATCATGGGAAAAGGACCAAATTTACTAGTGATAATGATAATTATGGTGATAAGCACTGAAATAAAAATTTAACTAATAAGTCATCTTTGTGAAATATTGTTTACAAATATGTCAGAAAATAATAAATCGAGTGTGCTAACACAGAAATGTGTGTGAATGTGGTTTTATAAGCATGTAGGCCGACAATGAATACCCACAAGTAGAATTGCATCTTATATCACTTTTAAAACAATTAGATGCTTCACAAACATGGCCCTTTCACAAGGAGGCTCGCTCCACTCTCCAATCTATGTATTTAATATTAACCATCCTTGAGCCTGCCCAATGCATATTTAACAATGAATATTGTTAAACAGGATTCTTTGTTCATGACACCACAGTAAACAACTCTGTCTTCCACAATATTCACTAAGCTCACCCAATACATTGCCATTGCATGCTATTTTGTCCATCTCAATTGCCATACACTTGACAAAATGAATTTTGGAAATTTACAATATTAGACTGACAAAAACGTTCATCAAATGATGTACAAATGCAGTATATTTTCCATAAGTACACTTTAGCAGTATTCTATTAAAGAGGCTTTTATATGAATCTTGGATTCAACAGCTGTCCATATTTGTTAATTCATATGTATTAACATAAATGAAAGTAATAACATAAATGGAACTGGAAAAGGGTCAAAATCTTTATTTTCTATTAGATACAAACACAGCTAAAAAACAGAGAGAAATTAAGTTCACTGACAAGACTAATCAATAAAATAATTTTAGATAATTTTTGGCAAGTTAATACTTTATCAATACTGAATCTAGAAAACTTTTTCTTTGACTTGTATTTAAAAACTTGGAACTTACTGTGAGGCATGACAGTTTCTTGAGTAGTGACAATAATTGCTTTATCTCGAGCTGACAAAACCACAGCCAAACAAATCAAATGATCGTCACGTCCACCATGAAGATTTCGAACTAAAGTTAACAATCTAACACAATGAGGATCAGTGCGAGGATCTGAAAATTTGTCTACACATATCCACGTCGAATAACTGAGGCCTGTCTGAGGTGGAAACATTCGATCACCTGTAAAACACAAGCATGGTACAAAATCCAAAAATACAGCATTTGACAAAATTAAAATAATCTTATCTAAAATCTTAAATTGTGCAATATTCTTATATTTGAAAATTTGTCTTTAAATTTCTTACCAGAACCAATTCCACCAACAACACTTGAATCAGTTCCTCCACTTAGGGTACTAACAGCTACCACACTAGGTCCTGTAGGACTCTGGGGAGCAACACTGGGCAAATATAAACAGCTGAATCCTTCAGCAGCCATATCAAATTCAACAAATGGTGGCAACATTGAACTTCCAAGGGAACGGAAATCTCTGGGTGTTGTCATTGAGACTAATGTCTTAACACGTGTTAATGGAACAGGACCACCAGGTTTACGATGTGGTGGTCGTAATGGATATACTTTCTCAAATGTGTCTGTTGCCAATGAACACAAAGGATCCCCAAGTCGGAGAAATTCTCTAGAAGAAATCAGAAATAAATATACACGTGATTTTTAGTTTGCATTTTGCGAACAGTACAATTTTTATTTTAGTGAAAAGGATTATTAAAATACTAAAGTCTTCAGTGTTTTTTTTTTCAGGGTGGTCTCCCCCCCCTCAATACTACAATGTCATTTTCTAATACTACATTCAAATACGCAACCCAGTAAGAATTCAAAACCTTCATGAAAAGATTCTAACAGCTTTCAAAAAATTCTAAACTCTATCAAAACAACTGCATTATTCTCTTCAAACATTAAATACAGCCGATACATATCTGCTCATACTTGCTTTAGGCATCATATTTACAGAGAGAAAAAAAATCTGGTAAATCTTTTATTGAAGTCATTCACACTTAATTTCTAATGAGTTTTCGGTGAATATGAATCAATTAAAAAGTTTGATCAAATGTGTTAAATAATCTTAGAAGCTGTTTTACAAAGCAGACAATGTGAAAAAATATTATGATCTTGATGACTTTTCCACACGAGTCCTTCTCCTCAGTTATAACAACGAAAACTCAGATGACAACAATCTTTAACATAACTTCTTGCCTTCCCCCAATTGTATTGTAACGTTCAAGCAACTCATAAAAGATAGAAACCATTTTCTTTTTTTGCATATTATTACTTACAGCTTACGGATGCATTGTGTCTCCTTAAGCAATAAAAAATTAAAAACAAAATTGGGACACTATAAAATCACAGTAGAATTCGGTGCTATTGAAGCAATATTTGAAAGTTTTTGCTGATTGCAATTGGGTAGTTGGAGTGTGTTTGATGTTAGAGGATCGGTAATTGGAGCAAGTTTGTTTGAGTTAGGGAAATTTGCAAAATGCAGCACCAGGTAGGCTTCCCTACATTAATTTTCATTTGTGAATCGCTTAATTTTGTTTGACAGGGGCTCAATCATTCAAGAAGTGGGTGTGTTTTTAGAAAAAACATATTTTGTCCGTGATTGACTTTATTTAGACTTCTTTGGATTAAAAAAAGGTGTTAATGAGAGTATTTCCTAGAACAATTTGATGGGGGAAATTTATGTATAATAAAAGAAAACTTAAAATTACAGAAAATCAACCTGCATTGCATTTTCTTCCCAATAAATGTTTTTTATTCATTATTACTGAGAGAGTTTAATTTTGTCCCATTGCTTTTTGATGGGTTACACCTAGTATACTATAATATCAAATGAGATAGAAAAATAACAAAAATTAGTTTCATAAAGGAATGAAGAAATATGTTTTTAAAGGTTCCCATTGCCAAATACAAACCTGAGATCTCTGGGTTCTAAAGTTTGAGCAGCAAGTCTCTCCAACATGTATTGTAAAGGAGGATGCAAAGGATGAGTTTCTTCTTCCAATGCTATTCTTCCACATTCAAGCAATTGACCAGGTAAACCAGCCTCACACATAACCTGTTGATTTCTTTCAGAGCGCACTAATGACTTCAATACTTCTGAAGCATACATTTGTAATGTCAATGCAACCTGAAAAAATGAATAGTGATTATTAAAAAATCTAGCAATTGAAACAAGTTTCTTAATCTGGTAATTAAAGAAGTTTTACATCTTGTCAAAGAAATTTAGCAATATATTAAAAATTACCAATACATAGATTTGAATAACATGTAAATGAAAGAAACTGTTTCTTACTTGAGTCTCTTCGAGATGTTGAATTGATGGTAAAAGATGTAGCATTGCTAATACAACTCCTGGATGTACAACAACAGGGTCAGGTATAGGAGGAGTCAAATTAAGTGAATTCACTGCAGCTCTTTTTCCACTAGGGGAATCAAGAATCTTGATATGAGTCTACAACACGAGTAAAAATAATCAAGTAGACTTCTTCATAAGAAAACAGCAAAATACTTTAAATTATTTCACAATTTCGACATTCTGATTCTTAAAAATGCTTAATAAAATTCAGATAACCTTTCTAAAACAAATTGTTCATTTCATAATTTCTTTTTTCCACAAACTACTCCATAAAATATTTCAAAATTCAGTGGAATGTAGTTAGCTCATTCCTTGTTATCACGTTTTCTTGTATAGATATACAGCAAAACCCCGATATAAGAGACCCCATTATAAGAGAATCCCGCACATAGGAGACAAAATTCACGGTCCCGAGGTCAATTGTATATAAACAATGTATTTATTTCCCGCATATAAGAGACCCCGTTATAAGAGATTCCCGCCTATTGTAGACAAGATTTTATGCCCCGCCATGCATTCCTTCCCGCTTGTAAGAGACAAAGCGTGAAAGTTTCCTCCAGGTGACTCAGGAATTTCATCAGCTTGGTAAGGGTTGGGGCACGTGCTTTAAATAGACTGGAGTAGGATTTTGCACACCAGCATCACCTGGAGCGGGGTAAGGGGGCTGCAAATTTCTCTTGAGGAAAGCTCATTCTGTAAGCTTCGTGTCTCTTGGCAACAAGGAAGAGGCTGCAGTGCATACATTTCTATAATTTTTGGTGCAGTGGAGCTATTTTCTGCCACGTGCACAATTTGGAGTGTAGATAGTGCAGTTATTAGTGTGTAATACTGCATTAGTACGTGTATACATTATTACATACGCACGTTAGTGCTACACGAGTGAATTAATGCGTTTTTTTTTGTTTTGTTTTTGCCTTCAACGAATTTGGCAAAAAGTTTGTCCGAGTTATGGCATCGAAACGGAAGGTTTTATCGCTAGCCGAGAAGTTGAACATTATCAATGAAGTTGATAAATGTAAAGGGCAATCTCTGAGAGCTGTGGTGGAAAGATTGAAAATTCCAGTGTCATCCCTTGGAAAGATAATGCAAAAGAGAGAAGAAATCCTCAATGCCGCCGGGAAGATGAGTTCGGCGAAAAAAATTCGTTTGTCTCCCTTCAATGAATTGGAGAGGATCTGTTGGAGTGGTTCCAATGGTGCAGAGCTGTAGGTGCCCCCGTTGATGGGAACATTTTGCGGGAGAAGGCAAATGAAATTGCTCTGCGCTTGAACATTGAAGATTTTTCGGCGTCGAATGGGTGGATTGATAGGTTTAAGAGGAGGCATGATATTGTGTATAGAAACATTTGTGGGGAAAGCAACAGTGTGAGTGCAGAAAAAGTGGACGAGTGGGACAATTTACCTTCCCTCATTAAATGTTATGAACTGAAAGATATTTTTAATGCGGACGAAACGGGTCTTACAGGGGTTACATTTGAAGAGTACGTTGTTTTTTTTTTTTTGTTTGTTTTTTTCCTAGGACTTTTATCCAGCCGACAGCCGGTTGCTCTTTACGTCCCGAAGGGACGCATATTCGACCATACACTAGACAAACACTTGCGGGCTCCTCTGATCTGGGGTCAGCAGAACGCGAGGCCCTCTGCGACAACACACACAAAGTCAAAGGACAAACAGCCATGCCCAAGGCGGGACTCGAACCCGCAACCCTTCGGACCGAAGCGCTGAGTCGGTACTCGCTCTTAGCCACCTCGGCCATCCAGGTCGGCTGAAGAGTACGTTACTGCAGATAAAGAAGTGGAGAACATTTCATGCATTTCAGACCTTTGTGACAACCAGAGTGATGGTGATGATGTGGAAGACTATCACGAGAGTCCACCACTACCATCACATAGTGAAGCCGTTATGATGGAGTCAGTGAGAAACTATTTGTTAAACCAAGGTGCTTCAGAGTCAACATTGACTGCAATTAATTTTGCTGAAAGGGAGTTATTAGCAATGAGACCTCATAGGAAGCAGATGGATATCACTTCGTATTTTTAAAAAAAATAAGTTTTAGATTACTGAGCATTTGTAAATAGCTGTACACAATTGTAAATATTAGTATTAGTTGTAAATATGGTACATACTTTTGCCTCCCAAAATCCAACCCAACGTCCTCACCGTGGGAAGTGGGCAAAATTGAGTTATTTTAAATAGAAAGAATAATAACATCAGGTATTATCTCTTCTATCGTACAACAAGATTTTGTTGTACATTGAAACTCAAAAGATCTGGCTAAATGGGTTCTGGTTTCAAGGTATTAATGTTTCCTCAAGTTTAAAATAACATACAAATCTTACTAATCCATAAAAAATATGGTAACATTTCATTAAACGTGTCAAAAACCCATTTCCCACTTATAAGAGTTCCCGCTTATAAGAGACAAAATTATAAAGGGGTTTTGCTGTATTTTGAAGTCCCAGTCCCCATTGTTTACTTATTTACACTTTAAAATTCCGCATTGCATGTTTAAAGTTTTCCAGTAATATGTTTTGTTTTTCTAGTGAAGCAGCACTGTCTTCAATGCGAGTTATTTCTTGAGGCCACCAGAGAGATTATAGGGGTACTTTCAGAGAGAATTCACCTATTTTCAGTCAATTTTATTACAAATACAGAGCCAGAAAAAGTTTCCTTCTGGGCTTCCACCATTTTCGCCGTTCTGTAGTGCCATCTTTATTATGCAGTCACCTCCATTGACATCCATTTTTATATGAAACCAACTGATTTCCTCATAACACTTGAGCAAATATGTCCTCTTTTATGTCGTCACCTTGCCTAGCAATCAGTGGCCCCATACATTTCGTAGATTAATCTGTATTAGACTTTCACATCTTCGTAACGAGATAGTGAGGGTGAAGAAAAAAATTTCTTGAGGTTTCTCTCTGAGCCGGGATGGTAAGAGAAATATTTTGTGTTATGATAATGAGTTACTGTACTGATTGGGAAATAAATTACTGCTTGTTGCATTTGATAGTTTTATCAAATTCATAAAATAACTGCATTTGCCAGTCACACGGCCAAATTGTAACAACTAATTAGTTTATTGTTATTGAGTGTTTTGGGCTTAGTTTGTAACCTGATTCATTTCCGTTTAGTGTTGTGCCATTTCATGTATTGTTTCATACATTTCAGAAAACTTAAGGGGGTTTATAAGTCATTGTTTATAAAAGTAAGGTGCATTGTCTACCATCCATAATATATAATGCTTGAGAAATTTGGGTGTGTTGTTTCTGCATCAGATTTTTCAAATATGTTTTCAATACTGGTGCCAAAGTGGCTTCAATTCCATGACCTGAAGTGTAGAATCTGGTCAGCTAGAGAAGAAGAGATTTGAATCATATGAAAATGTCTGTGACTGAGTCAGTTTTGAGGAATACCTCAACCAGCTGCTTCAACTTTCAAGAAGTATCCATTCTGGCCACAGAGTGCAGGCGTACTCGTAATGAAGTATTAAAAAGACATCTGCACAAGTAGCAGACTATGAAGTCAATATTCACTTTTCTTTGTTGAAGTTACAAAGTTATGAAATTCTGTCTGAAGGAGGAGACAAAAGATCTCCGAAACGACTTTTTTTCATTAAGTAATTAATAAAAAAATTCATAAGAAGGTGATTGAGATGAATATTCTTTTTTGACCTTACCCTATGTTAAATACTAAAGCAATGCATATTAATTTAATTAAAAAAAAAAAAAAAGAAAGAACACCACACACACCCCACATATCCACTTTCCATTTTCTCCTAACCTCCATTAAGGAACCATCTATAATAAAGACCTTTTTCTCCGGAACTATGAGTGATAGCTTAAGGTTTCACTGTAGTTTCATTCCAAACAATAACTTAAAGGCATATTACTCATCCTACAAGGTACGATCAAAAAGCAGTAGGAATGATTTTATTAAAAATAATTTATTGCACATATCTGTACAAATCCTTAACATTCATCGAAGTAGGACCCTTGTGCTTTGATACACCTCGTTCATTAGAGCCATCTGAATATCTTCAATGTAGTTGAAACATTGCCTCTTCATGTGCTAATTCATGAGGAGAAGAGGGAGAAATCAGGCAGAACCACGTTTGGGCTGAGGGAGGGGGGAGGGGAGCAAGGCAACCTGACGCCTGCAGATTCCTGCACCAACACCGTGATGTAGCACAGTGGAGCTTCCAGGATTGGGTGACGTCTGGTCACACATGGTTAAATCATTTGAAGAATGAAATATTACACAACCGATCGAGCACTTCCACATAAAACTGTCCATTCGTTATTTTCCTAGGGGGTACAAACTCCTTGTGGATGACATCACGATGATAAAAAAAACAACAGAAGCAATCAGTCCAGAAGTTGTTTCACTTTTGTCACATTTTCATCAACTCCCTTAATGTTGATGGATGACTGGCTGGTTGGTCATTCTCAATGAGCTTCCTTCCCCTCCCTGAATAACTTGTGTCTCTTGAAAACCCTTGAGTTGCTCAAGGGAGCATCCCAGAAGGCATACTTGATCATATGGAAGGTTTCCATGGCGATTTTTGTATGAAGTTTGAAGCAAAACTTCACACTATAGCGTAGCTCAAGATTCTGTTCCATGCTGAATGTGATAATACTTCTTAACAGTGGTTCACAGGAAACAGTGTGCTAACTCTCCAAAGGTATGGAGGCTACTGCGGAGGGTCGTGTTCTGTTCATGAGGGACCCCACCACCACACCCAAACAGTCCAATTCCCCTCCGTGGGTTTGTCTCGCCTACAGAAAATCAGTCCTGCTACTTTCTGATTACACCTTGTATGACCTGGTATTGTTGGGTAAGAATTGCATTTCACTACCAAGAACAATTAGGAAATTATTTCAAAAGCCACCCTCTCACTTTCTGAACATTCCCAGCACTTCAGTTTCTCATTTTGTGTCATTAATTGACAACATTTCCTAATGCAAGGAGCTTGATCTTGCAAAAGTAGTGCAAATGTGTAGCATCTGTACATGTATGTTGTAGTGGAGTGTTGTAGGAAATCCTGCTAAATATCCAATGTTATTTAAAAACATAATGCATCACATATAATTATAATCACTAATCATTTTTTTGTCATGACATGTAGGAAAATTGCTGGTCATTGGTTTTGAATAAACTCACTAATCCTAGCCTTTAAAACGCTCATTAATCTTTGAACTTAAAAAAATTGCTATTAAACGTTTTCTACTTTAGATTTATCTATTACAACTCATAAAACAAATCAAAGAAGACAACAAACTTTACAGAATGTAGAAGGTTTAAAAACGACTTAATGAACAAAAAACGACAGATAAGCATTCATTCTATTAATTTTACAATTTTATTAAGATTTAGCAAACCTGTTAATTTTTAATACCTGTTAATTACAGCAAGCAATTATATCTTCAACCCACTAACTTTCATTTAAAGAAAAAATCATGAAATTTGATTGAGTAGAAATCTCTAATTATTTTCTAAAGGAAAACCCTTAGTGTTTTAAATACACAAATATTATTCTATTTTTTATATCTTTTACAAGTCCTTTATTCACTAGAGAAATAAATTGTACCTCAGATTGATGTCTTCTATGAGTTGGAGATTTGAAAGAAATAACAGTGGCCACATTTGGTTTATCATATGCATCTAATGCAACATCATACAACAATCTCAGAATTATGCAGGCATAAGACAATTGAAGAGGAATATGTGTAGGAATACTGCAAACAGAATAATTTCAATTTAAAGCAGATCATAAAATTTAAATAAAAATAAATAAATCATTTATTGCCAGCTGAATCTATCTATAATATGTGTACCTACTTTATCTTTTCAGCATTTGAATTTTATCTTAAAATCTGATTAGAAGGTAACAAATAACAAAAATACACTATTTCCTGTTAATAAATGAATCTTATTGCACAGTTTTTCATAAATTTAACTAATAATATTAATAATTTTGGTACAACATGAAAATAATAATTTTTTTTTGTCATAAAAAAGGTGTATTATTTTTTTTATGACGCAATGTATCACATAGCTTATAAAATAGTTATCTTCTCCATATCTTGTATCCTTTAAAACAATTTATGCCCCTAATCAAAAGAAGATCATCAAACAAACCAAAAAATTGCTTGAATCTCATTTGAAGATTTTATACATATATTTAAAAAACAAAAATCTTAGTACCCCAAAATCAAAAACTTACCTTGGCTCAAGAACACTGCCAGTAAAAAGATTGTGGAATGTATTTTCTTCTCGAGGAGTTAATGTTTCATCACATTCCTCCAAATTTTGTTGATTGGTGAAACAACCCAGAAGACGCAATGTATCACATAAACTTGTAAGACATATCTGAAACATTAACATTCACATTAACTTGTTAAACAAAAACATAAGCAATGATATGTTACAAAAATAAATTAAATTAAAAGTGATTCAGTTTCTGTATTTCAGGGCAATGATTCTCAACTGAACTAGTGGAAAATAAACAATGCAAAAACTTTTAAAATACAATTAGACACATAAGAATTTTAATGTTTTAACTTCTGAAAACACAAATTTTCAAAACTCAGCCTGTTTTTACTTTAACAATATTCTCTTAATTTAAAATTTTAACATCTTCAATAACAATTCATAACTTCATAAACAACAATTTCATAACATACCTCATTATGAAAAAACTTTGCATTTGCAGGTTCAAATCTCATAGCGACAGTAACAGTGTTGAAAACCATATGTAAAAGTTCTAATACTTCTGAATATGGCATTTCATTCCAAGGAGAGCTAGGATGTTCACAAAGACACCCCTCCATTGACACAAGAACACTCATCACATACACAAAACCACCAACTTTGCGGAAGACTGTTCGTGTGCGATGACTTTCCCGTAAACACATCAGCAAGGACTAAACAAAAGAAGACATTACACAGCCAAATTTAATTTGCTTCTGTAAACAAATGCAATTTTCTCTCTGTTATTTAAAACTAGCAGTGCTAAAACAGCATGTACTTTCCCGCAAAATTATGCAGTACTTAATTTTTCAAAAAATTGTACACAACCTTATTTCAAAATCAATCTTTAAGGAACAGACTTCATTAAAGGAAGAATCTACATCCTCATAATTGTAGTTGTAGAAAGACGGCAAAAAAATGTTGAATAGACCTGCATCATTCTCTTATACATCGTTCACACTATCCAACAACAATATTTAATAAAAAATGATGGAGCCTTTTTTTTTTTTATGTCCCAGGGGCTTAATGTAAAGTACCCCCAAAATTAAAATATCAGTTTCATATTCAAGGGAGTGCAAAATCAGCCAGATATAAATTTTGGAAAAAATCAGCTGCACAGTTTACCCGCTAGCGTAGTTCACAAACAGACAGACAGAAGTTATGTCATCACTCGATTTTTCATTATCATGACCCACAAAACATGGATTCTAGCAACACCACATGTTAGAGGATTTTTTCTCTAAATTTAGCAACTGGATTTATCCACTTTCTCATTACCAGGTCCATGTAATAAAAGTTGTGTGCCTATTTGCATGGATGCATTTACCACATTGGCAGGATCCAGAGGGGGGGACAACAGTCTATCTTTGCCTCCCTCCCTCCGATGTCCAATGTTAGGAAAATATAATAAAAATGTGAACTCAATGTGTAAATAAATGCAAGCATTATTTTCAAATTGCTCTGGAGTTTGAATTTGGGAACTTTTGAAAATCAAAATTAGTATCCACTGCGTTTCTTTTTGGAAAATTGAATTTTTAGTATTTTACTAATTGTTTGGCTTTTAGCACATTTTTAGGTTTTAAAGATACAAAATTGATTCTAGAACTCTTTAGTGACATTAAAAATACAAGTATTTAACTAAAATTATAAAAACAAACTTCAAATGACAGAGAAACTTAGTTTGAAGCAAACCTAATCTAAAAATTCCGATTTTAGTTCAAAAAGCTTGTTTTCACTTCCATGCTCTTGATCAAAATACTTGAAAAAATATTGTTTAGCTAATTTTTTCACTGAGTCAAAACATTTGTCAACAGTTTTAATAAATTTAGAGATACTTGGGGAAATTCTGATTTGACATGGAATGACCCATAAACAATTTTGCCCTAGAAACTAACACATAAAACAGAAGATTATTGTTGATATAATGCTACTTAGCCAAAAAAAGGTTGTTTTGGAATGTGTAAAATACTAAGTTGCATGATTGGTAAATCACATAATTTTTATGATATCAAGTCAAACTTTTCTACTTTTATCTTCTGATCTTTATGTTCTAAAACAAACATATAAGTTATTGGTCTCACAAAAACAAACAACTGATGTCTTTTCAACTTGGTTCAGTACTACAGGAATGTTATATTAAAAGATCAAAGACACGTTCATTATTTATATTAAAAATTACAGTAAGTATTTTTTTTATTGTGTCTTTTGATTTAAATATGCATTATTAACAAAAAAAAGACATCAACAAGCTAAACTAAGTTGTGAATAAAAATATGTTTTCACCAAATACCCTAAAAAATAATAAAACTTAGTTTTGAGCATACATTTTGCAATGTTTTACGAATACACAGATTTCATTGAAAACCAAGCGCTATGCTACGGCGGAACCAGTATTCTAGTCTGAGCAATCATACTTTCCCTTCAACATACTTTGTGGACAATATAATTATTTTAAGGTATTTTTTATTCAAAGGATTCTGTCATTTAACAAATATCATAATAACTAAAACTATGAAATGCTTTGTTTGGTTTATTTATGAAGCTGCTTTATTTTGGTAATGTTTTCAACGATATATTGATATTTATAGGTATACCTTCAATATATGTGTCTTCAACTGAAGAGCAGATGCAGGTGCTGAATGCATCATACCAAGCAATGTTCCCATGTCATCATCACCTCCTGAACTCAGCACTAATTCTCGAACAATGCCTGTTGAAATCATCAATTTATTCAGAGATTTTTCTTCACATAATCTGACACAATGTATGTACTGATAGGTTCAAGAATAAATTGAAGGATGACCACAGCAAATATGATCAGGGTTGGACAATATTTAAATACTTTTATTTGAAATACATATTTTAAATACATTTTGTATTAGAAAAACTGTATTTTGAGTTTTTTCGATATGTATTTTAGAGATGCATTTAAATCCATAAAATAGGTGTATTTTAAAAAAAGAAATACTTAAAACACAGATGAAGTTAACGAGGATAGTTTCTTTTTGTTTGATTCTGCTAGTGAATGAACCTCACTGAAACAAAAATAAAAGCCCCTTTCAGCTGTTGAATTTGAATTCTCTTCATTTTTGAATTATGAATCTAAATCATTAAAAATACTGGACAATTATCCAACAACAAATCATGCATTTACTCCAACAATAGTTTATGTTCATCCACACCAGTTCAATGGCCATTCTCCTTTCCAGGTTTTATACATTTACCAAATAGGAGTTAACTGTTCGATGATTTGTTTGAAAAACTGGTCACTTTAAAAAGAAATTCCAATTATTTGAGTTACACTTATAAGTTATTGTTGAAAAATTTATGGCTGTCAATTAGCAATCCACACAGTTCTTTGAAGAATGTGAAGGCCAATTCAGAACTAAACAATTCATATACACTTGTAAGAAGAAATCTTTGCTAGGAAAAGAAAAGAAATTGTTTGAAACAGAAAGAATACCTAAAGCAAGATGTCGACAATCTTCATAGGGTACAAGATTGTGAGCACAACGAGCTCCACCACATTCACGAAATACTCCAGCATTGTTGGCATTACCATTCAATAGTAGTGTTAAAGCTTCCATTACCAAAACACCCAAACGTTCACTCATTTCTGGAATTACATACTCTGAAAATAAAAGACATCAGTTTGGTTACAAAGAAATCACAAATAAGGGTAACAATATGCACCACACATTTCCTTAGTTCAAAACAAAAATTTAGACAATAATTATTGTGGGATATTAAATTATAAAATAAATTTAGTTTGCAATTCTGTAGGACATGAACTTAAATATTGTTGAAAAATTAGGCAGCCACATTGGAATATCAGCAAAACATAAGTTGCCATATAAATATAAAAATACATAACCACTGAGAAAGTCTGTGTCATGCTGTAACAATAATAATTAACTTCCACAATGAAAACATTCTCATTGTAATTGTAATTTTTCATTTCTTTCTATTTTCATTTTACATTTTTCAGATTTTCATTTGAGAAGTTTATTTTGAAAGTATCTCCAAAAAACACTTTTTCGAGAAGGGAATTCTAGTTTTGCCTTGTAGTACAAGATGGAATTTTCAGATACCATTTAACAAACAAGAAACAATTTTTTACACAATATTTGGCAGCATGATGGAAAAGTATCTTAAGAATATATTGATGCAAAAAACTAGAAATGAGAAATGGATACACATCATTTTAGAAATTTGCTCTACAATTAAGACAAATTTCCATCTCAACAATGAAAAGAAAAATGCATGTTTTATTCCAAAGAAGTACATGCTTTATTCCAAATAAGTGCCTTTTAAAAATCCATTTTCTAGTTTTCTATCGATAGAATTGTACAAAGATCTTTTTCCAAAAATCATATTCTCTTATATCTATGCCTACATTTTCAGTGCAGAGAATTTGAACTGAATTGTTTTACTTGGGGAAGAAGACTCTTTCTGATCAGTAAATTATATTATCAAAGTTTCCTAAAAAACTTTTCAACGATTTTTTTTTAATTTTGTAAGTTGTTGCAAATTATAACGCAGGATCTTAATAACCTCATAAAAGACTAATTTTCCTCAAACCTTTTTCATTTCTTTAATATTATACAATAACTTTAAAGACAATCACATAAATTAGTGATACATTGCACTACTTGATGACTCCAGTAAAAGAGGGGGGTTTTAATAACAGTTTAGTTTCTCAAAATTTTAATAGTTAACATATTGACTTACGGCACTTTTCCAAAAGTTCTTTAATAAATTTTGTTTCAAAACCAGATCGAATTTTCTTTTATTGACTTATATACACAAAAGTTACATTTTAATAAAAACACTACATACTGTAAAATGAATAAAATGAGAAAAATAAATAAATTTCGATGAAACAAAATATTTTCTACTAGCAGAAGTTAACTAGACATTGCCTGAGCTTTTATTTATCATAATCAATAGAAAAGAAGGAATTTCCAAATCAAGAGCAGGAATGAATTTTACCTCTAGTGAAAAAAGGAAATAATTTGAGTTATTGAATGAAATGAATGAATCAAAATGCATTTATTTTTTATTTATTTAGTCAAAGAAAAAAACAGTCAAAAACTGTATGTGACGTATGGGGGAGAAAATCATCTGCGCACGCTTTCTTGAGTTTCAGAATTCCTTCCCAACAATTTAACTATTAATAGTTGAAATATTAATAATAATAATAATAATAATAATAATAATAATAACAACAACAATAATAACAACAACAATTTTAAAAAAGTGAGATTAATATTCCAAAAACTAGATATTTTCGTTGCCAAATTATAGAAAACTTATTTTTAACGGTAAAGAAACGAAACAGACTTGATTTTTCTGTATTGTTAACAAAATAGAAACTCACCCTAAGCTCTACTACCACTACAAGCAAAGGAAAGTTCAACAAAATATGCGCATGGTGAAGCTACATTTACGTCCAGAAGCAAATCAAAGGGCCATCTCAGCATTTGCTCAATGGATCAGGGAAACTGGACAAAAACCTGATCGAGATGGGGGTCATTGACCCGGAAGTACATTATTTGTTACAGGCATATTGAGTCTTTTTTTTTTAAATTATACAATACAAATGTAAACTAATTCATTATTCTATATCTTGGTTTTGTTAAAGTAAACATTATGTTTCTTTTTGGCGATCAGTATAGTCTCTAATTGTATAGAAACAGTTTTGCAGCAGAAAAGATTTTACTTTTAATTTAAATTTGTGTATCAATTTTAATTGTTTAATTTCATTTGGTAATGCATTGTAAAGTAGCGTACATGTATTGTATGTGGATTTCTTGTAGTGAGCTGTTGATACTGACACTTGATGAACATGATTTCTATGTCGAGTATTGTAACTATAAATATCAGTATTACATGAAAATATGTTCCCACCGTTTAGTAAGTCAGTTTTGACAAATACTACAGACTCATAAATAAATAGGCAAGGCAATGGTAAGATTCCAAGCTCAATGAAAAGTGGCTTGCACGGATCACGTGGATGGGATTTTTTCATTATTCGGATAATTTTCTTTTGCAATCTAAATGTCTGGGAACTAAAGGATGAGCTTCCCCAGAATATTATGCCATATCTCAGGCGGGAATGTACATTTGCAAAATACACGCAACGAGCTGCATGAAGGCTGACAGAATTAGAAAGAATTCTGAATGCATAACATAATGAGCTTAATTTAGTGTTTAATTCTGTTATATGTACATTCCATTTGAGGTTTGATTGAATTGAGAGACCTAGAAATTTTGTTACCTTAACATCAGCTAATTACATATTGTTAATTTTCAATGGAGCATACGATTGCCGATTTGAAACGCAAAATTGCATTGAGACCATTTTTCCTTCGTTAACTATTAATTTGTTATTACAAAATCAATTTGAAACTTCTGAAATTGTACTATTTATTGTTTCTTTTTTGCAAAGAACATTCGTGTCATCGGCAAACAGAACTGTTCTTCCGTTTTTAATAGATGAGGGCATATCGTTTACGTACAACAGAAAGAGGATAGGACCTAAGATCGAACCCTGTGGGACCCCATGTTCAATTGGCAAAGAATTGGAGAGATAAGTAAATAATGTCCTTTCGTGCCAGTACAGTATTTCTACTCTTTGAGATCGATTTTTAAGGTACGAGGTTATCCAATCTAGGGCAATACCACGAATTCCATAAGAAGGTAATTTTGAGAGCAAGATGTTATGGTTAATAACGTCAAAAGCTTTCGAAAGATCTAAAAATATCCCAATGGGTTCTTCATTTTGATCCATTGATGAAGCAACATCTTTAAGGAAAGAAAACATGGCAGTTTCCATAGATTTTGATTTCCTGAAACCGTGTTGTGAGTCTGAAAACGCTTCGTTTTTCCTGAGAAATGATTCCATTCGCGTATAGAAAAGCCTCTCTAATATTTTTGAGAAAACTGACAAAAGAGAAATTGGCTGGTAATTTTGAATTTCATTTTTGTTCCCTTTTTTATAAAGTGGCTTAATTTTTGCTGTTTTGAAAGTATCTGGAAATATTCCTGTGCACAAGGAAGCATTGAAAATGTGACTTAATGGGTGTATAATGGCAGGTGCACACGTTTTTAATAAACAATCTCGAAATTCATCTAAACCTGATGAATATTTATTTTTTAATTTACTGACTATTCTGAGGATTTCGTTAGAAGAAGTTTCGTAAATAAACATCGTGCCGAAATTTTTTTGGGAAGTATATGATGTTTTAATTTTGTGTCCCTTCGTGAGATCAACCGCAATTCTAGAAAAGTGTTGGTTGAAGAGATTCGCAACTTTTTCTGGATTTCTTGTTTCTCTTTCATTATCCTTTAAAACAACATTCTCTACGAAATGTCGTGATGACGTGGTCGAATTTTTAACGATGTTCCACATTGCTTTAGTTTTGTTTCTAGCTTTCAAAATATCCTCATTATTTTTCATTATTTTTGCCTGAACTATTATTTTCCTTAAAATTCTTTTATATTCTCGAAAGTAGACGTGGAAATCGGGTGATACGTTATGATGTTTAGAAATAAAGTAGAGAGTACGTTTATTTTTACACAATGTTCTAATTCCTTGTGTGATCCAAGTATTACTTTTTCGTGAAATGTTTAATTTTCTCTTTTTAGTAGGAAAGCATGCGTTAAAGAGAAATGAAAGCTTTGAGAAAAATACATTATATTTTTCATTTGTGTCAATACCGTTATAAACTGCCTCCCATGATTCTTTCAGCAAGTAGTCCGTAAATAATTTAATGTTAACTTTAGTACATGCTCTGCACATGCGTGTTTTATTTATTGTGTCAGTATTCATGTTATTAGTAATTGTAAGAATTTGTGCATCGTGGTCACTGTAACCTAGATTATTCGTTATTACTACATATCTAGTTGTGGTTTTGTTAATAATAATTTGATCTATTGCTGTTTGTGATTTAAGAGTATTCCGTGTAGGTACGTTCACTGTAATATCTAAATTAAAAGAATGAATTAAATTGAGAAACTGCTCTTTTTCGTGGGATTCGCTCAGAAAATCAATATTGAAATCTCCACATACAACAATGGATTTAAAAGAGAGATTACTAATTTTGTTCAGAGATATCTCTAGATTTTCTAAGAAATTGAAATAATCTAAAGCTCTCTTTGTTGGAGGTCTGTAGATGCAAAGTAAGATAATTTTGAGCGTAGTAAGATGCACGACTGTTATTTCAAAAACTTTTTCAACTGCATATAAATTGAATTCTGACAAGAAGGTAGAATCAATATTATTTCTTACATAAATACACGAACCTCCGTAAGCAGGGCCTTTATTTGATTCCCTTGCTCTACAATAAGATCCTGCAAGGTAAAAACTAGGAATTTGAAGTGTGTTTAGATCATTATGAGATAACCAATGTTCTGTAAAGCAAAGAACATCTATTTGACTGAGATCACACTCTAATGCTGCCTCGATAAATTCAATTTTATTTGAAAGAGATTGCACATTATGATGCATTATTTGAATCTTTTGAATGTACCTACACGGATGCTTTTCTGCTGCATCTGACTGTAGTTGCTATTTATTTATCTCATTTTTACCTCGAGTGCGTGGTCGAAGGAAGTTTCGTGTCCCAGCAGTGTTAGGAGGTGAGGGAGGGGTTACAGATGTAGGGGAATGAAGAGGTAGTATAAGGATTAGGTTCAGGGGATAAGGTAATTGGGTCCAAAGGGGTTCCGGAGGATGGAAGAGAACTAGGAGATATAGGTGGGGATGAGTCATGGGTAGGATACTGCTGAGGTGTAAGGATGTGTTTTGCAAGTTCGCTACCGAGTGCATGTTTTCCGACAAGGTTCAAGTGAAGACCATGCCGGGTGAAGTGTTTTTCTGAGAGAAAGTTAAGCTCAAATAATTTAACATGTGTGCCTCTCAGATGCAGTTTTAATTTGTTGTTTGCGTGTCTAATTTCCTTGCACAGTGTTGGTTTGTTGTACCAGAAGGTGAGGCAGAGGACAAGGTGAGGCAGAGAAAGACAGGGCAAAGGTCTTTTCAGGAATTTCTACTGTATCTGAACAACATCCATGACAACATAAAGTTCACCATGGAGACCGAAGTAAACAACTGTCTGCCTTTCTTGGACGTTCTTGTCAGTAAGCGCGAAGATGGCACCTTGGGACACACTGTCTACCGAAAGCCGACTCACACGGACAGATACCTCCACGCAGAGTCGCATCACCATCCGTCTAAATTAGGCATTTTAAAGACGTTAACCACACAATCTATCAAGATGTGCGACGAGCGCTCTCTGCCTGATGAACTCCGAAAACTTGAACATACGTTCAGGGCCAACGGCTATTCCCGAACTGCGATCAGACGTGCGCTGACCTGTGCTGCGGGCCACTCCGAGGGTTGCGGCAACCCCGAAGGTCGTAGCATCCTAGACGGGCGTGGTGTCACCGAAGACGGCGGCAGCACAGAAGATCGACAGGCTACTACGGACACGGAGGAGAGTGGGAGAATAAAATTAGCCGTGCTTCCTTACGTCCGCGGTGTCACCGACCGATTGGGAAAACTGCTTAGGAAAATCAACATCCGGACGGTTTACACAGCTCCTGACAAGCTGCACAACGTCCTGGTACGCATCAAAGACGCGTCACCACCTCTCCAGTCGGCTGGTGTCTACGAAGGTCCCTGCAGCTGTGGCAGGACGTACATCGGTGAGACCGGGCGCACTGTGTCGGAACGCCTTAGGGAGCACATCTCCCATTACAACAAGAACAACACCAACCGTTCCGCTATAGCGCACCACTCGGAGGTCTCGGGACATGCCATCGAGTTCGACAAGACTCGGCTCCTGCATAAGGAAAATAGGTACTGGCCCAGGCGCTTCAAAGAAGCTTTAGAAATCAATAGACGGCCGCAAAACATCAACGCGGACGGCGGGCTCAACCTTAACCCGGCCTGGAAATCGCTGCTCCCGCCAATCCGCGACTGCGAGGGAGCTGCCACACGCCGTCCGACCTCGAGGACGCCCGGCGCGAGGCGCGGGTTGGCACAGACCGCCAGCCAATCAGAGCGACCCCACCGCCAATCACGGCGCACCCACCCCACCCGGCCGCCCAGGCCGGACAATATTTAATACCCGACGCAGAACATCGCGATGTCAATGCCCTGATGAAGCCTGCGACATGTCAGGCGAAACGTCGGCCTCTCAGCCCACTACGCGGCGTCACCCGGACAGCGAAGAAGTCATCGACTCGAGCCGCGGAAGCCTACGCGTACATTAGGGCAAAGGTCGGAAAGTCAGGGCGGAGTGAGAGAGATATGATGGGTAAGAAACTCCTATACAGCTGCAGCTTTCTTTTTTCATAATCAATGAGTAATAAATATATCTAAGTAACAAATGTAAATAAGTATCAACAAGTAACAAATATATCATATAAGTAACAAATATATTTATTACCTATAATTATACCTATATCTTCACTACTGTAAGTACACCTATAATTAATATCTATTTCTAAACAGAGCATTACACCAATGTTATTTGTATCAATAATAACTGACCAATTAACACCAATTTTAAATAGTATACTTGTTGATTACCAATATGGTTTTCAACACTATTGATCCACAACTAATAATAAAATAATATTAATATTTCAACTTTTTACTCTTGAAAAATTGAATCATATTCACAGGTGAGAAACAATTTACACCAATTTCTCAAAAGCCTTTGACTCAGTTAACCAGTAGATCAGTTTAAAACGCAAACCTGACGTTCAAGGCCCTGAGAGGAAAGAGAAAGAATTGCAACACTGCTTCTGCGACAGCTCATTTGAAAGCATTTCTGTGACAAACCCTTCACTCACAACCTCATTCCTTTCACTCACCCCCTTCCTGTGATCTGGGTCATACCTGCTCCACGCAAAATGGGCTGAGTCTTCATTCACTGTTTTGAAGTTAACTTATGATGTGCCTCAACATAGAGCAATGCAGATTTGTGGCACAGGAGTATATCCTAAGGAGTATTTATGGTGCAGGAGTATTTCTCAATCTTTCAAAGAATGCCAGGCAGTTTTCAGAAAAAAAATTCATCTGAGTCTACTCCGAACAAGTACCACACTGCGTCAATGAAGTGCTATGATGACTCAGAGAGCGTGTTTGATTGGAAATGCAATTGCCAAAATACAGTGCTCACACAGCGATAAACTAGAGGAAGTTTGGGAAGTCCTATCAACTTCCCCAAAAAAATAATTAAGAAATTTTCAGCAGCAATGTAATTTCTCGTACGGAAGTGTGCACTGTGCCACAAAAAATTGAAACTGTGCATTCAAACATCAGACATCTCAGGAACTTAAGGTTCCTGATCAGGCTGTTTGAATGAATTACTGTAACGGGCTACGATGACTTGTTAATGAAGTTCTTGAGACCCTTGACAAGTGTTTTTTAGTGATGAGACTTTGTTTGAATGTTAACCTGCAAAATAGCAGACTCTGGGGTACTGAGAGACCACAGGAAACAGAGGAGAGACCATTGCATTAAAAAGAAAGATTTGAGTATGGACTGCCATTTCTTGACGCAGAATAATTGGTTCAGGTAATCAGGTTCCTTGTTTCCGACACCAATTCTTCATAATAAATAATTTCCTTTCCTTCTTTACTGATTATCGAACTAACATCTTATATTTGTTTGCAGAAAATTTTCAAAACTTTTATCGTTGAGGAGGAGATAAATGGGATGAAGAGCACAGCTGTTAGGTATCACCATTTGTTTTCAAAGTAACATATCAATAAAATAATAATGATGATGATAATAATAATAATAATAATAATAATAATAATAATAATAATAATAATAATAATAATAATAATAATAATAATAATAATAATAATAATAATGGCCCGGATAATTATGTAATTATATATTTTTCTAAGTTAACTTTGTCACGTCAAATCAATGATGTATTCATGATTCGTATCAGTTAATGACAAAAAATGTTGACTTTTAAATACATATAATTGCATATTTTATTGGAAAGTACATATATTTATAGGTTTTACTAAAAATACATATTTTTACATATTTCTGCAATTTAATGTGTTTTTTGGTATAATTATTCATTGATCCAAAGTATTTCTGAAAGGGAAACGCTCAGACTAAAAATTCTGCATTGTCAAACACATTTTATCTCCTCTCTAAAACAGTGCTATTGCATCGCAATAAAATGAGTCTGGCAAAATAAGGACGACATTGCAATACAAAAAGGCCAGGCATTGATGCAATCCATAGCTTCTGGTGTGATAATTTCTAGCCTGAGTGTCGTCAGAGAATAGAAAGTAACCCCCCAAGATACAAAACAATTCGTGTTATTAGTGTACTGCTATGAGTGGACAATTCCGTCATACTGGATATTGAATACTCACCAGAAGATCTATGCATGTTTAAATATACACCAGTGACTTCGTGGGATGTCACAAATGCTTTTTAGTCAATATAAGACCATCTTACGAGATAATAGGAGAAGTTTCATTTCTGAGAAATATCAAGAAAATCAAATCCCTGAATTGATATAATTATTGTGTAACATATTTCTTACTTTTCAGTACATATTTACATTATTCATTATATTATAATATATAAATATGTACATATTTTCCTGACTTTTAGTACATAATTATCCAGGCCATAATAATAATAATAATAATAATAATAATAATAATAATAATAATAATAATAATAATAATAATGATAATAACAATGACAAGAAACATTTGTTCTACAAATCTGGAATTAATAATTTATTAATATTTATTTAAAACAGCAAGAAAAAATATGTGTACATTTCTGAAGCATATTTGTTGAGTAACTGACACAAGCAAAGTTTGTAATTAAATCTACCAATATGTATAATTCACATGGCAAACTTAATTTACATTTAAATAATTAACGAAGAAATCACTGTTTTTCTCAATACCATTGTCTGTCAACGCCAAAGAAGCAGGTGCATGCCTTTCTCTTTGAACTCATGGCCATGACGGTCACCTGCTCTTCTCCTCCTCTGGGTTGCATTGAGAGTTATGAATTTATTAACATAAAAGTTCTCCAAGTTACAAAATGTCTCAGGGGTCGGAAATGTCCAACTTCTTAATACTATTCAATAATGCAGTATCACTTGCGATAACATACCACAACTAACTGATATCTAAATAATTAACCTTTACAATTAGCGGTACAGATCTAATAGCTGGATAAGCTATTTAAGTAAAAAGGCTTAAATCTGTTTAAATAAATAACTGGTCATAAAAAAAACTTGCATTATGAAGAATAACACATGTTAATGAGAAATTACTAATTACTGGAAGCATTTTGTTCTTATTTGCAATTGGTGAGTACAAACGTACAAAGGGTAATGTAAAAAAAAATTTAAAAACATAAAAGAGTAGACTACCTTTCTCTCATTTCAAGTTTGATAAAAAATTAAATTAAATTCTTAAAATTGATTTTTACAAACCTTTTCCTTCATCAACAGCTTGTTGCTTCTCTTTCAGAAGAGCTGCATAGCGATGTAAACACGTCACAAACACTTCCAGAATGCCTACCTCTCGGTATACATCTTTAAAAATTGTATTGTGTCTACAAAAGAGAATTAAAAGACATTAAAATTTCAATCAGCAACGAATGTACAATGTACCTTTTCACGATTGGAAGTAATATATTAAATACCGTAATATATTAAGAAGAGTCTGCATGCAAATTATACTACAGCTGACTGATGTTTGACTCTTCAACAAAATAGAAAGGGAGATCAATTCTTTGCAAGGAACAAAGTTCAATTGGAACACAATAAACTCCAAAAGCTGGAAAAATTTTTCCTGCAAAAAAAAACATTACAGAATTAGAATTACAAACAATTTTTATGAAAATACAAACGTACGAACTACAAACATCATATCATATCATGATGCAACAGAATGACACAGACTTTTCTAATTGGTCTGTGCTAGCTTTCTGAACTTGCCTCATCCTCCTGCGAGCTGCTATCTATCGCCGCCCACAGTACATTTTTTTCCCCCTTAATTTTTCAGTTTCCTAATGGTAGAACCAAAAACTTAGAGAAAATTCTAGAAGAGTAAAACCTCATCCTTTTTGGAATTATTTTTGAAAAATTTTGAGTCGTTTTTATGAAAATGTTGTTTTGAGAGTTATTGTAAAGCAAAATTTGAATTTGTTTTTCACAGAAAATTTTTGAATTTTCGTGAAACGTCAATAGAAGTCATTTGAAGCACTTCCACTCACAAATGCAATAATGCAATAGTGCATATGTGGAAATATGCATATTAACAGCTTGAGAGATATTTCAAAAATTTATTTTTGTATAATTTTTTAAACAAATAATAGAGCAAAATGGGTATTTATATCATCTTATACAATGCATCAATGCATTTACCACTATTTGTACAAAAAATTTGTAGAAGAAAGTTGGAACTGTTTTTAAGAAAATGGTGTTTGAGTTCTTCTGAAAATGCAGAATTTTGAGCTCATTAGAAAACTTTTGAGTTTTCAAGAAACTTTATAAGACATCATTTAAAGAACTTGTTTTAAACAAATTCAATAATGCATACAAATCACTATTAATGTAAATATTAACAAAATGAGAGAGATTTCAAAAAAATTAGAATTGTGTAATTTTTGAGAAAACAACAGAATAGAGCAAAATGGTATTTATGTCATCTTATACAGTACATTTAGCATTATCCCTACCAAAAGATTAAAGAAAAAAATTGGAGCCTATCCGGAAATTCTTGTTTTTTATTATTTTTTAACATTGCACGTATTTCACTCTCATGAAAATTCAGACAACAGTGAAAATCAGATGTATGCCACCTTTACATGTGTATTTCATTCTATTCTTACAAGAAATTTAAAGAACAAAATTTGGAACCATTTTAGAGAAAATTTTGAAAATGTCCCAGTGGCTTCATGTAAAGTACCCACAAAAATTTAAGAAGGTTATTCAAAATCGCAAAGCTTTCAGTGAGACCAGATCGACCAGGAAGTATTCAGTTTGGAAAACATCCTACACATAGTTTAGGTGCTAGCATTGTTCATAAACAACAGATAGACTTTAAAATACTTCAAAATCAAAGCGGCTATTGAGTCACACGGGCTCTTCTAGAGGTCTTGTGTGGCTTTTTGTGATGCTAATCTGAAAATTATGTAATTCTGGGCAAAGAGTCATTTCCATTTTTGGGGCAACCTATTTGTGCAAGTCATTGTATTCAACAAAAAAGTTTATTATATCTAAGTCACCAGCATTTCTAACCAATTAATATTTATCTTAACTTCTGAACTTGAGTGAAGTTCCTTTACTAGACACTTGCCAGATTTCAAGATGTTAACTGGCAAATTTGACAATTAATTCCTCCACGCCTTTCAAAACATGTTTTAAAATTTATTAATTCTTTCTTTAATGTGCTTCTATAGACAGATGATTAACAACAAAACATCAACCCCTATATTGATTTGTGTTATTAATAAGTTGGTATTAGTAATTTTTAAATTCCATATTTAATGTTCATTCAGAGTAATTTCTCTTGAATTATTACTAGAAATAAGTAGTAGCATATGTACTTCTTTTTAAATATTTTTCTTTGAATGTGGAAAATGAAAAAAAATTGAGATCACTTGAGAATCACTGAAATAGATCTCATTATCTTATTACTGTTATCAAACAATGTTAACAAACATTTTCATTGTTTGAAAATGATTGTCGATTGTTAACAAACTTTCTCATATATAAACATTCATACGGAGTAAAATAAGTAGAATAGAGAAAGTTATGTAATGCTGTGTAAAATCAATTTTCAAATTTCAATTTTGGGGTCCGCTGGTAGCGAGAAAGTGTTTTTTTCAAAACATCAGCAAGTTTTACAGTAGTAAGTTTCATAAAAAGACAGTAAGAAGTGAGAATTGATACATCTCATTCTCTCACAACAGTATCTTCTGAACAAATTGCCAGTCTGCCTCAACTCATGTAAGATAAATATTTTCAATAGAATATAAGAGAAATAGAATAGAAATTATGGTGGATAAAAATAGTACAAGTAAAGAAATACTGCTTAAAGGTTTGAAAGTGGAAGCGAGTAAAGACACAAACACACATTTGTTTCTTAGCTTTTTCTTTTTTCTTTCTTTTCTTATTATTCTTATCTCTTTCCTTATTCATTAATTGCATCTAATTAAAAAAATAAACAATTCCAAATTACCTGTATTTCCTGGGGTTTCAAATGAATTTTTTCAGCAAACTGAGACAAAGTATGTTGAGCCTCTAAAATGAAGTAATTTGCATTATCAGAATGATACACACTGGATATAGCATCAAGGATGGTGCAACACAGAGCAGCAGAACTTGATTTCAAAAACACTGACTGAAGAACTTGAAAAGCTTGTATGTTTCGTACACTTGCTCCTGAAAATACAATGCAATATACCTTTGAAATGAATTTACTTCACAGAGTATTAATGTAATAGGAACCAACATGTTCTAATTCAGAAAGAAAGAAAGTCCCTACAAGTATGAGCAAGTTCAAGTGAATATAAGCTCATATCAAGATGGGAAAATAAGTACTCACCACGACCTGATGGCTGTGGTAAAATGAAACCCAACATTTGAAATAAAGAGCCCATGCTGGCTTGACTAGGGCGCAATTCTATGTGACCACACATGGAAAGAGATGCTACCATAAGCACAAGGTTTCTAATTGCCTCTTGAGATTCTGCACTTGAATCATGTTCTAATCTAAAGGAGAAAAAATACATTTAAGCTTTGAATTTAAAAAATTGTAATACTTGGGACTCTGTCAAAAAGACTGATACAAATTATATAGTAAATTAATATAATCTTTAAGCTGATGACCATTTTTTCCCTAAAGTTAATGACTTTTGAAAAGCTGTCTAGCATGGTATCCACAAAACCTCTTAAATTAAGATTAACCTTATTTGATATTAAGTGATCTTTTTCAATTTGTCATCACACACACACATGCACACAATTAATAATTTCATATTATTTAAAATTACAATTACAATTACAACATAGGAAAATTTTCAAAGAAGTGAAAGTGGAGACATTATCCATACTAGCCATTCCATTCACAAGAAAAATTAAGACAAATGTAATTCAAAATTCAAGAGATTCCTCTAATCAACTTACTTCAATAAGAATTCCGAGAGAAAAACATAACCTTGACAACTCCGAAAATCATCCAAGAGAGTTTGCGACACATCACTTGAATCTTTCAAGAAACAAAACACAGTCACAAACATTTCAACTATTTCCAGAGGCGATAACTCTTGAACTCGTTGCATGTTATCAATACACAATGCCACACAACCCTTACCTAGGCACAAAATTTAATTGTTGTATGTTAGTTGCTACAAAGTTGACATAAAAAATATTTTCAATAAGAAGTTCATAAATAGTTAATTTGTTTTACAAAGCAGTAAAAATTGAGCAAACTAAACTTTTAAACATTTTTATTAACACAATGATCAGTCAATCATTATCTAGTTCAAAACAAACTATGTATGTAAGTACTATGAAGTAAAAAACTATGAACAAAAGGATAAATTTGTAGTTTTTACAAGTTAAATGATACACAAATATTGACAATTTTACTACCAAATGGTTCCAAAAATTAAGGGTCGTTTAATTTTAAAATTATATTTAATTACAATACATAAAATTACTCAAAAAATAAGAACACACAAAAGGAAAACCAAAACCAAAAAGCACTTTTTTACAACTAATATCCATTCCTTGTTTATGGCTGAATGCATAAAAAGTGCTTGATAACAGACCAGATAAATTTCTTCAGATACAAAATGTTAACTGGTTATAAAAATGTTAATCTATCAACTTACCATAATTGACAAATAGCCCTAATTCATAATACTTTAAGAAATTTAAAATTTTTCAATGCTGCCGATTATTTTTAACAAAATTTATGAAAAATTACATGATAATTTCATACTTTTAGACATATACATTCATGTGAAAAACAATTTTATGTAAATTTCATTTATAACATGTATATGAATACTTACTGTGAATGTAACTAACAACATTTTGAGTGAGACCATGTCGTGAAAGCGTCATAAGTACTTCAGCAGCACTTTTCCGCCACATTACATTATAGGGTGGGCACCAACTAGTGATTGCTGAGAAAAGTAATGTCAAATCATCTTTACGAGCAAGTTCTTCAGCAGGAGATGCATGACTGCATAGTCTTACCAAAACCTAAAGAAAAGAACAGAAAATTTGTTAATAAATATTGTTTTCATTATTTGTAAAATGCAGCTTAAGTGGAATTGTGGTGAACACATCAGACTACTAATTCCAGGTTGCATGTACAAACCTGGCCCTGGTTGATGGATACTTATGATTAGAGACCAGATTTTTAGGTAATTACATACTTTTTGTCTTTCTACTTACCGTTCTCAAAATTGTAATTTTGGTGAATCATCGCTCTCCTAACACAATATCCAATTTTTACAAAATTTTTTTTTCTATCAATTTTCTTGAATTTTAATACATATTTTTTATTAAAAGAAATATTTTCAAAAAATCAGCATTATTCCCCCTACATTATTAGTGAAATTTAGCCATGAAAAGTATCACTGATATCGTTTCATAACCTTTAACCTTAATTTCCAAGAAATTTTGATGATCGCCGACTTGTAACACTTCAATGACAATGTTGCACACTGAAGTGATTGTTTGTTGGTGATAGATATCGCTAGTTTTTATGATGGCTTGTATTACGTAATTTGGCTCAAGGTGCATATAACCTTGTTTACATGCACCTTCATCTGGCTGCTAAACTATGGTCCTGGATAACTTTTGATGAAGTTTTTACTACTCGTGGGAAAGTTGTATGGTGCAAAGAGTGCATCAACTTGTGCTCTCTAAATGATTTTTAAAACGTAGTTTTATTTTTTTTTTACTTTTTAAAGAAAATTTTATAAATGTAATTTTGTATTATGTAAATGTGTTTTAAAATTGGAGAACTTTAATATTACATATTATATCCAATTTTACATATTTACTACATACTTACTGTTTTCATTACATATTTATGTATATATTTTGACATTTCATATTATATTTTTTCCAGCCTCTACTTACAATGCTAATAAAATAATATAATTTAATGAAGCGCCTGCCTCCATCAAGACAAAAACCTTTGAGTTTGATTTGACTAAGATGGCAGTGAAAGCCCTGCACTATCTCCCAGTCAAATCAAACATAAAAATCTAAATGCACATGCTAACACCTCTGGAAAAAACATCATCAAGCTGCATGGGAAACATAAATCAACTTCCCACGCATTTGTCAGCCTTTCACAAACAACGGTTTGATATCTTTTAAGACTTAATTTATTTCAATATAATAATTATAATTTTTATATCATTTTCATCATCACAATACTTCATAACACCATCATCACTCTCATAGAAAAATAATGAAAAAGTGTCACCTGTACAAATATTTTCTGAAGCAAAATCCTCCTTTCACGAGGAGTAAATTCACTGCCATTTTCTACAGTGTCTGGATTCTCTATTTCAGGCAGATCAAAAAAGAGGTATAGACATTTCACTAGTGTTGATGGTACTGACACTGATGTCATAACCTGTAAAGAAAAATGACAAGTAGAAGATCCAAATAAACAGAGTACAGTTTAATGGAATTTAATTGAATATCGTATAAATGAAAAGTTGAGATAAAATGTCTAAAAATAATTTCACAAATATTGCATTTCATTAGTGAATCTGTAAACAAAAATATATTAATTTCTCAACTGAATAAATTAGAACAATTTAGTTAATAATTTTTAATTATTTACAGATGAATAATATTTCGTTCATTTGGTTAAAAAATTGCATGTTAGCCTTTCCCTCTGCAAACTTCCTTATCCATATACAAAATATAACAAATTTCAGATCAATGTAGAATTCTTTGGGGAAACAAATTTATTAATTTAATTATTTAACAAATCAAATGATCTGACAACAATTATTCCAAAACAAACTATCAAAAGAAAGGACTCCAACAGTGTCACTAAGAGTATTTAAAAAGTAAGTTAAGGGTACAGAGTACATTCTTAGGGCACAAATACAAATCTTCCCAAAAGTATTTTTTAAAATTTGATAAACTATAGGTTCCAAACTGACTTACTACACTTAAACAAACATTTTTTTAAATATATTCTACCTGCTGATTCACACTAAAAATATTTGTATTCCAATTATTGATCGCATAGTACTTTTTATTTCAATACCTTAAGACTCTGATCATTCTATCTCTGCACCTTTGAAATGATAACATTTTTTCTAGATATTTACAACTGCCTCAGTTATTTTTAAAATTATAAGTATAGTCAGGTTATTAGGATCTGTCTTTTACATTCTCACATATTACTTACGTGGTATAGAGAAAGTTATGCAGAGCTGCAGCTAAAAAACTGGCTGCAGAAAAATAAATTTTCATAATGAAGGCCCCTGATACTCAAAAAATGGCTAATTCATCTTCCTAGAAACAATTCTTCTATAAACTAACTAACCTTCCAAAAAATATTCTTAATTACTTCCTCTAAAACATGTTGTCAGAATCCACTTTCCGTGGGTCCTCAATACCTAAAAACTGGCTTACAGAAAAACGTCTGTGTGTCTGTGAACAATGCTAGAAGCAAAAGAATAAGCAGAATTTTCACCAATCAATATGGCATATAGCCCTTATGAAATGGAAGATGTCTGAATTTCGTTGTACTCCCTAAATTTTCAAATACTGCAAAAGATTTTATTTTTTTTTGACATCTTCCTAGAATTGCAATATTGAAGACAGATTTTTCTTAATGAAATTTGTTCTTCATCATTAGTTCTTTAAAGAATGTTTCCTAAATTTTTTTTGAAAGTATGAGTGTTTTTTCCGTGTAATTCTGTCAGAAACAAAGGAGTTTTTAAAAACAAGATTTTATCAAACATAACTCCAAATGTTTTCTTGAATAGAGTAAAGTACTTTAAAAAGGGAGCAGGTTTGATTTTCCCTGAAATCTGTACTTTTGAAAACTGTAAAAGTTAAAAATTTTTGTTTTGTCATATTTCTGATATTTTTATATGTTTAGGTTATATTTTGTATAATATTGTATCTCAACTTGAAACCATTTGCATTCAATTTTGCTCAGTTGTGATGCATTTCTGAATTTTTGGTGACAATTTTCACAAACGTAGCCATTGATACGACATCTTTTGTTTTCAGTAGATAAAAGTTGTTAACACTTTGCACAGAGGGCTTTTTATTAATTGACTGCAATACAATACATCTATTCTCAAATACAAACTGAGAGAGAATTCTATGAGCAAAAACAATTGCAACAGTCAGAATGATAAGATACTCCACCCTCTACTAGTAGTATACACAAAATGGAAAGCAAACAATCTGCTGGAATTGACGTTTCAGACTTCATTATACAACAGACATAATCAAACCTCATACATAATCAAATCTCTTACATATACAATCAATTATTAATAGTACTTGGTTTCTTCCCAAACATATTCAAAACTGCAGTCTTTAAACCAATGTACAAGCAGGGGCAGATCCAGAGACGAATTTTGGGAGGGGACATTTTTTTTTATTTAAAATGTTTAGGATGAATATGTCATATTACAAATTGTGTAGAATGCCGCAGGCTAAACTCAGATTTACGTTGCGATACAGTTTTCTTCATTTTAATGTTTATATGAAAATAATATTTTTGCTTGAAAGTTTCGTGGCAAGTTAAAATGAATAGTTCCTGAAACATTTTGGGAGGAGAAATTTCCCTCATCCCCCAACCCTTGTGGATCCAAGCCTGGTACAAACAAGGCAATTAACAATATGTCATGGACTATAAGCCAATATCACTCTTATCAGGATTATCAAAACTCTTAGAAAAAAATCGTTCTATGAAAGGTTAAAAGTCACCTGAAAAACAGTAATATTATCACCAGGGGAAAGATTTTAATGAAATGTCATTTTTCTTTTCACTTTAGAACAACGCCATTTAGTATAGACATTAATTTTATGTTCTGACAAAAAGAAATGACTCATTTTTGTGTTTTTGTTTGTATTTTTCGTCGATTTCGACTAATAAGTCATTTTTTACCTTAGTCTATCATTTCAATGCATTTTTTGATTATTTAATTGCTTTTAATATCATTTTAATGGTACTTGCTTCAAATAATATTTTTGAGATGCAACAATAGTTCCTAAGTAGCCTATTTGATTTCTTTGCTCAGAAATTGTAATGTCAGCCATTTTATGTAATCTAAGGTTCCTATCAGCGCCATTGTCCATTCACGCAATTTCAGGATAACTTTCCTGGTGACAGATTTCCTGGTGAAGAACACTCCAAACCAAAAGTTTGTGAGCTGAGTTCACTTAAACAAATGGAAGGAGCCTCAATTACATCAGTATCATATCCAACAGCTTGAGATGTTCATCTGAACTGGTACTGATCACTTCTTTACATCATTTTTCTTTATTTTTAGGGCATTTTTAAAACATTTTAAGAGCATTTTATTGATCATTTTTGGAGATGCTTTAAGTCATCAAAATCCATCCCCTTAATTATGACCAACTCACAATACAGATTCAATCAACTGAACTACTTTGTAAATGCAATCCCCATTGCATTAGAGTAAAAAAGAAATACCTGATTATCTCCATGATCTGTCAAAAGCCACTGAGCACAAAAGAACACTGAATTCAGTTGTCAAAATTAGAATCTTACAAAATTCAAGGAACAAGTAGATCATATCTATCCATATTGTTTATATTGCCCTACCAAAAAGATAGTAACAAAATAAAATATCACACTGATCAAAGACCTGTTACCTACTAGCAGAGTTCGACAGTATTTAAATACTTGGATTTGAAATATGTATTTTAAATACATTTTGTTTCTGAAAAAAAATATTTTTGAGGTTTTTGGACATGTTTTTTTGGAGATATATTTAAAAACATAAAATAGATGTACAGTAAAACCCCACTTTTACGTTCCCGCAATTTACGTTTCCCCGACATTTACATTTCTTGTCGGTCCCATCAGTTTTCGTATATTCATAGTTATAAATACCCCGCTTTTACGATAGTATAATTTCAATTTTCCCGCAATTTACAACAATCTGCTTGCCACAACACTGTCTGGAAAGCACTTCGCGTTGGGAACAACGAGCACGGTCACTGGACTTTCCCATCACCTTGCCGCGTTAATGGTCATAATATGATGCCAGCTGCGTCGATGCCTGCGCACACGAGTGACTTAACGGGCGTGCTGATTAACACTACCTTACGCGAAACGACACACGAGCGCTCTAGGCGACGTGAGTTGTTGCTAACGCGCGTCGCTTAGCGGGCGTCGCGCTTTGAAAGCTAGAAAATTCGCGTTATCTCACCTTACGTTGTCGCGTCTTGCTTGAGCTGTGGGAATAACGCACGTCGTCAAGAGAGCTCGTTTGCCGTTTCACATAAGACATTGTCAATCTAGGACGCCCGTTACGTGACGTGTGCTCAGGCATCGACGCAGCTGACGTCATCAGCATTAGGTGACGCGCGTCAACGCAACGCTCATGTGACACAGGCTTAAGAGCAGTAGCCTCACAATCATTTGTTTATTTTTCATCATACTCCTCCACAATTTCACACTTTCTCATTCTAAAATAAACGTAATTTTTTCCCATCCTGAAATAGTTCAAATATCAAAGTATGGAATTCTCCATACGTTTTTGAACTGTAAATTCCTTTCATTACATTATTTCATGAATACATAAATAAATTAATAAATAAATAAATAAAATACTAGTTAGAAATCATTACAAATTGCCACAAACAAACATTTTATTGAGTTTGGGATAATGTAAACTTTGCATATTTTCTTAGAGAAGAAATACTATTTCCCTCCCTTCATTCATCAATGAGTCCTACATGGTTACATCATCAAAGGCAACCAGCAGTGGATTGCAGGGACTCGTGGAAGAGTCATTGCGACATTTAAAATTCATTAGACTTCGGTATTAATACGTCTTTGATTTTCTATGTTGTTAATTTAAGTCAGATTTCTATTTGACTTTGTAATCTTGTTTGTTACGTATCTAATTATACATATTAAAGCATATTATAATCCTTATTGATTGTATCTAAATACATTATACCCATAGTTTCAAAGACAAAAAAGCATTTCCCTTATTTACATTTCCTGCAATTTTTCACCATTTTCCCTAGGATCCCATGAAAAATGTAAAAGAGGGGTTTTACTGTATTAAAAAAAAGAAATACAAAAAATACTTTAGTAAAAATAAAATTCATGGATCTTATTTTTGCTTACATTCCAAAGTCTGTGGAACAATATTAACCCACATATGCCTGAAATATTTTTGTTCACTTTTGTTATTTTTTTTATTTAGTTACATTAAGAAAAATAATGTGAATGTAAATATAGTATACTTTTTGCATAACGTTTTTCAAGATTGGGCAATATTTAAATACTCTTATTTGAAATACACAATTCTCTACAATCATTGAGAGCAGTTTGTCTCAAAAGCTGTGAAAGTACAATACAATTACAATTGACAATTACAATATTTTGTTGCAATAAAAATACACTATAATACTATTGTATTTGCTGTATTTTCAGTATTTCAAGTATTTTAAATACATAAGTATTCAGCAAATTAAGATCTATAGTATTTTGAGTATGTATTTAAATACTTATTTACGAAGTAATTTATATACTACTTTAAACTATTTTGCTCCTGCTACTAGGGCCTCTACACTGGGTCCATTATATTTTTTATATTTACAAATGACCCCATCAATGGAAATCAATAAAACAGTGCTATTCGCTACTAATATAGTATTCAAAGGAAAAACAACAAAACCTATATGACAAAACCAACCCAGCCTCAGATGAAACACTCCACCAACTAATCATACACGAAACAATGCCCTTCCACAATTCCCCTCAACACAACAAATTTGACACTAAAAGGCAAAGCATAACACGACCACAGAAAACAAAATATCCAGGAATCACCAGACAATCCAATCACAATTGGAAGCCATATCTAGAAGCTATTAACTCAAAATTGAACAATCTCAATTATGCTCTTAGAATAATAATAACAAAATAGCATGAATGAAACAGTCTGAACTGTGAATTTCACAATTGTTCACACAATTCTCAAATATGGAATAATTTGGGGCCAGGCAATGGAGGAAAAGCAAACCTTAAAAAGACAAAAGAGATTCATCAATCATAGCAAATACAAAAATAACTAATTCCTGTTAACTCCAATTCAAAAAACCTGACATCTTTTTTTCACTACCTCATACCTTAACCACATATGAGATAGTTGTGTTTGCAAAAAATGATCCAAACTAACTATGACACACCTTGCAAATTTTACTCAAACTCACACACTTACAACACAAGACAAGCATTTAAACTTCACCAACTACTGTGCACAAACAAATTATACCAAAAAAATACATTCTCTACAGGAACAAATCAACAAATTACTGAAACATCTGAGACACTTCACAGAATTAAACAGTTTCAGAAATAAACCTATTAGTAGAAAGTCTAGCTAACTCCCCTCCTCCTCCTAGGACAGTTTTGGCATGCTCACTATCCCCTGGGCATAGTAAACATTAATATTGATACTATTTTTCTTAGTGTCAATGTTAGATCATACGATTTTTATTTATATATTTATTTATTTTACTTTTTACTTTCTCACCCTTACTTCGTAAGAAGAGAAAGTATTGTAATCGTGCGCCCAAAAAAGGCGAATTTTCGGCAGAAAAAATCTTTTTGCCGGGCCCTGATAACGAGAGTGGATAATCATGTTCCTGCTGATAGTAAATAACTTGGTGAGGTGCAGTCAGTGTGCGTCCGTTGTCGGTCGGACGGACCGACCGACAGTCTGCCCGTCCGTTTGTCCCACCGTCTGCATGACTCCTTGTCTGTCTGTTGTCCATCAGTCCGCCTGTGGTCAACGCTAGAGCATAAACGGTTCGGCCGATTTTCTCCAAAATTGATATTCCCCGTTCGATCTTAACGAACTCGAGGGAAGTTTTAAACAGATATTTTGATTTTTTATGGTATTTTACATGAAGCCACTTTCAAAATTTTCTCAAAAATTGCTATTTTTTTTGTCCTCGAATAACGTAAATGACGCTTAAAAGAAAGGTGCAGGTCTTAAGTTCGTTGAAATTTCTGATTTTTCGAAAATTGCAAAAGTGCAGTCTAGCAATAACTACATTTTTCGAAAATATGAGTAGTTTTCGTGTACTTTTGAGCAAAATATAGGCAATTTTAAAAATTTTACCAATTGGTAAAAAAGGTTGATCTTTTTTTCTCAAAAAACACTCCAAATTTTTTCTTTACATTTTCTCATGTGTATCAAGGGATGGTAAAAAAATATGGTATTAGTCCCATTTTCGACGAACTCTCCGTATTTTTACAAATTGCAACAAGTTAACATTTCAAAACTACAAAATTGAAGATAGAGATTTTTGCCTTAGGCAAAGTCTGTGTAAAAATTAAGCTCTGTTAAAAAAAGGGCATGTACAATTTTTTGAAAAAAATGGTAGATTTCGAGCAATGTGTGTCCGGAATTAAGGCAATTACTAATTAAAAAAAAAATCTCAAAAAGAAAATGCTAAAATTTTTCTCGTTTGTAACAACGGACGGTAAAAAATATGATGCAAGTCCCATTTACGGGGAACTCTCCATTCTTTCAAAAATTGCGGATTGGAAATATTGGGTTGAGACAATTACATCGTCGCCCGAGTTCGAACCTCATGGCGTTTCCATAACGAAGTGGCTGACGGCGAGTTAACTCAAGAGGACTTGAGTTCGGGTTTCGGTGCGAAAAACAACTTTTGATAGCAACATGCAGGTTTATGTAGTATAATATGGCGGCGCAGTTGGAAGTAATACAAGAAAGTAAGTGCTGTTCTAGCACTAGTTTATTATTAATTATACTTCCTCGTATAGTACGTACATACGGAGTAATGTAATATAAAGTTGCGATTTTTCGACGGAAGGGCACATATTGTGGTGCTTTGATACACAAAAGACGTGTAAATCTTGTTTTGTCCTATTATTAAGTTGCTTAGGGTGCTCGCTAGTCACCTCAATCTGCATTTTTCTTCGGTTTCCGAATTTCTCTGCCTTAATGCATCTACAAGTAACTATAAGCGAAATGAAGTAAAACATTTTGAGCAATGATTTTTGACTCTTCTGGATAACCATTTTCCCCGTGTTGAATTCAATTTAAATTCATGTTTTAACATTATCAAAGCAAAATTACGAGTTTAAAAATAATTTTCTTGATAATGCTTTGAAAAATTATAATTCAAATTTTGAATTTCCCTGTTTTCCAGAAATCTGCCACCTTGGGATGAAACAAGCAATTTGGCTCATTATTCACAACTGTAATTGTAATATGACTCAATAAATATTACTATTACTATCAACCTAAATGAAACAACTCCAAAGACAACACAAACACATGTTAGTGATTAATTATTTTAGTGATATTTAATCACAAAATCTGAATTTTCTAGTAGAGAATAAAATCTCTGTAACACATATGTATTTTTTCAAATTACTACCCTCAGAACAAACTTGTAAAGTAAAATATTCATGTCAAACAAACCTGAATAAGAGAAGAATCTCCAGCAGCAAGCAAATTTATAGTTGACAGCAACATCCACCCATTACTTGATTCTTCAGAATTTTCAATTTCAAGGAACTTGACAATAGCACAACTTGCTGCCTCTGTTGATTGGTTAGAAGCCCTACGTCTCATTTCAGACACCATTAGTCGAGATACTTGCTGACAAAACGCTAATATGTCTCTAAATTTTTCCATCATATCAGCAGATGGGCTATTTCCAAACACCTATTAAAAAGTAACAAAACATCTAGAGGTGTTTACTGTTCAAACAATAACTTTATTTATGTTTATGAAAGCATAAATAACAAAAAATTGAAGGACCACATTAAACGAACCAGTAAATAATTTGCAAATTATGATTGTGAACTAGGTTGGACAGTATTTAAATACTTGTATTTTGAAATATGTATTTTAATTACATTTTCTATTTGAAAAACTGTATTTTTGAGTTTTGTGGACTTATATTTGGAGATGTGTTTAAATACATAAAATAGGTGTATTAAAAAAAACAAACAACTTAAAATACTTTAAATACAGGTGAAAAAGATAACGAGGAGAGTTTCTTTTTGGTTTGAATCCACTGGTGAATGCACCACATTCAAACAAAAAAAAGAGCTCCTTTTGAATTTGAATTCACTTCATTTTTAAATCATAATTTTATATTATTAAAAATGCTGAACAATTTTCCAAAATAAAAAGCGTTTATTCATTACAACACTAGTTTACATTCATCTGCGGCAGTTAAACGATTGTTTTCCTTAGCTGATTTTATACGTTTGACAGCTAGAAGCTTATTACCTGGTGATTTGTTTAAAAAATTAGCCATTTGTTTATACTTATATGCAGAGCTTGATTTATAAAATTTTAGGTCCTGAAACGCACCTGAAATTAATTATTAATTTAATAGAAATAATTATATATTTAAATAATTATTCCCATGGCACCAAAACGCCGTTCCGTTGCGTTCTGGCAGAAATCAAGCCCTGCTTACATGTATATTTCAGTTGGTTATTGTTCAGCAACTAGTATGACTATAAATGATTAATTTTATTGTAATAAACAATTATAATATATTGTTGCAATATAAAAGATATAATACAAAATAATTATATTTACTGTATACGGTGTATTTGAAGTATTTTAAATGTGTATATATTTAGCAAATCAAAACTTAATGTATTTTAAGTATGTATTTAAATACTTATTTACAAAGTATTTTGGCAGAGTATTTAATTACTAAATTTAAAGTACTTTACCCAACCCTCATTGTAAATTATATTTATATGGCTTACTTACTTTATTAAAGCTTAAAACTTACTTTACTGCATTTGGTGGACTTAGTGTATTGGTAAACAAATTTACAAAAATTTCATACCTTACAAAACAGAGGGAGCATGTTGTATAGTTTGTCATCTCTCTCTTTCTCGCTGAGAGGATGAGAAGGATGTGTGTATTCAGAAAACAATTTTTTAAGATGCATCAGACCCAGTGCTGTGTGTTGGGGATTAGAATTTGTCTCATCTTGAGACATACTTGGCATTGAGCCACATCCTGCTCGAAATTTCCGCATTATATTCATCTTGTGTAGTTTTTATAATATGCCTGTCATAAATAAAATTTGACATTGAGAAAATGTATTAAGAATACCATGAACATAATTACACAATAAGGTTTCAAATATGTACCACGTGAATACATTTCAGAAGTTATGTATTCAAGAAAATGTCTTTTATCTAATTTCTTCATTCATTAACCGATTTCAAACTTGACTCTTAAGGTTATTAAAACATCTTAATTAACAATTAAGAAATTATAATATCAGACGTTAAAATCAGTAAGCTAAAAAGTCACTGAAAATATTATAAGGTTGAAAATAGATATTTTGTAAGAGAAAAAACTCAAAACCAAAATAAAAAGGTTGCATAACAATATCATTGGTTCATTTTACTCAAGTATAAGTTATTAATTAGATATTTTATCCTTCTAATTAATAAGACACTAGCAAGATAATTTTCTTTTCTTAATATTCTCACTGAATTCTCCTTTTCAGTTCATGTGTCAGAACTTCACATAAACACATTTGCATATTACTTCAAAAATTGAGAGATTTTCAATTTGAATTTTAAAACCTAAAATAGTTGCTCACTCTTAAATAACAGAATATATTTTGAAATGGAAAGGAATAATTACATTCCTGTACACAACAATAAAATGAAATCTTAATAATTAACTTTCTCTCTTGCAATCAAGTCTTCTTAAGATAATTAGTTCTCAATTCATTTCTCTGAATGCATCTCTCTAACCTATAATCTACCTTTTTATTCATTTTGCGATTGTAAATTATATTTGTAAGGCACAAATGACACATTCAATACTAGTTGTGTTCATTCAAAATCAGCGTACATGTGGTAGATTCAGTGCTACAAATGTCAGTAAAAAACACAGTGCAAGAAAATTCAATAAGGATTGGCATGCAATAACACGAACACTAACCCTCAATGAGATAAGTGAAACTTCTCCCGTATCTTTATTTCTGATCCAAACTCGACCACCTCAACATGACGTTTATGTCATCTTGCCGTCTTCCAAGGGTATCTACAGCATAAAATGAATTATTAGATCATGCGTCACACGGCCAAAAAATTACAATATTGCTTTTTAAATTATCAAATGACGATTTTCCCTTGCTTATACTGACTTAAACTCGAAAGATTTGGATAACTCGCCCTCCACACGCCCACTTCAAAAACAGCTGATTTTGGCCATCTTGTTGTGTATAGCTAGCTCGAGACGTCAAAGAGTAATATTCAATAAGGAAGGTTCACCAACTTTATGTACCGTCATACTCTCGAAAATTTGCAGTAAAGTAGCACAAACTACTGTCGTAGCCCTAGCTATCCATGAATTTACAGCATATTACGAAAAAATACCCAAGATTGGACAATTGACTAGTTCCCGGCCTTGTATACAAGTATTTTCGTATTTAGTTGCAAAATAACACCACTTTTTTCTTCCACGCAGCTCTATATATAAACCATGGAAGAACACTTAAATGTGCTAACGAATGTTCTATACTAACATTCTCAAAATGTGTCTCGTCAGACAATTATTTACATTTTTTACGATGTTTGTTTAATCGGTATTATTAAGATACTCCTCGATACGAAATAAGGGAAACATTGCAGGTTCTCCATTAGATCATTCTGCTTGCATTTCATGACAACTATTCACGAGCGCTCTAAGGCTCCATTTTAGCCCTCTGGAACTATTCTTATAAAATTAATATGGTTAATATATTATTTTAATAAATATACGAACTGACATATAAATGTGTAAAAATACATTTCTTCTTTCCGATATGTTACATCCTGTGTTTGGAGTTAAATAAATTTTAATATTGCAATATTGGCCTTGTAAGAGAACCTGTTCCATCATGAATAACATAGAGAAATGTAGTACTTTATAAATCGTATTAGGATGTTCTCGGAAAAAAAAATACTGCTCCCTTAATGCAAAAGATAGCGATGAAATACAATAGAGAAATAGTTTCAATATCTTTTTAAGAGTACCTAACCAACATAAAAAGTTGTTTTCGGAGCAAAATAACATTATTTTGCAATTATTCTGGATCTGGAGGTCCAGATCCGGAGATCTGGGTTTTCATTCCCCAGCGATCCTGGGAGTCTCAAAAAAGGTCGGCTTCACAGAGAAAATTGCAAAAGAAATAAATACATAAATAAATTTTAATAAAACACCTTAAAATTTCGCCGTTTTCAGATGTTCGCTTATATCTTCAAAACTATGCATCTTATTGAAACAATTGTAATTTAAAAAATTAAATAAAATTCCCTACAAAATGCATACATTAATTTTAAATTTCTGAAAAACGGTTTAGTTGCTAGAGCGCGCTGAAACACGGTTAATTTTTGGGCTTCTGGCCAAAGCGGGAGAAAAGTTCTTTCTAGCCATCCTATCTCGCGGAGATGCTCTAGTTTCACTTCATCAAGGTTGAAAACTATTGTGAACAAATAATTGGCGTTGTTAAATGATTAACACTCCGATACTCATAGAATCTGTAGGGACGTAATTGCTCGCGCGGAGTATCTGTAAATCCATGAAACTTCAACATAAGGTAAATGTGCTTTAACTATTTTTGGATGTGGAAGAAAATCACCTTCAATCACTTTTATCAATTCTTCAATGGTAAACTGGCATTCCTCGTCACAGTTTCCAAGAAAATTAAAAATAGTTTGCGTTGCTGATTCTACATCGTCTATGAAGGGCCTGGCTATGATTTGTGTTCCTATCTTCTTTGGGAAATGATGCAGAGCTTTCATGCACATCAAATAAGCATGTGCATCAACAGCAAACAAGTAATTTACTGCCTCTACGCAACATACTACAGAACGTATAAAATCATCATTACGATTTCTTGCGAGTCACAAAACAGTTCTTTAACAACTAATTTCCTCAGAGGGTATACTAATTTCTTTTTGAGGGAAGCTTTTTGATTTGTTTCTCCGCGGAGGCTCGTGAAGAACTCATGATTCCTCCTCTCCAAAAATAAAACAATGAGTTTTGAAGACAAAATCAGGTATAGATGAACCTAGTTAAGGTGTATCAGCCTCTTCTTGAGCTCTCTTCACGTAAACGGAAATCAATTTTTCGTTTCCGTGTTGCCTCCAATACTTACTGTGTACTTCAATTTGTGAGTTACATTTCAAAGAAAAAAACATACCATCCTGACGCCTCTCTCTGGATTCAACGAAATATTCCAATCCCCTTCTTTTACAAAAGTTTCCGGTCTGCGTTCCATCGTCCAAAGTTTTATAATAAATAGTCCACTCCCTGCAAGGCATTATGGACACGTAATAAAACTGCAAATATTATAGGTTCATATCATTTTACGAGTTCGTGATGTGGCAAACTATCTTAAGGCTAAATGCACCGAAAAATACTTATAGGAAAAATCAATAGATCGCAGCACTATCACACGGAATTTACTAGATCGATAACATCTGAACAAATTGTCCGATTTTCGATCTGTAAACGGTATTGGACTCCTTTTTAAAATAGAATTCACGCTACGATGCCGTTTTTTCAAAAAATATTTCCAAAAAAATTAAAATGATTTCTCATAGTTTCGGGAAGAAATTAAAAAATGTGGGCTTATAGCGCGATGACGACGTGCTTCCTGAATCCAACGCCGTGTCAATCATGGAAATCGGATGAATAGGAGCGGCGTAAAGTGAAATTTCGGAAAAAATACCTGACCCTCCAATTGCGTCACCCGAACCTTGTGTCAACCCTCCCTCGACGCGGCCGAACGGCCAAACCCGGCGGCCAGCGGCACGGGAAGAGGCCGTGCTCTCAGGCAGGCAAGCCGGGCAGTCGCTTTATGGTTTCGTCCCTTTCAATCTCAATATATTTTTCTCCACTTATCAAACTAGTGATGCTGTAACACAACCAAACGGTCTCATATCATCTGTAATAGTCGTATAAAACTGTATATCTTGTTCACATATTTTCGTCTTCATACCATCAAAAAGTTATTTGAGGCACTACTCAAAATATCAATTCCGATTTGGAAACTGATTTCAAAAAGAAAATTAAACTAATTGTGTAGATATCACCACATTCCATGTCCTAACATCTTATTTTACATACATTTTACTTCTAAGATCTTCCGTTATCATTCCACTACCAGAAAGAATGAGCCGAAATTACGCACGAGCTCTTTTATCCTGCGACTCGATATTTGACCTCAAAACGGCGTTTGTCTCCTTGATAGACTTCACCTGATGAATCGGCGATCCTCATCTGGGTGTCGAGAATAGGGATGCAACATTGATGTTGATAGATTTTGTATAGACACATGAACATATTTCGTAAAAAAATGAAACAATTATGAAACCTGATGTTTATTATCGATGTGCTTGATGAGTTGTTGTGAATGAAAAGAACCGATAATCACAATTTTATAAAAAAGTTAAAATATGAAATAATATTGCATTATACCACTGTCAATACATGTGTTCGAATAAAGCGAACGGTGATTGTAACATCCTCATCCAGTAGACTATCTTCAGCCCAAGAAATGACCCCATTTACCGTACGCAGAGAGGCGGCCAACGCAAGCACTCTAGGTGTAAGATCTCTCGCCCACCTTCCTGTACCCATTTGAGGAAGTTGTGACTCCATAAGATGACCCTGGGCGATAGTAAAAAGAATAACAGCGAAACTTAGCCTGAAAACTTTCTTTTGCCGTTTTGTCTAAATCGTAATTATAAATTAACAATAACGGCCACTGTCAAAACAAATTATCTTCCGCACGAACTTGATCGATGTTTCTAAATCAGGTTTTTGAAAGATGCTTTAATTTTGAACATTGATATTTGCATTTGTAGTACTTGAGCATCATTCCTTCGGATAGCAAGAAAAGTCTTGCTATCCGAAACTGGGAGGGGACGCGCCGATAATTCAGCAAGTTCTTCCCTAATAATGGCAGAATGTACGCATGAAAGACTGCGGGTATCAAACACACTGTTCAGTGCGATGACGTCTATTTGTCGGCTCCAGTCCCGGTCAAGCAGCGGCTGTGAGCATCTCTCCTTTCATCTGCAGGTCCCAATTCTTCGCGGGTCTGAACGCGCAGAGAAAAAGTACTAGAACATAGATCGCAAGCCATCCCTTGTTAGACCTATCTGGATATACACAGCAATAGGATGCTAGCAATTTGTCCATTGCTCACTCGGACTCGAACTGCCTTTTTTCCTTTTGTTTCTGATATTGGGTATTAGTTATTCAATTGTGCCACTTACACCCTTTTCTTCCGCTTCATTCTATCATTCCAAGCATAATATCTTTTTCTAGAGATTTTGTTCGATTCATAGTATGTCCAAAATATTTTATTTTCCATTTTTTGGCTTTGGCTTTTAGAGAAAGTTCTTTTTTCTTTTCAAAATTTCGGCATTTATCTTTTTGCCCTCCCATTGTACGTTTAATATTTTCTTCCGCGTTCATACTTCAAAAGCATCTTCCTTTTTTCGGCCTATCTCAATGTTCAGCTTTTACACCCACACAACAGGATAAGAAATACCATTTTCTCGATTATTTGGATTTTGATCTTACGCAAGGCTTGATTTCTGACGGAACACGACGGAACGGCGTTCCTGTATCTCGCTGATAATTATTACATTATATTATAAATATATAATTATTTCTATTAAATTAATAAATCATTTTGAGCGCGTTCCGGGACCTAAAATTTTAGAAATCAATCACTTGATATGCCTGCATATTTTATGAATTTGTGTAATTTTCTTTCCGCTGCTTTTTCTAAAATTATTCCTCTCTTTAGTTTTTCTGTACAGTATCCAGAATTTGTTATTGTAATTCATAAGTATTTAACTTCGCCTGCCATGTATATCACTTCTCCGTTGATATTCAGGCTTCCTTTTTTACCAGTTCACATAAATGTTGTTTTTTTTTAATGTAAGTTCATAGAATATTTAAATTTTATATTAATAATATATTTAGCTATCATAAATACATAATTCAGAATTAAGTATAAATAAAACATCTGCATAATTTTTGCGTTTTCTCGAAAAGGAGTAAAGTGGACACGTCACGTTTTGAATGTTTGCTCCTCATTTCGCGCTCCTTTTTATCCAAGCCCAGCGCCGCCAGGGCACGCGCTCAAGTGTAGTCACCCTTCTGAGCTGGAAGCAGGGTCGCACCTCTGGCACACTGCTGTTCTGATAGCGTGACTTTTCTGACCTCTGCAGACATCTCGACACGTTCTTCGGCGGGCTGCGTGCTACACTAGGGCAATTCGATATGCCCAAGCGTAGGAAGAGGGCGGTGAGCAGTTTTCAGTGGGCGAGAACATTGTGCAGTGACGAAGTGAAGATTATATTTACTATACAAGAATTAGTGGAATCATTCGCGTTTCGTTAATTATTAGTAACCGAGTGTTATATATGAACAAGATAATAATTCAAACAATAAATAACAATTATAAAAGTATATTAGTTTAATAAACATTTTGTGAGATATTAACTAAAATAACTTATTTAGTCGACATTTATGGATGGTAAGCTATTGTTTTTCATTGAAAATACAGGTGTAATACCCTTATAACCTTTATGGACGTCCATACCGTTATAGACGTCCTATAGAGGTATTTTACCGGTATAAAAGAACATAGGTATTTGAAAAAGGTATGTAAAATACCGCTGTATTTTACCGGTATCTAATACCTTTTCGGTCCCTGCCTATTCCTCATTGCCAGTTTACACTCCTTGGTCATATTTCGAATGACCCGGAACATTTCTTAAGGACTCCTTTTTTTAAAATTTATCTTCTTCCTGTTCGTCAGTTTTGCCTCTCAGGGGTTTGTACATTTTTATTTGTAATACATAACGTTTGGGAATTCAGGTTTGAGCATATTACCTCTCACTCTTGTATCTTACTACTAGCTAATTTACAGGATTTAATACTTATATTTCTAATGCTTACAACTAAACAATACACAATTTTTGACATACAATACACAATTTTTACATACAAAGGTCTCCATTTGTTGTTATGTTCTTCCACTTCTTTGCATTTTTCTTTTTATTTATTTATTTAACGTCAAAAAAACAGTTAAAAACTACGTATGACGTGCTATATTTCTTGAAGAAACTTTTCTTTATCTTGTCTTGGTCTACGCTGGAATACCCTGCTGAGTTCTCTGACTTTTATCCTTTGCTTTCTTAGCAGAGAAATATAATATTTGAAAAGAACGAAACATTAGGACTTTATTATTATTATTATTATTATTATTATTATTATTATTATTATTATTATTATTATTATTATTGTTTAATAATAATAATAATAATAATAATAATAATAATAATAATAATAATAATAATAATAATAATAATAATAATAATAATAATAATAATCATGCGAATGGAGAGGAATCGAAGGTAAAGTGTATATACTCGTACTATATAATCCTTCGAATCTTCACTTCGATGACTGAGTTTCCAAGATTTATAACAATTGTGAGACTCCATCTTTATATTTCACGGTGAAAATCTTGAAATATCTCTACAGGTCTGATTCAGTGTGCCCATTGTGAAACCATGGAGCAGGTTGTTACTCTAGGCACCGGGTGGGCGTTCTTTCAGCGCCCGCCGCGAAGGCCTAGGTTAAAGTGGCCGTGGGGGACGGGTTCCGGGATTTCCAAATCCGATATGGCACAGGGACAGTGGTTCTCGAATATCGTTGCGAATGCTCACTCCAAGTTCACTGTTGGAAGGGGGAAGGAGGAAGGGGGAAGGGGGGAAGGGAGAGGGTCAGGTATTTTTTCCGAAATTTCACTTTACGCCGCTCCTATTCATCCGATTTGCATGATTGACACGGCGTTGGATTCAGGAAGCACGTCGTCATCGCGCTATAAGCCCACATTTTTTAATTTCTTCCCGAAACTATGAGAAATCATTTTAAATTTTTTTGGAAATATTTTTTGAAAAAAACGGCATCGTAGCGTGAATTCTATTTTAAAAGGGAGTCCAATGCCGTTTACAGATCAAAAATCGAACAATTTGTTCAGACGTTATCGGTCTAGTAAATTTTGCTTATTTTGGTGCTGCTACGTGGTGGCGACAAATGGAACTAGTGTCGGTACATTTAGCCTTAACATTGACTGTCGATCTCGAGCCAGCGCGTAAGCCAGGGTTATCGCTGAAGGGTCGCTGGTGGGCGGTGTAGGATATTTCAGGTGGTCACGAGCCGGTGCATGAAATACTTCGGGCAATAATATGCAAGTTATAGATTTCCAAACCTTGCTTCGAGGATCAGCGTATCACGCGCGAGAATCTGAATCACTGTCGTTTCATTGGGAATTATACAGCTGACGGTTATTAGATCGCTGACAAATCTATCTTTAGAATTACAGCTGGAGGAGATGAGATAGCAGGAAAAGCTATTAAGCAGAAGATATTATGTGTAAGAACCGGAGGTATCGCTTCTCAGTAAATATCATTCTCGCTCGCATCAGGTGTCTTTCTCCATTACGTTACATTTGGTGGAGCCAGACTAAATGTACCCCGTGTAGCCTCAATGTAGCCCATCTCTTTACATTCGGTTTTTAAAAGAATATGATTTTCCATAGACATAGACAATTACATAATTATCGGCAAACCACTGACATGGATTTATTGTTTCCACGTCAGTGATTGGTTAATAATGAGATAATTGAGAAAACAAAAATCTCATTTTCACATTCTCGTATACGTACGTATTCGGAGTAATATACGTAGTATAAAGAAAGTTATGTAATGCTGCGCGAAAAAAACGGAGAATTTTCGACAGAAAAAAATTCATTGCCGGGCCCTGAAAACAAGAAAGTAGATAAATCCAGTTGCTAAATTAAGAAAAAACTAGAGGTGCTACAGGATGGCACAGACTTTCTCGTAGTAAAGTTTTCTAATTTCCTTGGTGTGGACTGGTACTGTACAGTCTTGTTCCTCCTCCTTGCCTGCTTCCATCTATTGCGGCCCAAATAATTTTTTTTTTTTTTTTGAAATTTTTGCAACTTTTCGGTTTCCAAATAATAGAACCTAATTATATTTTAATTATATTAAAGAAGGCTATAACGTCGTCCTAAACAGCAATTTTCATTGAAAAATTTAAGGCCGATTTTAAGAAAATGGCGATTAAGCATTACTGTAGATGCGTAATTTGAAGCTGTTTTCACTGGATGTTCTTGAGTTGTCGAAAACCTTCATTGGAAGTCATTTGAAGCACTTCCACTCCCAAATGCAATAATGTATTCAACTCGCTGGATATGTGCAAATTAACGGCGTGAGAGATAATAAAAAAATACATTTGGGTAATATTAGAAAAAGCAAATGAATACATTTAAATAAACTTAACGTCATATTAAACAGTAAGCACTATCCGTTGGAAAAATCTGAAGAAAAAATTTCGAGCCATTTTTGAGAAAATGGCGTTTGAGCGTTTCTGAAAATGCGGAATTCAGAGTTCATTTTTACAGAAAACTGTTGAGTTTTCGAGGAACTTTATTTGACATTATTTAAAGCACATGTACTCATACATGTAATAAAGTGAAGAAATCGCTTCTAGTGTAAATATTTCCGACGTGAGAGACAAGTCAAAATAATTACATTTTTGTAATTTTTGAAAAAAAAGGAAGAATAGAGCAATATGGTGTTTATGTCATCGGATAGGATGCATTTGGTAGTATCCCTACCAAAATTTTAAAGAAATATTTGGAGTCATTTTTGTGAAAATCTTGTATTTTTTATTTTTAAAATTGCAAATATTTCATTCACTATTGCACGAAAACTACTAAAATTTTCAAAAAAAGTTACATGACCTTAATGAAAGAGATATTTACGGACAACAAATTTCGTTTGATGGAAAAATCTCTATCTTCAATTTTATAGTTGTAGGAACGCGCGGGAAAAATTCAAACTTTTGCAATTTTCGAAAATTCAGAGTTAACCGTGAAAATTGGACTTATACCACTTTTATAAGTTATTTTACTCTATTCTTGCAAGAAATGTAAAGAAAAATTTGAAAATGTCTGGGGGCTTCATGTAAAGTACCCCCAAATTTTAAAAAAAATTTTCAATTTTTTTCAAAGCTTCAACTTTTTTTTTCAAAGCTTCAACTAGAGCCAGATCTTTGGGCAACGATAGATGGAAGCTGGAATGAGGATGGGATAAGACCGTAAAGCCAGTCCACACCAAGAAAATTAGAAAACTTTATTACGAGAAAGTTTGTGCCATTCTGTAGCACCTTAAGTTAAGAAACATACCATACATCGGCAATTGGATATAATCGATGTTGTCCGCTGAATTCTTATCCTTGTTTTATTCGATAGTGGTACTCTACTTTTTTTTAAACTTGCATTTCCAAACATCTATGAAATTATCTGGTTCAATATTTTTGCTTAATGCCTAACATTTCCTCATAAGTGTTATTTTTATTTGTACTCATAATTTGGCACATATTAACAAAACATTGCTGGTATAATTTTTTTATGAATGTAGTGATCTGGGCTGTCACCTTGGGGCGTCACGGACAGGATAGGGAAACTTTTGAGGCGGTTCAAGATCAAGACTGTTTTCAAGGCACACCAGAAACTCGGTCAAACATTAATGCGCGTCAAAGACCAGCTTCCACCGCTCCAAGCCGCCGGAGTATACTCCATCCCTTGCAGCTGCGGTCACACGTACATCGGGGAGACAGGAAGAACCATAGAGGAGAGACTACGCGAGCACATTCGAGATTTCAAATTCAAGAAGGTACACCGCTCCGCCGTAGCTCTCCATGCATGGGAAACCGGCCATGACTTCCTGTTCGACAAGACCGAGGTGCTCGCGAGTGAGGATAGGTGGTGGCCAAGGCGGATAAAAGAAGCATTAGAAATCGCAAAACATCCCCAGAACATCAACGGGGACGCGGGATTACGCCTCCACGATGCCTGGATTGCACCTCTGCGGAGCGCGCGGTCGCGGGAGGCCGCCCGCCCGGACCGCACCACGCCGTCCGACCCCTGAGCTTACCGGACCGCCCCACGCCGTCCGACCACGGACCGCTTCCGTCCGTCCGCTTCCCCCCACCTCCTTTCACCTAGTCACGCCCGATTGGCCTACACCTCGACCTATCACAGCCTGCCCCTTTCTCTATATAAACCAGAGCGCCCAACATCCTGGCGCAAACTCTACCTGAATAATTAGTTAAACAAATTCACTGTATTTAAAACTCATTGCCCAAAGTGGCCTTGTCCTAGTTTTAAGTTAGATATAAGTTAGTATATTTAAGATATAGCCCTCATCATCGCTCCAAAAGCTTCACAGCTGGAGCCCATGTATCCCATTGAATAAATAAACTCCCGCCTCGCCAAGGTTATTGGTAAGGGGAAAAAGTAAAAAAAAAAATCCTGGCGCAGTACAGCCCTGAAGAGGACCGCGATATGTCGGTCGAAACGTCGGCACCCCAGCCTTCGACGCGGCGTCACCCGGACAGCCCAGATCATGACTCTGGCCGCGGAAGCCTACGATATGCCTATAACTTATGAATGTAGTGTATTCGTAGAGTACAATTATTACAGAATATTTTATGTATGTTCAGAACGCATTGTCGTAATAATATTCTTATATCCTTCTTATTTCGGTTACATAAGGCTTCGATTTCCAGATACTCCGCGCGAGTAAAAATCCACCCTATTGACTCCGTGAGAATCGGAGTGTTAATAACTAAACAATGCCAATTATGTGTTCACAATGGCTGTTTCCAAGCTTGATAAAGTCACAAAAGAGCGCCGCCGCGAGATGGGATGGCTGGAAAGAGCTATTCCCTAGCTTCTCCACCGCCAGAGGCCCAGAAAGTAATAGTTTTTCGGCGCGCTCTAGCACCCACACCGTTTTTCAGAAATTTAAAGTTAAGAATGTATTTTCTAGGAAATTTTATCTACTTTAATTTTTTAAATAATAATTGTTTCGATAAAACGCATAAATTTGAAGATGTAAGCTACAAACTAAAAACAGAGCGAAATTTTAACGTTTTTTTTATATTTTGTCAGTGAAGCCGACTTTTTGAGGTGGTAAACATCAAATTCGAATTCAGCACCCTCAAAAACATATAGAACCGTTGAGAAAAAAAGGAATTTTTTTCTGTATCGGGCCCTTTTTTATCACCAATTGACTGAACTATCTGATATCAAGTGAAAGACTATTAAATGGAGCGCAGGAAATTCGAATTTGAAATTTTGAACACATGCGAAAATTACGCTAAACTACTATTTTTTTAAAGGTACATATTGTCGCGGCTGTGTAGCAACTTTTGAAGAGCGCGCCAAGGGGGCAGCGCTCAGCGGCGATCGAGGGAGTCGGCGGAGCAGAAAAGGCGCCGCCCAATCCCTGAAGACGAGCTGGCCGGAGAGTCAGCAGCGGGGCAGCGAGTCTGCAGCGCCGCCCGCTTTAAGAGCGGGCGCCGCCAGCCAGAGAGCAGAGCGCTAGTGTTTGGTTATTGAGTGAAGTTGAGCGAGGAGATTTGTACCGTGTTAAAGTGACCGTTGGCCCGGCAAGATTATTGGTTTATTCTGTGATATTTATCGGTTGAACTCTGCTAGTTTTTGGTACATCTCCTGGACTCTTGGTTTTCGATTTTGGCTGTTGTTTTTGGTACATTCTTTGCATTCTGGAAGTGTACCTGATGTACTTTCTGTGTTATTAATAAATCTGTTTGTTTAAAGCGTGTATTATTCTGAACATAACACATATCCTTTTTTAACGAACTGATTTTTTAGTACAGGATTCATTTAGCAAACAAATCTCTATCAAGATTGTACTTTTGTAATGTCATTTTTTTGTTGTTTGCAATTTTTGAAAATACAGAGAACCTCGAAATTGGGAAGAACACCATTTTCTTTACTGTTCTTTGCCAAATACTGAAAATTTAAAGAAAATAAATGGAGCCGCTTTTGACAGAATAAATAATTGAAACTTTAAAATTTACGTATATTTTACGCAATATTAGGTAAAAACGTCTCATACTTTCGTAAAATTGTACATGGGCTTATTCCACAACCTGCATTGCGTGTCTTAACGCAACATATTTTATTACGAAGATCTCTATCTTCAATATTGTAGTTGTAGGAATACGTCAAAAGAAATCGAACTTTTGCAATTCGCCGAAAGTCAGGGATTTGAACGTAAACGAGACCCACATCATTTTTTAGACTTCTTTACGATATTCGAGTGGAAAGTTTAATCAAAAAATTAAGTCATTTTTTTGAAAATGTTGAGGCTTTATGTAAAGTACTCAATGTCATAAACCCACAAAACATTGATTCTAACTTCACAGATTGTTAGGGGAAGTAATTTAATACATATACAAAAAATATTTACCCACTTTTTCATTACCGGGACCAGACAATAAGAGTTTTTCTGCCGAAAAATCGCCGTTTTCCCCCCGCAACATTACAATACTTTCTCTATAGTACGTAAGCAGTATATGAGAAAATAAACATTCTGTAATCATAAGCTTATTAATAAATTATCCAGTAGAATTATTGCAAAATTACTTGCTTGCTCTTGGCCTTGCCTCTTCTGCCACTGATATTACAGTATTTATGGCACAGGCCATGTGTCGTAAGTCTAGCGAGGAACACAATTTGGCATTCCACATTGCAAAAATAAATATTTTCAAACACTTTTCATTTGTTAGACAAGTTCACTCCATAGATTAAGTTCTAAGGAACCTGATCGGTGCCCACTTTGCAACCAATACACATGGTGGAAATACATGGGTGAGTTCCTCCGTGCACCGATTTTAGCTGGTTCTGCGTATCACCAGTTTGTGTCACGAACCACGAGACCACAGCACGGGCACATCGTTTGAAGAGTCAGCCCCGACACTGGCCGCCATGTTGCATAGAAAGTGAGAAGTTTTTTTCCCATCAAAATACTATTCGCAATTTGTTCTTCAAATGAACATTCGGTGAATTATTTATGAATAAAAATAACTTGAGTGAAGAGTTGTCCTTTGACAGCATTTCTCAGATAAAAATTGATTTTTTTAATATAATCCAGTGATTTCATGTTTTCAATGACCATTGCAATTACATAGTCGTCTATGTTACTATTTTGCAGTTTTATATCTATTGCTAAGATCTAGGTGGCGGTGTCGTTTCAATCTTCTGATGTCTTCACTGTTGTCCAAGATGTTCACTGCAAGATAATTTGGGTGGTTTTCGAGTCATTTTTTTGTACATTTTGCTATATTCTGTATTCTGTAATCGTCTGATGAATAGTTGGAATCTGCAAATCAGAATGTAAAGTATTGTCAGATACATACCATGATGCATTTATTATGTATCGTAGAACTTTTGTTTGAAATACTCACAGAATTTCAATATTCGAAAGACTAACTGTTCCCCAGAGTTGTATTCCGTAAGCCCAGTCTAGTTTTAATATCGTCTTAGCAATTTATTAGCAATTTACTAGCAATTTATTACAGAGAGAGAGAGAGAGAGAGAGAGAGAGAGAGAGAGAGAGAGAGAGAGAGAGACGATTTTCCGCTGATCATCCAATAGACTTTTTTGAGTTTTAGGTCCATCTCCTTTCGTTTTCTTAAGATGTGGGATCTCCAGGTTAGTCTTCGTTCGAGGTGTAGACCAAGATATTTTACTACTTCAGTTTGTGGCAATTGTTTGTCATTCATTATTACGGGGGGGCAAGTATTATTCCTTAGATTAAAGGTTATCTGTGAAGATTTGGGTTTATTTGGCCATTTCTTGAACCACTCAAAAATTTCATTCAGATTATTTTCTAGGATGTTGGATGCAACAGGATTCTCGTTGGTTGTTGTCGTGACCGTCCGCGCGCATTTGAAAGAACCGCCGCCGAGCGACGTCAGCGGGGCGTTACCGCCCCGGCGGGAGAGGAAGGCGACCGTTGCGGGCCGGCCTGGGCTGTCCGCGCGCAGCCGTCACGTCCGAGCAAGCGGGTAGGGACTCGCCACCGCCCCTACTCCGCAGCTAATCGGCGGGCCGCTAGCCCTAGCGGGCTATAAGAGGGCTCCGACCCGACGCCAGGACAGATAGCGAGCGAGGGTGTTAGCGACTGGGTTCTGGCGAGTGACTTGAAGTGTGAAGAGGGGTGATCGGCTACGACGACGCCCTGTGCAACGAAAGAGGAACTCTCTAGTGGATATTCGACGACTCGGCTGCTTTTAGGACTTCTTCTGGACAACGGCTTCGCATTTGGTACACTCTACTGGTTATACGGAACTTCGGCTATTGTACCTGTCATTGAATAAAAATCGTTTTATGAATTCTTGCCTTTTGATTGGATACTACAGTATTATACCCAGTACTGCTGTGTCGTCTGCGTGGGTTGCGGTTGTAATGCCGCCATGTTGTGGTAGCTCAGCGATAAATAGCAAGAACAAGATCGGGCCCAGCACACTTCCTTGGGGCACTTCGGATTCTATTAGTCGGAATGAGGATAATTCTTTATGAAACTTTACTTGAAAGATTCTGTTTGTCAGATAGGAGATGAGAATTATGTATCATTGATGAAGTAGACATCTTTTTATTTTGTACAGAAGTCCCATATGCCAAACTTTATCGAAGGCTTCACTGATATCAATGAAAGCGGCTGAGCAGTATTGCTTTTGTTCGAAAGTTTTATTAATTACGTCTTTTACTCTATGTACGTGTTCCGTGGTTGAATTTTTTTCGAGAACCGAATTGATTCGAGTTCTTCGAAATTTGGGCTTAATCTCTTCAATAGCAGTTTTTCTAGGACTTACGATAAGAGAGGGAGCAGGCTAACGGGTCTGTATGAACGGGCATGTATGTGTTGGTTTGCCTGGTTTATGAAGTGTTGAGAAATATTTTGAAAGTGGTACAAAGTGACAATTTTCAACGTTAACAAACCGAAAATAACACGATGAAGTTGTACAATATACAATATTTAATAGAAATGCTTCATAAATCTATTTCAATGTCTTGTAATGAGGTCACAATTTTCGTATCTGGCTGTATTTAAAATTTCCGCTAATCCTGTGACGCAAACTGGTTGTCTGAAGCTCAACACTACTCGCTCTCCACGCAACATGGCGGCCAGAATCTGGTCTGGCTTTTCAAACAGTGTGTCCGTGCTGAGATCACGTGGTTCGTGACGTAAACTGGTGGTGTACAGGAGCAAAAATCGGTGCGCCGGAGAAACTCCCCCATGTATTTCCACCATGGTCCAATCCATGGTTTTCAATCTATTTTATTCCAATTTGTTTGCCGCACATTTTTAACGGTAGAAATGCAGTTTGTGGCACGATTTGTTCACACGCGCTTTCGATTCCAAGAATGAGTCACTCACGGCGTGGCCACGGTATGTGCGACCTACGCATTTTCCGAGGAAAAGTGACTCTTCGCTACGCAGTTCCAACATGGATGAGTAGTGTTTATCTATGGTTCCAAATTGAGGGCGAGGCTTGGGCCTTGGGCCCTCGCGTTAACTTAAAACTCCTTGACTCTGTCCAACGTATTTTAAGCGAATAGTTCCCTTAAAAATAATGTGACTTGTACATTTTGTTAATGTTTTCCAGGAAAGCCTACATTTTCTTGCCCCTTGTTAGCCCCAAAAGTTTTCTCCACATATACTCGCGCGTGAACGAATCGTACCAAAAATTACATTTCATCCCTTTTAACTTCACGTTTCGCTACGTGTGTCAAAGTTGGTGACGAGGCTCCGACTTTCGGCGTACGTGATTACTACAGTGCGACGAACTGTGCGGAATATTGGCAGTTGTTCCCCATGCGATCGAGCCGTCTATCAACTGGGCGCGACCTCGCGCGTGCCCGAGGGAGTTTTGTTTACTTTCGAAACAAAAATGCCCCGGTTTTCTTTCAATGCATATTATCAGTATTGAAAGATTCCTCTTCTCGCCCAGTAATACACAAGGAACGAAAGGATATGTTCGGATTGATATCACAATGTACAGATAGTACACTGCATCACTTTGAAATAACATCACTTCAAAACCAAGACTTATTTATGATGTTTTGTGAAGTACCGGAGATTCAAGAGGGGGTAGTAATTTAATTAGCCATGAGATCTTCCCATGCAGTGTCGCCCGGTGATGTTTTTTGAGGGATGAGTTGAAGTACAAAGTATACAAAAACAACGCAAGCACAATAACAGCGTTTCAAAAACGTATATTGAAAGAAATGTCTAATATAGTGTGGTGGTACAGAGTTCATATGTGGTTCATGGAGGACGTGGTCTCCATCTGCCGTCTGTTGATCGGCCGTTAGAGCAGGACATTCAGGAAAGCGGGCTGCATTCATCTTGATTGATTGATTTGATTGATTTTTTCGTGTTTCCGGGCGCGTCAACTGCTTCGGTCATTAGTCCCGTTAGTGTAGTGCATGTTTTCTCTCTCGGAAGATGGCGGTGATCTTCCCCCGCTGGATGGCGAGATCCGGCGCCGACCTACCGTCGGCTAGAGGGGTTTCCCCCTAACCAGGACTCTCCCACCAACGGGGCACCGCCCCAGTCGAGACGAGCTCTAAGCTCCCGACCGGTCTCCCGGAAATGTGGTAGTGTAGTGCATGTTAGTGTGTGTAAGGGGAGAGGATAGGACAAGGAAGAAGGACAGATCGCACGCGGTCCGTGGCCCGTTTGGTAGGGTATTGCTCCGGCATTCGCCTGGTGTTGATCGGAGAAACCACGGAAAACTACCGATCAGAGCAGCTGGCCGCTAGAATTCTCCTCCAGACAGCAGCTGAATTCGACCTAGCTGAAAAGCTAGTATCGAAAATCCTGCCGCCGTCAGGACTCGAACCTAGGACCTCCCGGTTAGAGTGCATTCATCTTTAGTTTGTTGCACAGTGCATAGGTGTGGCTCTCGAAGACGCCTATACGATGCAGGTGAGAGGCTAGGTAGTCATGGCCTGTAGTAGTTCTGAAGGCAGTAATACCCATGGATCTCTCCAGGTTTTTTGAGTAAATTCACTGCACTAAAAATGTCATCGACTGAAATCTGACCCTGAGCATGTCGCCGTAAAGTGTCTAATCTCTTCAGAGCCTGTGGGGCAGAAGGTGGTTTAGAATCATGCTCCTCTCCTATTTCTTTTTCCTCTATGGAGTCCTATTGCTCTGCTAACTTCATGGAAGCTAAAATTTCTTTGTCTGTAGAATGGTCTGATAGGTGGGTTGTCCATCCGCATTAATGAAAATGTCGTAGTCGTCTTGCAAGACACCAAATTTGTAAATTCTTGCCACTCGTCAAGAGTAGAAATGCTCATGTCCTGCTCTTTCTCATGCTGCAAATCATGTGGACAAAATTCGACTTCTTGGAAACAGTTTGTGATTGTTTCTGATTTCACATCTGACCATGATTTTTGTAGCGACACAATACCGCCAAGTAAATTTAAATCAGCTCCCTGGTTGCATGTGTCATGATTTCTATATATACACACAACCCTTTTCTCCCTTTCTTTACAAATACAAATAAAATTACTTTTATAATATCTAAATCCTTGTCTTCCTAATGCGGGTTGTGATATACATTCCAACGAATTTACAGATCGTGAGTCCGCAAAATCGATCCTATACAGGAAATCGAGAATAATATCACTATTACTCCAGGAAGGTGTATATATTTTAATTTTCCTTATCATTTAGGTTGTTGCTATCCAACGCCTCCTACATTGAAGGAGGCCTACTCTATTGAAGGAGGCAGTGTGCTATCTAATAATAATAACTCCATGGAATCTCAGTCATAAAACTGTATAAGAATGCCGACTTTGTTTATTCCTTACTCTTGACAAATAATATTAAGCTAATTCTACCTCGCTTTTGACATCAAAACACATATGCATACATTAAAAAAACACATAAAATACCCTTTGACAAATGAACTACAATCTAATATTCAACTATACATCTTTGCTTTCAACAATTCCTTAAAGTATTATTCCTTCAAGAAGGACATCATGGAAAAGAGCCCAAAATGTATTGCTTATTTATCCTTCAAAATAGATTTTATTACATTGGAGAGGGTTGTTTTTTGTATATATTATTCAAAATTCAAGTAGTATATGAGTGTAGGGATCACAGAATTTTGAAAATGTGCACAGAATTAACTTCTCCCCATTGCACGTCATATGCAGTTTTAACTGTTTTTTTACGTAATAAATAAATAAATAAATAAATAAATAAAATAGGAGCTTAAAACTAACAGGCTTGGCCTTGCTATAAATATTTTGGTGATGGAAAACAATAATATAATGTTTTTAAACTTCCCTTTTTGCTGCACGACGATTGGCTGCCACTGCTATCCACATTCCACCAGTTCAAATACGAAATCATAACATCCAGCAAAGAATGTGCACTCCTTGACTATGTTTCACGTATTCATAAGTTTATATGATATTGTTCGCCAATGCAAATGTTCAACGTCTTAAAATTCATTCCATAAAAAATTTAAAGCTTCGAAACTAAAACGCGAAATTATATAAAATGTTCACCACGGTATCACAGTTTTATCTCATAAAGTTTTTGTTTCTACAATCAAAATAACACGCGATGCGTTCACTAGGGCAACTCAAGATCATCTCACCAAGTAAGCATTTCTACGATGAAAATAATGATGAGCTCGCCACTTCATCTCAATCACATCTCATAAAAAACATTGTTGTTCTGATCCACTATATAGTGCTAGCCAGCTAAAAAGACCTTTTGACAAATGTAACTGTCGGATGAGAACATGTATTCATACTCGATTTAGGGTAATTTCGTTTCAATTTGTGTTGGCAAAAGCCGCTGCCAACCTTCACACAATTATCCTGTATATATTACGTTTACGTGGCAGGGACATTTTTTTAAAATTTAAGTTTGCAATGAAAAAATGACTACTTCCGTAGATTCCGCCAACATTCAAGCCATTCAAATGGACTGTGCTGTGCTAGTTTGGTATTGTTGCTAGCGATTCGAATTTGCGGTTGGCTGTTATTTTATAAATCTGCATTTAGTGATTTCGTTTACTTTTTCGTTAATATTCGTTTATAGATGAAAATACGGTTAATTCTAACGAAAAGTGAGACATACATTATTGTGCTATGAACTCTTCAATCGCGCGAGAAGTGAATGACAACAAACAAAAGAAAAGCGAGAGAGTTGATCGGAATGATAGTTTCATAAGTTGGCTATTCCGACAGGAAATCTATTTAGCTAGCATATTGCGAATCTACTGCGAACTAATAGGCGGTCTGGACCATACCGCGTAGTTTTAAACAAAAGAAAACTCTTTTCTGTCAATACGTTTTTTACGTCTTTTTTATATTATATTGTCTTTCATAGCCTTTTAGCGTTGCCATAAATTCCTAAATATATTCCAAGAGATTTATAATATTCGTAACCCTTTTTCTAATCACTTGTTTTCTTATTTGAACATATTATCAGTAATCGTTCGTTAGGCTTGTGAGATCATTCGACTGTCTCTTTCCGAATATGGAAAATTAATTTATTACCACGGAAATCATTTTATTTACGAAATACTATATGGCTGCGACGTGTCATTATTTGTAAATACGAGGTCCTGCTCTTATTTATTGACATTCTCAGAATCTATTTTGGGTACAGTTCTTTAGAATGTCAGTAAATTTGAGAAAACAGCTTTCACTCATGCCCTTTCACATGTTTTTGTTCTTGTTGATATACGAAATTAATATGTTTTTAGTCCTAATTCAGAGTTTCTGTATTTATTTTCGACGCGTCTGAATAGACCGTCACACATAATTCAAAACTTCTCAATGCCATTTGGAGACATACCTTTTCCCTTAGAAATGCTTTGGGTTTTTAAAGACACCCTGATCCATAAGCTGCAGTTTTGAAGTCATAATTAGTGAGAAGTGAATAAGTCAAAGTGCTTCTCGGTGTATCTGGCATGGGCGGGTCCACATCTCTTAGCTAGGATTCATTTTATTTTTATTTATTTTATTTATTTTACGTAAAAAAAAGCCAGTTAAAACTGCTTATGACGTGCTATGGGGAGAAGTGTGCACATTTTCAAAATTCTGTGATCCCTACACTAAGTCATATACTACTTGAATTTTGAATGAATGAGGAAAAAAGAAAAGGAAAAGTAAGCTTCCATGTAATAAAAATCTAATTTCAAGGACAAATAAGCAATAAATTTTGGACTCTTATCCATGTTGTCCTAAGGAATAATACTGTGACGTGGGAATACACAGTAATCACAGACACGAGCTTCAATGATAAATATGTACAGGTTTATTCACAATATGTACAGCAAATACTTAAAGTTACTCTTAGCTCTGGTAGACGTTTACTCCCCTGATCGCAGGAGCGATCCTTACAAATGAAATGTCTGACTCGTTGCCCGCGCCACTCCTCAGCGAGCCTTATGCACACAGCATACAGCTCCGGCGACCTCGGTCACCCGTGGAAATAGTGTCCTCAACGCCGTCCCAACACATGGGTTGCCGTACGAGCCTAGCTCGGCTCCGCACCGCCCTGGGCGCAAGTTTTGTGCGTTCGCACGAGGGTTCCACTCAGCTCGACAAACCCCGCCCCCGCGCTCTGTGTTCGCTCTTATATAGCTCCCTCCCACGTGACCTGAAACGTCACTGAGTCTTGCACACGGCCCGCGCTAGTCGCGTTGCCAGGCATTTTGGACATCCATTTCCATGGATTCTAAGAATTTTGCACGCGGCACGCGGCAAAAATGCGCTGTCCCGCATTTTGGGCATCCCTTTCCCTAGCTCTTAGAATTCTCAAAATACCTCGGCGTATCTCCGCTTCTGCCAATTGTTCTCCCATCCTGCCTGGCCCCTGGCGTCTAATCCCTTGACGCAGCGACCTTGTGACGCCCCGCCGGTCGCTCTGTGTAGCCCTACAATACGTTACAATACTTCCTGCCGCGAGAACATGGAAACGATAATTTGAATAACTATATTTTCCACTGAATTCTAGAAGACGGGCACAGATAATGAAGTTACATTTATGTCCAGAAGCAAAACAAGGGGCCATCTCAGCATTTGTTCAATGGATCAGGAGAACTGGACGAAAAACCTGATCGAGATCATTGGGATCGATGGGTCATTGACCCAGAAGCTGCGATACAATACTTGTTACATATTGTTTAGAATTATACAGTCCAATGGTAAATAATACATTAAATATCACAGTTAAAATTAATGTTACTTTCCTTGTGATGCTCAGTATAGTCTCAAATTGTATAGAAACAGTTATGCAGCAGAAACGATTTCACTTTGGATTTAAACTTTTCTATCGAATTTCATCGTTTAATGTCATCTGGCAAAGTGTTATAAAATAATGTAAATGAATTGTATGTGAATTTTTAGTAATGAGCTGTTGATACTGTCACCTGATGAATATGATTTCTACGTCGAGTGTTATAGTAATAGACATTGGCGGTTTATGAAAATATATTCGTCCTTAAGCAAGTCATTTTTGACAAAAACCACTGATTCGTAAATCAGGTAATGGTAAAATTCCTAGCTTAATGAAGAGAGGATTACAAGAATCACGTGGGTGGGATTTGGTTATTATTCGTACAATTCGTTTTTATAATCTAAAAGTCTGGGAGCTATAAGATGTATTTCCCCAGAATATTATACCACATCTCAGGCGGGAATGAACATTCGCGAAATACACACAACGAGCAGTATGAAGGCTGACTGAATTTACAAAAATTCTGAACGCGTAGCATAAAGAACTTAATTCTGTGTTCAATTCATTTAAATGAACGTTCCATTTGAGGTTTGACTGAATTGAGAGACCTAAAAATTTTGTTGCCTTAACATCAGTCAATGGTACACCGTTCATTTTCAATGGAGCACAGAATCGTTTATTTGAAATGGAAAACTGCATTAAAACCGTTTTCTTTTCGTTTACTATTAATTTGTTATTTCGGAACCAGTTTGAAACATCTGATATTGTACTATTGACGGTTTCTTTATTGCAAAGGATGTTCGTATCATCAAAGAGAACTGTTCTTCCGTTTCGAATCGTCGAGGGCATATCGTTTACGTAAAGTAGGAACAGAATAGGGCCTAAAATCGATCCTTGGGGAACTCCATGTGCAATGGGCAAAGAGTCGGAAAGGTGCGTACGTAATGTTCCATCATTTCAGTAAGGTATTTCCACTCTCTGAGATCGTTGTTTAAGGTACGAACATAACCAATCTAGAGCAATACCACGGATTCCATATGAAGGTAATTTTGAAAGTAAAATGTCATGATCAATGACGTCAAAAGCTTTTGAGAGATCTAAAAATAATCCAAAAAAGAACTTGTCATCCACGACTTCTTGTTATGTTTGCATTATACAGGCAGGGATTTCACTCCTTAAAAGCATAGGCTTTGCTGATTTATCGATTACAAAAAGCTTCAACTTTTCAGTTCCTGTCATATTCGCTGAAACCATCAGTTACCCTATCTTTAGTTCTCTTACCCCCTTGACAGTTTTCATCCTTAAACGCTCATGTTTTCTCAGGCAAGCATTTGAAAATTAGTCCGCTTTCATTCGAATTAAACACATCTTCTGGTTTGTAGCTCTCTGATTATCCAGGTAGGATATTGCATAGATAGTTTTCACAGTCTTCCATATACACACTTCCTCTCTTGCCAGTTACAATCTTCTGGACAATTCCATTCCCGTGTTTCAAGTTTTCCAGCCAACCTGAACTAGGAATTTCCTAATTCTTCAGCATATGTTTCTGCTTTTTTCCTTAATTAATGAACCCTGAATTGGGATGTTCTTGTCCATAGCACACTTAACCCGCTGCAAAAATTCTTTTTCCGGCCGCGGGTAACTTAACTATTTCATTCTTTTTGAGGTTCAAAACGGGATTTCTCCAGTGCATGACGAATTTTGTTTTTGTCTTATAAAATCGTTGTAAGTGTACTTGCAGCAATACTGAATACATCTGCAATATATTTTTTCTTTCTCACCCCTTTCTCCACCTCATACATTTTTTAAAGTGTTTCAGTTAAAGGTAATGATTTGCGCACACGTGTATTCATCTCCGTGTTACATTGCACTAGTCTTTGACAAAAGATATTGCTTCCCTAAGAGCTAGCACACGACTTCGCGGGGCAGCTGAGACGGCCTTGGGAGCAATACAAAATTTGCTTATTCAGGCATTCAGAGCCGACGGCAAGAGCACAGAAAGACGCTCTCAGTGTTCCGTGGGAAATGGCTTGGAGAGTCCAGATTTCGAATTTTCGACGTGGGAACAAACTTCGTCAGTTTCTTCGAGTTAAAAGATGATTTTCACTCAGGGAAAGAAGACATCCTTTCGAGTTATTGAGAAATTCGTGGTATCAATTTTCGACTTAAGGAATCAGTCTTATACGTCAAATGTGTATAACGCGGCCGGAAATGAAAAATTGCTTCGAAAAATTCGAGTTATCGAGGTTTGACTAGTTTATATTTACTTTAAGATATACGACAAAATGGCGACATTCAGATATTAGCTCTGCACAAAGTCCCCACTATAAACATTTACAAGATTTTCGCAATATTCTGAAATTTATGATTTCTCTAACGCAATCTTTCCAAAAACCAAAACTCCAGAAACATGTCAATTGCTTACTATTTACAAAATAAATTAATTTACTTGTTCCGAAAGAAAAATCCATTCGTCAATAATAAACAATTTACATGATTCTGGAGAGTTTCTATGCTTCCGCAATGCAACTTTTTCAGAATTTCCAAGTAGTTTATTAGAAAAAATATGCTTAAATTGTCTTAAGAGCTTCCAGGGGCTGTATGTAAAGTACCCCCGAAATTAATGAATGATATTCACAGTTGCACAGCTTCGAGTGAGGGCAGATTGTCCAGGGAATATTCAGTTTGCAAAAAATCCTATGCGCAATTGGTACTTCGGTTTTTATACCATGGCGCGAGAGGCGCTTGTCTTCGCGATGGAATATAGCAAGGCTTTTTTCGTCTTTCTGCGTCGTGCCACCAGATGTCGCACGATCGCGACCGTATGCTGCAGATCAAGTGACCAGTACTGCAGATCAAGTGACATCTAGTGACACGACCGAGAAACACGCGAAAAGTTTCATATTACATCGTGAAGATGTAACATGCCATGTTCTAAAAGCTGGCGGCGCTAGCCGAATTCGTTTACTACGCTCCGTGAAGTCACGAATGTTAAGCGAATTCGAGACTCGCGGGTTCCTGGTTGGGTGACCGGCCAGGAACCCCGGGATGCAACGGCGCCGAGCCCCTGGCCGAAGGAATAAAAGGCCCTGAATGACTGCGACGTGACGAGACTTGACAAACATAGTAATTATTTAGTGTAATAATTACACAGTAACGGAGGATTACTCCAGAAAAAAGCGCTTAACGCCCAACAAGGGTTAAGAGATGCATTGCATCAACAACGACGAAACAAATTATAAAAACCGAAGTGAAGGCACTAGTGTTGTTCACAAACGTGTCAGACGGACGGACGAACGTCTGAAAAAAAAACAACCCTTTTTTTTGGTATCAAAACGTCCATTACATTTGTGTAATTTTTGAAAAACAAACAACAAAAGAATAGACCAAAGTGAACATTACGTCATTTTAAACACTGCAATTAGCACTATGCACTGAAAACAATTTGGAGCCATTTTTGAGAAAATGGCGTTTGAGCGTTTTTGAAAATGTGGTATTATGAGCTTATTTTAATAGAAAACTGATGCGTTTTCGAGAAACATTAATTGACATTATTTGAAGCACATGTACTCATAAATATAATTAGGTGAAGAAATTGCCTCTAATGTAAATATTACCGACGTGAGAGAAAAGAAAAAAATACATTTTCGTAATTTTTGAAAAAACAAAATAGAGCAATATGTCGTTTATGTCATTGTATCGGGTTTCGTTTGGCACTAACCTTACCAAACATTTGGAGCCATTTATGAGAAAATCTTGTTTTTATTATTTTCTAAAATAGCAAATATTGCTCGCACTATTGCACGAAAACTAGTAAAATGTTCAAACAAATATACATGACCTAAATGAAAGAACTAAATATGGGCAACAATTTTTATTTGAAGGAAAAACCTCTATCTTCAATTTGATAGTTGTAGGAAAACGCCGAAAAACTGCAAACATTTGCAATTTTCGAAAATTCAGAGTTAACCATGAAAATCGGACCTATCCCACCTTTATAAGTGTATTTTACTCTATTCTTACAAGAAATTTACAGAAAAAATTTGGAGCCATTTTTGAGAAAATTTTGAAAATGTCCAGGGAACTTCATGTAAAGTACCCCCAAAATTTAAAAAATGTTTTTCAAAATTTCAAAGCTTCCACTAGAGCTAGATGGACAGGGTTTTTTTAATTTGGAAAAGATCCTACGCGTGGTTTAGTCGCTAGGCGTATATACACTTTGGTGCTAGGTTTGTTCACATACGACAGACGGACGGACGTTTTGCTTTCAATTGTTTTTTCAGTATCAACGACTCATAAAACAGGGATTCTGGCTACTCCATTGTTAGGGGATTTTTCCCCCTAAATTTAGAAACTGGATTTATCCACTTTTTCGTCGTCAGGGCTCCGCAATTAATTTTTTGTGCCGAAAATCCGCCGTTTTTTCGCGCAGCATTGCATAACTTTCTCTACACTACGTATATTACTCCGTATATACGTACGTATACGAGAAAGTAATAACGCGTTTATTTATTTATTTTACGTCAAAAAAAAAAAAAGTTAAAAACTGCGTTCTGATCTTAACGTCAGTCAAATGTTCCCTCTGCCACTACCAATGCGATAGTCAAATAGGATCCAAGTGAAATTACGATCCAAATTATTTTAAATAATATTCCGCGTAAAAATTACTGATAATAAAAGAAATTAAAACTGACAAACATAATATAATATTAAATGCAATTTTATTGTACACAATCGAACAAAACATTTACTAGAACGATTCTCAATGATTAATGAAGTATAAATACTTGGTTTGTAAATTTCTCTATAATGATTGGTCACGAACCTGTATCATAATGAAATCTGTATTGTAATTAATAATGAACGGAATTTATTGTAATAAAGAAAGCAAAATATACATATGTACTTATTTTTCCAATATATAATAAAGAAAAATATAAAATATGTAAATTAAAAATTAATTATAGCAGTTAAAATGGCAATATACAAGCATTTTCCGAGTAAATAACATCGTCGAGCAGATTTTAACATGGATTCAGAGCGGCCGAAAAGAAGTCCTTCCCCTGGAAACGTAATTATACAGTCGTTTTCACCACACATACGAGTTTTATTCCAAATATAAAAGGCGTTCGCTTAATGTACAATGTTTATGAGTAGCCGGTGCTCAAGTGAAAAACAGGCAGCGGCGCTAGCCGAATTCGTTTACTACGCTCCGTGGTCACGAAGGTTAAGCGAATTCGTGACTCGCGGGTTCCTGGTTGGGTGACCGGCTAGGAACCCCGGGATCTAACGGCGTCGAGCCCCTGGCCGAAGGGATAAAAGGCACTGACTGACTGACAAGACTCGACAAATACAGTACAGTAATATTAATAATTACTTGGTAACGATGATTACTTCAACAAAAGTGCTCAACGACGCAACAAATTAAAAAACAAAAACAAAAAACCATATAGCCAGTGATGGATCCAAGAGACCCCCCCTTCCCGCAATGAGAATGACCTGTAAAAAAATATTTGTTAGTTTTAACGTTTTTTTTAAGTTACACATTGGCCCTGAGAAACAGCAAGGTCATGGTTGAAATAACTTCTGCCTTACAAACACCCGCTCAGCCTTGATTACAAGAAGCAGAGGGGGATGGTATGTTTGACAATTCATGGCAAAGGTCTGCAGGTCGTAGAAGTGCGGTACCATTATATTCCTTTCAAAGAAAGATGATTCTAGTAACTTATATTGCCAGGTCGCACCTGAAATGTTCCCTTTCAAAAGTTTAAATGTATTGACATGTCATGAAATATTTAATTTTAAATAAAATATGTGAAAATATGTAATAATACCAAAATACGTAAAATAAAAATGGTTCCAATTCCATCAATGTCTTGTTAATTCTGAAAAATTTTATTGACTCAAGATATCCTTTTTCTGTAAAAATATGTATTTACATGTAAATCCATTCCCTATTAGTATATTCCCTAATAGTAATGAGTATCATTATGCAACGGGTTGCAGCCACAGTGTAAGAAATATCTCACACCATGGTTGCACTCATCAAATGACAGAATTATACAATGGGAGTAGAAAAAATTGATTTTGTCACCTTTAACAGTAAAATTGGCAATATCCATATGGGAAGAAAAAAAAATTAATAAATTGGAGCTGTTTTAGAGAAATTGGCGTTTGAAAGTTTCCGGAAATGTGAAATTTTAAGCTCATTTTCAGAGCAAATTTTTTGAATTTTCGAAAAACTTAATGATCATTTGAAGCACATGCACTCGTAATCACAATAATGTGAACAAATTGCTGCTAATGTAACAGAAGTGTCAAAAAAATTGACTTGCCCACTGGAACAAGGTGCAGGTGCTTCTATAAGGATTGTGTCTTTCTCCCTCTCTTTTAGAAAATATCATAAATGTGATTATACTAGACACTTGAGGATAAAAATCTATACAATTGAAAGAAATATAGTACAATCACTATGAAGGAAAGATATATACACTCACCACCAATGAGAGAAATGTACAATCATTTCCAATTAAATAAAGATCAATTACATTCCATGCAATTGAGTCTTTAAGAATGAGTATTGCTTGATCAAAATTTATTCATAAATTTGGTATATTTCTAACCATCGCCTCCAAAAGCAGCAAATCTGTCAGAGAATTAGTCACAAAGAGTTTTCTCTTAAATGACAAAATCAGATTGTTTAAAGGAGTCAGTGAATATTTTCTCATGTCTATACACAAAATTTCATCAGCTTTCAAATAAAAATCGGGTACATAGCCTACAATCTTTTATTTTATTGAAATAATGTACAATTTTCTTAAAATTATTTGACAATATGCTTCAATAACAAATTGAATTTGAAGTATACACACACTTGTAATACTAAGTTCCTAGTTAAAAATCCAGGAACTAACTAGGAACATCAGTAACATTTCCTTCAACAGTAGTAACATTTCCTCTATTTTTCTCCATTTCATTCATTATATCCATTTCAAATGTTCTTAATGAAGGGCTAAAAGTTATTTTTGTTAATTCACTTTCCACAGTATCTTTAGGCGATTCTGAAAAAGTATAAAATTCATATTTACAAAGCATATCTAAAAATGTCTCCTTGTGTTCAAGTTATTTTCAGTATGTTGTTATTACAGTTTTAAATAACAGAATATCTTTAGTAAGTTATATACATAAACAATGTTTTGTGCTTTACAAATACCTCTTGAGAAAGAAAAACATTTCCAAAATGTTCCAATAAACACTTGTAGGAGAAAAAACTAGTGCTATACAGTACACATTTTCTCACATTATTTAACTGTTACTTAATATTAAAATACTGGTTGAACATTCTGTATTTCCAATCAACAAAACTATTTGCCCAGGTTGGGATTCAAACCCTAACACTTAGGTTCTGGAAACAATTTTTTTATGCACAAGACCTTTTGGATGACAGGTTTCTAACAATGCATCTGTTGCATCAAAATGAAAGTAGAATTTTTACAATTATTGACATTCCAGAGGGTTTGATGAAAATCAGTCCTACTTGTGCTCTGTATTAAGTGAACATTGCTCAAGTTGAGTAAAAGAAATTTAAGCCACTTTTGAGAAAATCTGATCATGTATTTTTGTTTCTTTATGGCCTTCTGATGATGACTATACTACATGTTTGCATTTGAACCCAAGAATTTACACTAAACATTGGGCCTTACAAAAATAACATTCAATAAAAATTGTAGTAACTATTTTCTGTAGTACCATTGCAGACATTTAATACAATTCCTGAACAGAAATCCTCATGAGAGCATCCTCGTGCTTCACTTAATGGCCAGACAAATTTATCCACTGAGAGACGATAATTTTGATTTTAAATTTTCCCCATGAATGAACAGAATGAAAGCTTGTCAGAATTTGTTCAGGAGATCAAAAGAAAATAGAGGAATACATTTCATACTTAAAAAAAAAAAAAAAAACACATTTATATTTAAAAGCATAATAAGTGGACTTCAAGAGCACACACTATCTTCACATACACAACAACAACAACAACTCCTGAGCATCTCCTGCTTTCTTAAAATGTGATGATAAAATTTTACAATTACAAATTTTTTCCTCATTGTATTCTCATGGCACTTGACATTAAAATGATTTTCTTAAGAAAACAAAACAATTATTTTCTTTTTCTCCCCCATTTTCTATGAATTATTGTTGACATTCCTGAAATATTTCTTGGACCAAGTATAGAATACTGACACATCTGGTAGATGCAACTAACTATAATTGAAAAACATTTAAACAGAAAAAATTGATGGGATTTCTCTTCTCTAATGATTACATTAACAAATTTCATTAAATAAAAAGTTGACAAACATGTTTTTTCTGAACTAACAGATACACTCATAAATAGAAACTCAAACCTACCTTTATATGAAGATTTTGTTTTGTAATCATGAGTTTCCTCAGCCATTAATGGCATGGGGATTATTCGTCCTGTTCTTTCTGAAACACGCACTTTTTCCCCTTCTTCTGTGAATCGCCATTCAATTTTTGTAGGCAATCTACACAACAAATTAGCATGTTAACATTTGAAAAGAAAGGGACATTCATTAAGACTTTGAATTTTAGTTTTTCAAAGCCTGTTTCAATAAGTGTTTAGCACTTGACTAACAAGAAATAATGAAGTGTGTAAAGTCAGAAATTAAAAAATCATGAAATTTCAGGGTATCAGTGACACATACAATTTTGAAATAACTTTCCCTTCATGAAATCGTACATTAATATCAAGACACTGGCATTCATACATCTTTTTGTAATTTTTGGAAATACATGGTGTTCACCAGAAATGGGACTAGCACCAATTGTTTTTACCATTCTTTGATAAAAAAAATTGTTTAAAAATTGCAAACATTTCACACAAAATTATATGAAAACTACTCATATTTTCAAAAAATTGTACATGACCTCTGTTCTTTAGAGAACAGATTTCATTAACCATAAAAAACTATCTTTAATACTGTTGTTGTAGGAAGATGTAAAAAACCATTTTCAATTTTTGAAAAAATCAGGGATTTTTAATGAAATTGAGGGCTTTTCCATTCTCTTACGCTATCTGAGGACAAAGTTTGATTAAAAAATTTGAAGCCATTTTTGGTTCCAAATATATAATAAAGTATAACATATTTCAGACTAATAATATATTACATTTTTTAAATAATTATTATAACTACGTGAATAACAATTACTGCATTTGCCGGTGTTTAAGATGCATCCCTCTTTTCAAGAAGGATTTCATTCTTTAATGTTAAATGTTATACTTAATTTTTATTTTTATGAAAGGAATGATTTTATAAAAAAATACAATAAACGTGTATTTTATAGCTAAATCAGTGATTTAGAAAGGTGACTATTTAAATATATCGTGAACTTCAATATCAAAGGTACATAACACTAGCTACTACTTTTTTTAGCCAATATTACACAAAGGCTTCACTCAAATAGAAAATTCTTGCTTACACAGTATTAGGATACACATCAGTTCTGGTCAGAGTCACTGTGTCTTGAAAAATGTGAGCCGTTTTAAAACCTTAAATCATCTTCAGCTCCATCCAAGAATTGATAATGCCGCAATTCTTGAAAGAATGCACAACAATTTTGGAGTCAACATTGTTCCAGGAAGTCTTTATCTATTCACAGACCAGAGTTATGGATGGACATTTCAGTTTTCCCCCTGGTGTCATTTCTTGTCCTAATGACATCATCAATTTATTCCATTCCTCGAGCTTATCTGTTTTGAAAGGCTTGTTTATGGATATGTTCAGTGGCTGCAATAGATGCCTAAGTTCTGCCAGAATAACTGAAATTTCAATTTTCATTTTGGTTCATTTTTGTTTAATGAAATCAGTTTTTTTTAAAAAAAAGGCACCTGGTCTTTTCCCCCCACACTTTATTAAGCCATGTCTTAAAACCTCCTTCGTCTATCTAGACTTTTAGGTGCACATGAACATGAATACCCGATGGCAGCTTTTCCTTGGGCAATGTTTTTCTCTTGAAAATCAAGAATGGAGGCAGTTTGGTAACATCTACACAGCAGGCCTGAGCAACAGTGTAGTGTGTTTTTTTTAGGTCCAGTAGTTTTAATATTAACAGTTTTTACACCTTTTTGGTTGACAATTCTATTTTGTGGAACATCAAATGTAAGTGGAACTTCATTCATGTTTACAATCTGTTGCATTTCAAAGGGTGTATTTTTTCTTGCTTCAATAATGTACCTGTGAAAAGCAATATGTATTCTGCCAGGACTCTGTGATATTCTAGTTCTAGTATTCATTGAAAGACCATGCCTTTTCATAAATATTCTACATCATTGCATTGACCAAATTAATTTTTCAGCATTCTTCTTCTTGCAATACTTCCAGCTTCAGTAATAATCAATTTTGTAGAAATAAAAATTCCTATTTTTCTGTTCTCCAAAATCCAATCTAACAATTCTTTTTCAACTTCCGGGCACTGAGTTTACTTTCCACAAAAACTGCGTTTATTTTCTAGAGAAAGAGTGAGCTTGCCCTTATCATTACACCAGTCACGTGTAGTTTTCTCAGAGGGTGGTGAGCCAAACTTCCATTCTGCTGCATGATTACCACGTTCTATTGCATATTTAACAAATTTTTTTGTAAGCAGTCATATAAGACATTTGCTTCTCTCTCACTGTGAAGAGCAACTGAGGAACATTATTTGCAATACGAAAAAATTCAATACCTAAACATTATTCCAGGAAATGAACCTCTGCAGCACTTTAAGAGAGACAGAAACAGTTATATTAGACACACTGGATACTGTAATTGATTGTAGAGTGATTGTTAGGAAATAAAAACATATCCTCTGGCATTGAATTACAATATTCTAGGAGTTTTTACAACAAATATTTATACAGTTGAATATGACAGTACAACAGAAATAACATATACTTTAAATACAAGAATAAATGGCTGAAGTCTAGAACACGGTACAACTTAAGGAAGTCGTTTAAAGCAGCACTTCGTGCCACTCCGGCAAGGGGGATATTCATGGTGGAGGGAACGAGGGGTGGTTAGGCGATTATAAGGGGAGGCAATTTCATCATATAGTATCTTGCCAGAGCTCTATTAGTACTTCAATCATGGTGGTATGCCTCTGTTATAAATCTTATGTTCTTTTTTCACGTGTTTGCAACTGCGCAGTGTGAATTAATGGGGCTTTCTTACACAGTGCTTACTGAAGTGCTTACATATAAAATGAATTGGTAATTATGCGAAGGATAGACTCAAGGATGTTTATAGTGATTGCAAGGGCTGCAGGCCTGAGCCTCGCCGTATTTTGGATCCGGGCGAGCAAAGCAAGAAAACTTGTCTTTGGAAGTAATTTGGCATTAAAATGTGGTGGGGTCAAAGTGTATTAAGGGAGAGTCATGAAAATCGCTTATTGGTAAGTTTTATTCATTATTATCAGAGCGCTTACCGTAATTTGAGGGAGGGCTTAAGGAGACTCCCTTCTTTTGTCTCCTCCCCTTCTGCCTACTATAAGGGTGTACTATGTTCCCTACTTTAACTGAATAAACATATGAATTAACTTACAAGTCTGAAGGATCAACAAGGGAAACTTGGTTTGTAACCAGAAGAGGAGCTTCTGACAACACTGCAACACCTGGGTAGTCCTTATCTTTTCCAGTAAATCTCATATGACAATTCAACCCTTGCACTATAACCCAGTTCCGTTCTTGAATGACTTTTGAGACAATGCCTTGTTTTCCTTTGTCTCGACCAACTAACACCTCAACCTGAATGTACATAAGATAATCAATTATAAGTCCTGCAATTTCTCAAAATATTTCAACATATAAATTACATTGTCATACCCTGTCTCCTCGAAAAATAGACCACTCAAGAATAGGTTCAACAAAAACTTTCTTTCGGATGGTGCCACGTTCATTCTGTTGCATGAATTGAGCAGTCCAAGGTCTGTTTGTTGTAAATCTAAATTTTTTTCTTTGGACAGTTTTTGGTAGGTACTGAATTGCATTAGGTGTCTTCCAATATACCTGTAATTAATAAATAAAAATATTGAAATTATTATTGTCATTGAAATTAAATAAATTAGGATTTAATGGTACTGTGCTTAAATTATTTGAGAGCTACCTAGAGGACAGAAAGCAAGTTGCCAAATAAATGATGTGAAAATAAGAGGAGAGAACTGTGATGAATAAAGTTCCACAGAGAACTTTCTTTGGACTTTTTTTTTCTTTCTTTTCTTTTTCTCTTTATTTTTTTTTATTATTATTATTTGTTGCGTCTACAATTGACACAATGTGTCTGCAAGCCTCTTTTTATTATACATTAATGATCTTTACTATTCCACCAAAGGGTGAATTTGTTTCCTTTGCTGATGACACATGTTTATTAATTAAAACTGATACTTGGAACAGAGTTCGTATTAAAGCTGAACAAAGTATAATTTTAATTCTTGATTGGCTATGTCAACATTTTCTAAGCTTAAATATTGAGAAAACTCTCTTTATCATGCATGGTAGCAACATTGATAGTATTCTGGTAAATTGTCAATTCAAGCTTCATATCAAAGACTGTGATAAACTAAGTTGAAATTGCGTAGATATATCTATTTATGACTAAGTTTTTAGGTGTCTATATAAATGTTCATTTGAAAAGGTCAGCACATGTAGATAATATTGTAAAGAGAATTAATAACTTTATTTATGCTTTTTACAATTCAAGGATAACATTAAATACTAAACAACTTGTAGCTGTGTATCATACATTGTTTAGATCTGTCGCTACTTATAATATTATCACCTGGGGAGGAGCCTACCATAGCTCCCCGATACACTTATTTGAATTACAAAAAAAATCTTGAAAATAATATTTAAAAAACCCATTTTATATTCTACTAACAATTTATTCAAAGAAAACAATATTATACCAATCAAGAAGTTCTACATCAAAAAAGCTTTAATGTTAAACATTCCCAAAATCCAAACTGAATTCAGAGAGCTTTTGCTCTACAAGAGACTAGCTATTTTACCTCCTTTGAAGGTGAATAAGCAACTAGCAAAAAACTAGAGGGAGATTGATCAGGAGTCACAGGTTAAACAAGTAATAGATGCCATGTTATATTTATTTATCAAAAATAGGGCTTTTAATGTTTTGAGTTCTGATGTGAAAAATTGTGATTCTCCTAAATTTAAGAAACTACTGAGATCCTAGAGATTATTATTTTTCTTGCATAAAAATTATGTTTTACTCATTTGAATGTTACACAGTTTTGCATGGTTAGTTTACGGTCGCACACACAATCTCGCATGTTTGCGAAAAACATTTGTGTCTTTTTTTTTGTTACAAAAGTCCTGAATAAAAAAATAATAATTTCTGACTGCACGCTCGAGTGTGCCATCTATTCAACACCAGATGTTTATAGCAGCAATGCAAAGTCCACCTGACATCAGAAACATTAATATTAATTCATTTAAAGATCGCTAGGTTTACAAGATTATTATCCGATTATGAGGACAACAAAAGTATTTTGTAAATTTTACGAAACTCCCTCCATCATGTAACTGGGAAGATCCTTGTATCATTAGACATCTATCTAAAACAAACTTAAAAAGTGTACAAAAAATTTAAGTGTTTATTCTTGTAACTTCAACTTCAAGAATTAGAAATACCTGTTCCATCGAACGTTTTATGTATCTTTCTGGTAAGTTCGAATATTTCTTCGTTAATTCGCCAACGTTTTCCAAAAGTATTAGAGTCAGTCTCATTTTTAAATGGTAGTATGTATCCCTTACAAAAATAAAACAAAAAAGTTTCACTTAAAAAGGCAAAATCAGTTTCACCACTGTGTCTATTCAATCACTTCAGTCAGTTCCACACAACCGGACAGAACGCGAAACATAACCTATATACATCGGTGCTGAAATACGAAGGTACTACCATAGAGTAAAGATGTACACCTCTTTGGTCTATGGTACTACAAACTTACAAACTCAAAAAATCGGGGTCGTGTCGAAACGATCGGGAATCTGTATTACGTTATTCCATGACATTTTCAGTCTGCTGATGTACGCTGCCATCTAGAAGCCATGGTGGTGTATCAATATAGCACATGTGTACCAACACAATCACAATGTAAAATAAGTGTGTCGTTGTTGTGTTGTTGTGTTGTTGTGTTGTGTTGTGTTGTTGTGTTGTTGTGTTGTTGTGTTGTTGTGTTGTTGTGTTGTTGTGTTGTTGTGTTGTTGTGTTGTTGTGTTGTTATTATTATTATTATTATTATTATTATTATTATTATTATTATTATTAACAACATATTATTACCACCTCCCAACATTAGTTGAGTTAAGAAAAAATGATAGCAACAAGCATTGTGGGCAAAATCTGATGACCAGAAATATTTTTTTAAATTTATATATTTATTTACTTATTTACGTGAAAAACAGTTAAAAACTGTATATGACGTGCTATGGGAAGAAGTGAATACTGTGCACGTTTTCAAAAATTCTGTGATCTCTACTCTAAGCTATTTACTACTTGAATTTTGAATTAAAAAACAAAGCAACAACAACAACAACAACAAAAACGCTCCAATGTAATAAAATCTATTTCCAAGGATAAATCAGCAATAAATTTTGGGCTCTTATCCCTCATGTCCGTTATCAAGGAATAATAGTTCCTGCCGCAACATGTAAATGATAATTTGAATAACTATATTTCCTACTTAATTCTAGAAGACGGGCACAGATAATGAAGTAACATTTATGTCCAAAAGCAAAACAAGGGGCCATCTCAGCATTTGATAATGGATCAGGGAAAATGGACGAAAAAACTTGATCGAGATGGGGGTCATTGACCCGGAGGCTGCTGTACAAAACTTATTACAGGATGTTTACATTTAAACAGTCCAAATGGTAAATAATGCATTAAATATCACTGTTAAAATTATTGTTACTTTCCTTGTGATTCCTTGTGCTCAGTATAGTCTCTAATTGTATAGAAACAGTTATGCAGCAGAAACGATTTCACTTTGGATTTAAACTTTTCTAACGAATTTAATCATTTAATGTCTTCTGGCAAAATGTTGTAAAATATTGTACATGTATAGTATGTGAATTTTTTTGTAATGAGCTGTTGATACTGTCACCTGATGAATATGATTTCTACGTCGAGTGTTATAGTAATAGACATTGGCGGTTTCTGAAAATATATTCCCGCCCTTAAGCAAGTCATTTTTGACAAAAACCACTGATTCGTAAATCAGGTAATGGTAAAATTCCTAGCTTAATGAAGAGAGGATTACAAAAATCACGTGGGTGGGATTTGGTTATTATTCGTACAATTTGTTTTTATAATCTAAAAGTCTGGGAGCTATAAGATGTATTTCCCCAGAATATTATGCCATATCTCAGGCGGGAATGAACATTCGCGAAATATACACAACGAGCAGTATGAAGACTGACTGAATTTACAAAAAATCTGAACGCGTAGCATAAAGAACTTAATTCTGTGTTCAATTCATTTAAATGAACGTTCCATTTGAGGTTTGACTGAATTGAGAGACCTAAAAATTTTGTTGCGTTAACAACAGTCAATGGTACACCGTTTATTTTCAATGGAGCACAGAATGGTTTATTCGAAATGGAAAACTGCATTAAAACCGTTTTCTTTTCGTTTACTGTTAATTTGTTATTTCGGAACCAGTTTGAAAATCTGATATTGTACTATTGACGGTTTCTTTATTGCAAAGGATGTTCGTTTCATCCGCAAAGAGAAATGTTCTTCCGTTTCGAATCGTCGAGGGCATATCGTTTACGTAAAGTAGGAACAGAATAGGGCCTAAAATCGATCCTTGGGGAACTCCATGTGCAATTGGCAAAGAATCGGAAAGGTGTGTACATAATGTTCCATCATTCCAGTAAGGTATTTCCACTCTCTGAGATCGTTCTTTAAGGTATTTCCACTCTCTGAGATCGCTCTCATTTAATAGGAACTATTTTGCATCGAAAAATGAACTACAAAATTTGGTATAAAATTCCTTTTCAAAATAAACCAAACTCCTCACATCTCGCGCAACGAGCGAAATGAGGGCTCAAGAGAACGTGTGCGGATAATATCTATTACTCAGAGGGCTGCAAAACTTTGTGTGACATTTCGTTTATCACATATCAGATGTGTGAGTTTATAGTTGGCTCGTTTCCAGTCGCATGTTGTCATTGCGTCTGTAAAGTAGAATTCTTTCCAAGGCATTCTTTCCATGGATAACATGACGGCCAATTGTGCAAATTGCTTCAAGCAGGAGCACTGTATTTGCACACAACTCATCACTATATAACTCAAGCTCCTTTACCGCTTCATATAAAACAATGGACACTCGAATGAGGGATTATTACTGTTACAACCATGAAGCTATACTTGTTTTTTTCTAACGTGGTGGCTGAGGGTATTATCTCCAAGATGGAATTCGGGACGACTTTTTGCGTCTTTCTTAATTCTGTCGCAATATGACGCATGATCGCGACCGCATCAAGCAGTGCTGCAGATCTAGCGACTCTAGCGGCAGGACCGAGAATGATTCAAAAAGTCGTGCCGAATTCCATCTTGGAGATACTACCCTCAGCCGCCACGTTAGAAAAACCCAAGTATAGGAATACGTGGAAGTGGAATTACCAACCTCTGCCGTGTTTCGCAAGTGAAGCCAGTTCGTCACATTGGTGGGCCCAAAACACGTCTGTCAAATACATAATAAATGGGTAGTATCCATTATTCAATGGAATTTAATCATCTTCGGAATATTGAAGAGTATCTATATACTAGCTGAAGAACCCGGCGTTGCTCGGGCATTTATTACAGTAAATTATTATACAGGAAGAGGAATTCAATCTTTTCATGATCTGCGGTGGGACCTATCTCTATATCTTCCATTGTATCCCTTCTCCACCCTACTCCCTGCAATGCTCTGCCCGGCCACGCCACGATAGCTGTCTTTTCTTGACCCCCATTTGGAAATTTCCAGATTACCTCGCTCACTTTTCCACAAATAATGACATTTTTCTTATTTGAAGTTCCAGCTTCTAAACATTCACTTTATAACTAAAAGCAATAAACAAATCTAAACTACAAAATAAAATACTTGTACTCACATATAAAATTTTTGTGGAGTTTTATATATTCCAACACTATCAAAACTGTCACGTTGTAAAACTTACCCTATTTTGATATTTTTTCTTCTATTGTATTCATAAAACAAGTTTTGAAATTGATCTGTCAACTCGTGAGCTTTAAGGCACTTACTGTTTCAAGCTGAGTATAACATGCGCAAGTTCATGCACGGGTACGGTAGTAGGTAGATCCGGAGTAATAGTTATAGATGTCATAACGTAATTGATGATTACGATTACGATTGTAGTATTTTTTTCTTTTAAATGAAAGAATGTGACCCTTAGATGTGTTATCAGATATTATTTGTAATGATTCACCAACATTTACTGTGTAAATTAATTTATTAAATCATTCTTTAATAGTACGCTTATCAATAGTCAATTGTTTTCTCCCAAAGGGTGGCTGTTTCTAAACAAATTGTATGAAACGCTAGATGTGAGTCCACGCTGCTTCATGGTGGCACTGCTTGATGTTTTGTTTTGATTGTTGAGATTTGTTTACAATTCGTCAAGATTTTGTTTCAGTGTAATAATTGCATTGTGGCGTTGACAGTTTGCATGTGTTTGCTTTTGTGATGTATTTTGTAAAGAACATTCGGACAGTGGGTTTTGCTCGGTTGTACTGAAGTAGTGAAGTTGTTCATTGGTTACGTCGAATTCCGAATCGTTGCCCCAAAAGACGCAAACGTAAGTACATTAACTGGATGCAGGGAAAGAGAGTCAGCGTAGGTGTCGTGATAGTGAGGTCATTTCGTTTTCTATTGGGTCGTTGTCTATGGAATGTCAGGTTTGTTCTGCTTTGTACTTCCCATGCGAGATAAATTCTGCAAACGAGTTTACTATGTGTTGCTTAAATGGGAAAATAAGTTAACCTTCGAGCAATATGCCAAGTAATCAAATTTGTTTAAAGATGATGACACATCAAAAAACTTTAGAAATAATATCCGTCAGTATAACAGTGCTCTGACTTTTGTGTCATTTGGTGTTCTATTGGAATATATGGGCCATATTGCATTGCCACCTAGTCATGGGCCATACGTGTTCAACATTTTGGGAACTCCACATCAGAAAATATCTTCATTATACCCTGAAGATCCAAACAATGCAACATATTGTGAACATTAGTCTGGACACAGTATTTTACATTTATCTCAGGTCTCACCGTCAAATTTTGACGGATTCTCACTAGTAATAACTAAAACGGAGAAGCTTCATTATAAATTATGGGGTCTCTGTAAAGTATTTTCAGTGGGTGAAAACGAAAATAATCTCAAACTTAAAACGTCAAGAATATTTCATTGCTAAATGTACTTCTCCTGTCTAGATTTCTCTCAAAAGTATGCAAATAAATAAAAACTTGACACTGATAACATTCTGAAGGAGTATGTGATGCACAAATGAATACGAAATATTCTTAGAATTAGTGTTGTCACTATATTCGAAGTCTGGCTACCATACTACCTTATTGATTAAAAAACTTATTGTTTTACTGTACTGTTACTTTTTTATTTCACCATTTCCTTTCATCAACATTTATTTCTGGACAATTAACTTCTCTTAGATGTGATACAAAAGCCTCTAAAATTGATGGAACAGCGAATTTCCACAAACGTACTTAAAGAAGTTATACCAAAATCCTCTTTTTGAAAATTAACCGAGCATAACGTCTGTGTGTACTAGGCTGCAAGTTGTCTTTTCGCACAAGTAAATCACAGTACTCTCCTTTTTGGTACGAAGAGAAAAATCACGAAAATTAACCAATATTTTCAAAATTTACTATGTTCTACAAACCAAATAAAGTAACTAATTACATTAGAAAAGTAATTCACTCCTTCCCCAAACGATATTTACAGCAGTAAGCCACACACATAACCAAGCAGAACTGTTACGAAAGCTTGCTAATCTAATCAAGGCTTTTAAATATTAAAAACTGTGACAACACACCTCAACACGAGGATGCCTACAAGCGTTTTGGGCACAGCAATATGGCGGATTGGTCTCTTCAACTTTGTGACTTCAAGTCATCTCCTTGTATTCCTAATTTCATGGTTACAACAGAAGAGATCTAAGAACATAGCCAAGCAGTACGGGCGTGCCGCGATGAGCTCCGTGATACGTTGATCTTTTTTGGAATTTAGTAATGGAATTTAACATTAAACACGTAAAATCATCGGCAGAATGGTGGCAGTTTTTCGATAAAGGAGAAACATTTTTGAAATTTTAATTTGAAAGTTAAAGTTTAGAAATGTTATTTTCGAGAGTAAAGAACAATAGGACGCTGGACCTCGGACTGAGTCTATGAAGAAACGGTGTTGTGGACCAGCACAATTGGTCGGCCAAGAGGGCGAAAACACAATCGAATGAAAAGTGTTTTTTAGATATAATAGTAATACAAACAACAATGACCATTAGCTTTCATTCAGTTGGTAAACGCACAGATAGCACGTATGCACGTATGACGAATGAATGTAGACGTTTGTGCTGTAAATTTAGAGTGAATGTAACTTTATTTGTAATTAGAATTTTGTTGTCATTATATCATTTGTTGTTGTGTCTTATTGATCTTATTGCATCCGAAGCACATGTCTAAGAATAAATGCATAACAGAACATTGTTGCGCGTTAAAGAATTTCGAATAATATTTGTCTCGTTGCTCCCACAAGAATTAAATCCCGTCTCCCAAAATATCTATTCCGTCCCCCATAACCTGGAGAAAAATTATCTCACCTCTCACTCTATATCTTGCTTTCTTCTTACCTTCGATTTCGTAAAATTAATGACACTTGTCATAGAGGTACCCAGTTGGGATGTCCTCGCTCAGAAATAGGGGTATGATGGTGCGCTCAGTTGCAGTTACTCGTACCTTCGGGACACTGTTGTGCATACATCCATTATATTACTTAAATAAAAGCTAACACTCATCTGTGCAGTGGTAATCTCACTAACTTGGTTAAATAAATAATTTAAAAATATTGTTTTTCTTTTGGTAAGAATTAGTTTCCATCAAAAATCCTTGAATGTAAAAGTTCTCACCCGATACCTCGTAGAGTAAGAGATGCCTCGTGAATTTTCAAGCCGACACGATAAGAATAAAAATTCTCTGAGATAAAAGACGATTTCAATTCATAATTGAGCTAGCTAAAAATATATTAGATCTAAGATCGGGAAAATTAATTGAGGATAAGGTAGTTGGCAAGAATGATAGTTAATTTTAATGAAATTAAAGATAAAGAGTAGAGGATTTCAATATGCAATAAGAAATTGAAATTTAGAAGTGGATTTTAGAAGGTAAAAGAAGATAGACATTCAAGTATATTCATATTCATAGTGTTTCAAGCAGTTTGTTGAGAGATTTTTAGACAACTGAAATATTTGAAGAACATAATTCACAACATGCTCATTTTCATTTTAATCATCCATTACAAATAATACGCAAATCGTCGTCATTAAGTAGTACGTTACTTGTTCATACCATAACGTTTATACCATAACCAAATTATTCAGTGCAATGCAATGTTTTAACATTGTGAGATATGACATTATTAAAATAATGTAATGAACTGTTTTATAAAAATATGGTATAGTTTCCTACGTAACGTGACACAATATTTTCATTCGACAAAATGTATTGTTTTGGTGGTTCTGGTCTAAGAAAATAAGTTAAAAGTTGTCGGGAGTGCTGTCGCCTGTCATTGGCTTTATTATGCAACCTGCTTTACCTTCATGCGTTTAAGCATGTGTGTTGCAGCGACTCCTGCATTTGCGATACATTAATGTTTCAGCTAGGCATTGAGAAGAGAAACGAGGGCCAACCTGGGTGACCGTGGTGGCTAGAGCATGTGCCTACTCAGCGTCTCGGTCCGAAAGGTCGCGGGTTCGAGTATGTCATATGTGTGTGTGTCGACATTGAAGCCCTTTGAGTCTGCTGACCACAGACCGAGGAGCTCGCAAGTGTAAAAGATTGATATGTGTTCCCTTCAGAGACATAGTGGGTACCCAGCGCGGATAATCGAAAGCGACATTCCCTGAAGCTGGAAAAAGCCCCAAGAAGAAAAAAAATTGAGAAAAGATAGGAGGAAACGAGAATCAAGAGAAAGAAGAAAAAAGCAGTAGAAAGAGAAGACAAAAAAGGAAAGCAGGAGAAAGAAGAAGAGGGAAGAGAATAATAAGAATTAAATGAAAGAGAAGACAAAAGCAGAAAATAAAAAAAGAGGAAGAGAAGGGAAATAGAAATGAAGAGAGAAGGAATAAGAGGAGAAAGTGAAGAAAGAAGAAGGAAGGACACAAGAGGAAGGAAACAGAGTTTAGAAGAGTAAGAAAGAGAAAAACAAGAAATGGGAGAAGAGGATGAAGAGGAGAAAAGATAGAACTGTTGGCTCAGCCCAGTCCTGCGTACTCCAACGCATCATGCATTCCATTTTATGATTTCTTGTCTAGAAGCCTCGTCACAGTAGGACCATAACTGCACTGCACTGCACAAACACCAGGATCCGTGGGTATCAAACGCAGAATAAAATGTAAAGAGACTCCAAAGATTACTACTGAACTTTTAACTTTCACTTTTCTTCAGAAAACACTAGAGAATGTGCTGCATTAAAAAAATTGTTGACCAAAGGGACCGCTTAGTAAGGTATCAGTTGCAGGGTATCTTCTGGCGCCTGGGCAACTGCAATGTTTCCCAATGGCTCGATCGTGGGAAACAAGAAGCAATCATTCGCTATGGTGCGTCTGTGAACGGTAGACGTGTTTGTGGTGCACACTGCGAGGTTGTGAGAAATTGTTACACGAGTAAGTACCTGTAATTCTAAGTGCTGTGTTCTCCATCCATTCAACAAGAAGTGTCAGCTTTCACTCAAAAGTCAGCTGCCTCAGCGGCTGGCATCCTACCACGATGGAAACTTCCACCAACGGCAACATAACCTCAGAACCGACAGATAAACAAGTAAGCAAAAGCTTTTCTCTTGCGGTGCAATCGGAAACTTACCCTAACAAAAGTCAAGCGATTGTGATTGAAGCCCAAGAAGGTATTAGCATCAAGGATTATGTATCTAAAATAGCCTCGATCGTTAACCCTTCAGATATTCGTTTTGTTTCAAGAATTTCTAATAATAGAATCTGTTTCTTCCTCTCAACTCAAAAGATTGCTGAACATATTGTGAATACAAACAGATTTATCACTATTAATAATCAAAAACTGAATATACGACCACTCATCAATAAGCAAGTACGGGTTATTATCTCTAATGTGTGCTCTGTTATACCTCACGAGGTAATCCTGAACATTTTCAATAGAAACAACATCAAACCCTCCACTAAGATGTCATTTATCAGAGTTGGGATCTCGGAACCTGGATTCTCTCATATTATGAGCTTTAGAAGGCAGATTTATATAGATCCGGATGATATTGACAAGTTACCGGATTCTGCACTGGTATGTCATCAAGACACAACATACCGTATTTACTTTTCAACTGACAATGTGGTATGTTTTCTATGCAAGAAGGAAGGCCACATTGCTAACCATTGTCCCTCTAACCAAAATCAAACCAATAACAGTGATTTCTCTGCAAATGGAAATCAATCTGCACCTACTAGTAATGCACAGAAGTCTTTAATCAGTGTGCCCCCAATTAATGACAATGAGAATTTTCCTAACCTTCACCAAAAAACCCTCCAAACTGATTCCCCTGCAATTGAAAACCAATCTGTTTCCACTATCAATCAACAGAAGTCTTCCACTTCTGTCCTCCCAATTAATGACATAACTACCCCTAACCTCCAGGAAGAAATCCTTCAAGCAAAATCACCTACAACTGATAATCAATCTGAACATTCTATTAATCAACAGGAATCTGATAATGACAATAATTGTGTATATAAACTAAACAAAAGAGGCCCCCAATCTGACTCCTCTCATGTTCCTGAATCTTCAAGTACCACCAGAGAAGCAAATACAGATGAAACCCTGAAACAACCTAAAAGGAAGAAGAAGAAAAAAGAACAACTAAATGAGTCAGGGAAATCTGAAATAACTAAAAGTAGACCTGTAACTGAAAAAATAGAATTAACAAAAGTAGAACAACTAAATGAGCCAAGGAAATCTGAAATAACTAAAAGTAGAACTCTAGAGGAACAAATATCTCCTCTAAAATCAATTATTGAAGACAATGAAAGTAAATATCCTCTTACCTACCATCAATTTAAATCCTTTCTGGAAAATTCTTTTAATGCTTCTGACCCCATCCTCATTGCCAAAGATTACTCACTTGATATATCAGCTCTCCTTCAAATGATGTCTAATCTGTACCAACATCTTCCAAATGCAACAATAAAAAGAAGATTTACCAGACTTTGTAAAAAAATGAAGTCTGTTCTACCACCCTCTGAAGAATCATGTACTGAATCAGACTCCAGTGCAGACATCAGCTCCAACTAATGAATATTCTCCAATGGAATGTCAACGGTTTCTATCCTAGACTAGAAAGTTTACAGCATTTGTGCGACCTTACCCAGCCAGATGTCATCTGCATTCAAGAAACTAATTTTAAAGATTCTCATCATGGACATATCAAAGGTTATAAATGCTTCTTCAGAAACAGAACTATTACTAATCATGCCAGTGGTGGAGTTGCAATATATATTAAAGACCACATCCCATATGAAGAATTGAACTTGCAATCTAATATTGAAACAAATGCCATCAAGATACTCTCACCAACTTCAATTATTATATGTAATTTATACTTACCAAACAGCTACAATTTTGACGCACAAGAATTAATCGACATAATTAATAAACTGGAAAAGCCTTTCCTCATTCTAGAGGATTTCAACAGTCATAACACTGTACGGGGTCTCATAAAACAGATAACAGAGGCCTTGTGCTTGAAGACATCTTTGAATACCACAATTGCATTGTATTAAACACTGGAGAATCTACACATGCATCAACAACAATAATTTTAGCGCCATATACTTATCTATATCATCAGCATCTCTTGCACACAAATGTTCTTGGAACGTTTCAGACTACCCATATGATAGCGATAATTTCCCCATTTTTATTGGTCTTAACAACATAAATATTACACCTGCTCCTTCAGTTCAAATAAACCGATGGAACTTCAATAAAGCCAATTGGGAAGAATATCAGAACTTCATTTCTGCATCCCCAATAGGCGATAATATACCCTTTAAATTTAACAACATTGATGCTACCACCCAAGCCTTCTGTAATTTGATTATTACTGCAGCAAACTTGGCTATTCCTAAGTTATTTTTCAAAATTAAAAGAGCAAACACACCATGGTGGAATAGCGACTGTAAAGAAGCAATAAGGAATTCAAAACATGCATTGAACCGTTATAAGAAACATAAATCAACTGAGAACAGACACAAAAGGATACAAAAGGACCAACAGATACAAAAGGACGAACAGATACAAAAGGACCAGAGCTATCGCCAGAAGAGTCATCAAAGAAAGCAAAACCAATTCTTGGTCTAAATACTTATCATCATTAAACGGTAACTGTATCATCAATGATACATGGAGAATAATCAAAGCTATTCAGGGAAATAAAAAATCAACTTGTATCCACTTTATTAAAAGCAACGATAAAATACTTACTGCCCCATCTGACATTGCTGACCAATTTGCCAAGACATTCTCCAATACCTCGAGTTCCAACAACTACATGCACGAATTTCTTTCACATAAAAAAGAACAAGAAACCAAACTAATTCCTAAATGGAATGAAATTGTAGCAAATAAATACCAACTTAACGTGGATATCTCACTGGATATCTATGGACTTGATGAAGTTATTGAATCGTCCAACAATTCTTCTCCTGGCCCCGACAATATTCCAAATATTCTCCTTAAAAAGCTACCCCCTAAAGGAAAATATATTCTATTACGCATCTACAATTCTATATGGAGAGAAAAGACCTTCCCAAGCACCTGGAGACTGGCTACTGTCATTCCTGTTCCTAAGCCCGGTAAAGACCCGGTTATAAATGATAACTACCGTCCAATATCTCTAACATCTAATATGTGCAAAATTCTTGAGCGGATCATCAAAAATAGACTACGTTGGTTTCTGGACTCCCAACAAATTTTGACTAACAACCAGTTTGGTTTCCGTCAAGGACATTCCACACAATCTCACCTACTGAATACTGCCACATTCATCCAAGAAGCATTCATCAATCAACAACACGTACTTGCTGTCAACTTAGACATAGAAAAGGCTTATGATATGGTCTGGACCTATAGAGTACTTAGAATTCTTCACAACATCGGTGTTCATGGAAATATGTTCGAGTTCATACGCAATTTTTCACTTAATAGACAGCTTCAAGTCAGAATTAATAACCAAATATCTCAACCTAGGATGCTTGAAAATGGTCTTCCACAAGGGTCAGTTTTGAGTGTAACACTTTTCCTTATCGCAATCAACGATGTGGATAAGGATATTGCCTTACCTGTTACAGTAAGGAAATACGCGGATGACATCATTGTTCTATGTAAAGGCAATAATCTGCTGAACACTCAAGAGTACATGCAAGAAGCTCTCGACAAACTCTCCGAATTTTCCCTGAAGTCAGGATTTAAATTCTCCACCAACAAATCTGAATGTATCCTATTTTCAAGGAATAGGCACCATACGTTGCCGCATCTCTTACTGGTTTCCCATGTCCTACCTGCGGTCCGCTGTACTAAAATCCTAGGTCTATACTTTAATAACAAATTGAGCTGGAAACAACATATTCAGAAGCTGACTGACAACTGTAAAAACGGCTTAACATTCTCAAATATCTTAACCACAACAACTGGGGAGCGAATATAGACATCTTGCTTCTTACTTATAAAACAATTATCAGAAGTAAGATTGACTATGGATCTATCATTTACAACTCAGCTAGCCTAAGTGTTCTTAGCAAGCTAGACACTCTACACAATCAAGCGCTCCGCTTATGTACAGGATGCCTCCGTACCACGCCTATTGGTAGCTTACTTACTGAAGCCAAGGAGCCATCTCTACAATTCCGACGTCAATTGCTCGGCATGAAGTATGCAATTAAAGCTGGCTCGTCTATCAATCCAATTATAACCAACAATGTTTCACCATACCTTCGGGATCTCTTCAAGAAACATAAATCAATCATTCCCTTTTATCTAAAAATCAAGGAACCTCTCGAAATACTTAATATTCAACTCTCTCAGATTGAAAAACACCGCCCATGCAAAATTCAACCTTGGCTGTTACAAGAATTCAAAATTGACCTGTCTTTACTGAAACTTGAGAAAAGTTCATCCTCAGAAGAATACAGGACATCTGTTCTCAATGATTTTGCTGAGAAATACAAGTCACACACTGTTATCGGTATCAAGCCCATTCTCAAGACTGACGGTCCGGAAGTCAATGTGTATACCGCTGACCGCAACACATTGTATACATTCAAACCCCACGTAAGCCTAACAACTACGGGTTTATATGGAATCATGCAGGCTTTAAAACTGGTCAAAGAACTTACGCACCCTTCTTTCTCAATTGTAACTAACTCATCAAGCACTCTACTCCAGTTAAACCATAGTAAGCGCAAATGCGAAATCTTACAAACAATCACTGAACTCTACCATCAGATATCATTAACGGGAAAAGATATCTCATTTGCCTGGATCCCCACATCCTTGGAAAACAACGTTACTCAAGAGTTTAGCACTGCGGCTTCTTTCTTGGTAAACCTCAAACAAGACAATACAGTTCACAACCTAGTTAACACTACAACTGACATCCTAAAATTTATGAACAAAAGAATGTTGACTAACTGGAATCAAGAATGGACCAAATACAAAGCCAGCCACCTCCATAAAACGCAATCAGATTTCTTCTCAGTGTATCTAGATAAACGAATGACTAGGCGAGAACAAGTAGTGCTATCCAGACTTCGCTCCGGACATACTAATTTAACACACGCACACCTGTTTCACAAACTACCCGCACCCCTCTGTGACTTTTGTGAGGTTGAACTAACGGTATCTCATATTTTGAACGTTTGTCCTAAGTTCCAGGAAGAAAGAGATGGCCTATCACCGGAGCAACAATTCGAAGCAGTTGTATATTCCAAGTCCTATCAACAGGAAATCATAAGATTTTGCCAGAACATTAATATATTTAATAAAATATAAGTGGTTCCCTGTACATATTATCATACCAGCCATGATTGGATGTCAAGTTTTGTACTATTATTTTGTACCTCATTTCTATTGTAAACTTTGTGCTATGTATATATATATATATATATATATATATATATATATATATATATATATATATATATATATATATATAAAGCAATCTTGAGTCGGCCATATTATCAAGCCAAACCACCAGTCAGAATATCCTGAAGCAGGATGCTTGTATGCTTGATGTATGCAGGATGCTTGTAGGAAGGTTTGAAATATGATAACAAATACGACAATTATTTAAATATAATGTAATATTATTCGTGACAGTACAATGATTTCAGCAGAAAGTGAAAGGTTACCGAGGAGCGGGGCTCCGGCCCGGAGAAATTGACTTCTTTTCTTCTGCGAAATTAGAGGAAAGCTCTCATTGAGCCATTTCTCAATTCGCACCAAAAAGCTAAAAAAGGAAAAAGGTCACGTCTGTAACACATTTATTAAATATTTCCCTTTTGAATAAGGTGATTTGAGAGATTGGGCATTGTCGTTGCGACCTTCCACGAGATGTTTTATATATTTTCATCCCTTAAGGCCCATTCACAATGCAAACATAAACATAAGCATGGTGTTAACATAAAAGTTAGGACTACGTTCATAAGCGGACTCATTCACAATGCGTTCGCATAAGCGTAACACGTAAGACGTTAACTTAAAAGCTTGCAAACTTCATGCTTCTGTGCTTATGCATAAGCATAAGCTTTTTTTAGCTTTTTGGTGCGAATTGAGAAATGGCTCAATGAGAGCTTTCCTCTAATTTCGCAGAAGAAAAGAAGTCAATTTCTCCGGGCCGGAGCCCCGCTCCTCGGTAACCTTTCACTTTCTGCTGAAATCATTGTACTGTCAAAAATAAGAAATGAACCAATCACAGTACGGTAACTCAAAATCGAGTATCGTAATAAGTTGATAGACGAACTAAAGCAATCCATGGCAAGAATTCTCCCCGTTATCGACACAGTTGATATCTCGAAATTGATTCTCATATCCAACCAATAGTAAACTAGAATGTCTCACAGACAGTTGAAACTCTTATTTTGCTTACGTTTATGTTCGACATTATGAATAGATCAGTCTATCATTTATGTTAATGTCAACGTCTATGTGTCATGCTTATGCTCGTGTTTGAATTGTGAATGGGCCTTTAGAGTTTATGAATGTGCGTACCTGGTGTAAAATAATCTCGGAGATTCCCCCGACATTCAATGACAATGTTGAAATGGAATGACCATTGGGGTCTCGCAAGGTTCTATTTTGTTCGGGCTGTCCACACTGTCATCTTTCTTCTCTACGTAAATGATATGTCCTCGCCCAATAGAGACGAAATAACTGTTATTTTTGCTGTTAACAAGAATATTATTTGTAAAAAAGAATCAATGAGGAATATGATTTCAAATGCTTCAAATTGGTTTTATGATAATAAATTAAGAATAGACGAAAATCTTTTGAAACCAGTTTTACATTTCAGACAGGGAATGGCGTGCTCATTGAAAATTAACAATTTGAAATTGGATGAGATTAAAGTAGCACCACTTTTGAGACTTTCAATTCAGTCATTCCATTTGAGTTTCTCATAAATGATTTGAATCCCATAAATGACTTGAACACTAAATTAAATCATTGTGTTATGCACTCAAACTTCTTTCATATTTAATCAGACTTCATATATCTCGTTGTGTATGTTTGGCGAATATACATTCCGCCTCACTTATGGCATAATTTTGTGTGGAAACAAATCCTGTAGTATCTGTAGGCAGTTAGACAGTAGACGAAACGCTACAAATTATAAGCAAATGCCAACTACATGCTTAATGCAAGACTTTCTCTTTATTGAGCTTGGAATACGAACATTTGCTTGTCTATTTATTTACGATTCAGTAGTGTGTGTCAAAGCTGACTAAAGATGAGAACATATTTTTATGCAGTGCAGATGCGAAAAACACGTCCTGGAATACAACGTAATAAGATTCAAGTGTCAGAATCAACAGCACACTACAAGAATTTATAAAAAATATGTGTACGTTATTTTCCAACACATTGTTAGATGGTATTAAACAATTAAAATCGATACACAAATGTAAATGTCAAGTAAAATCGTTTGAGTCGAATAACTGTTTATATACAATTAGGGAATAAAATTACCAAAAATGAACACGATATTTATTTTAATAATGTTATAAATGCATTGTTTTGCATAATTCGAAAGCATGTATGCACGTAAGAAGTATTATACATCAGGTTCTGATTCAACAATGCCCTCTCGATCGGTATCTTTGTCGAGTCTCCCTTGATCCATTGAGAAAATGATGAGATGGACCCTTATTTTGCTTCTGGATATAAATGTAGCTTCCCTATGTGTACCTTTCGATTGATCTCTTTTTTGCTACTTGCGAGAAGAATAGGGTTGGAGTAGGTTGTAGTGTTGTCAGCAATACTATAAAATCAAAATCAATCTGCAATTCGTTTGAAGATCCAAAATGCGTTTTCTGTTACTCGGTAACGAAAATTTCTTGTTTTCAAATATTGCCAACCACACTTGTGGGTACAAGCAATTATGAGTATATTAAACGAATATGATAGTAAAAGTGTGGGAAAAAAGGACTTCGAAGCTCAAGGAAACGTGCGCAGATAGTACCTTCCTCCCGCTTTTCACCTAATTTTTTCGTTTTTGACGATAATTTCAATAAAAACAAGACAAAATCCTATAGAGAAGATGAAATCAGAAGTAATTACGGCAGTGGAAAGAATATAATAATTATGAAGGTAGAAGTTTTAGATGTACAAAGACGAATAAAACAAGATACAGAACTCAATATAAGAAATGCTTTCAAACGGATTAAAGTTACACTTTACCTACCTTAGAGTGATTGTATACAGCAAAAAATGATTCGTCAGGAGCTCAGACAGAAAACCGTCAGCGGAGTATGTGCACTACTATCTGCTATTAATTATCACTCTAGCCTAGAAAATCTTTTGAACGTGAAATTCTTCCACGACACTACGACGAAAGAGTCTTCTCAGACCAAAAATATGATCAACAAATAAGATGAAAACCTAAGAAAATCCATTACGAAATTGTGTACGATTTCAAAACCAAGGGCTGTAGTTTCTTTCTTCATCCGACTTACGAAAATAATCAGAAACGACTATCTAAAAATCTGGGACTAACATTGTAACTAACTTGAACTGGGCAGAATGCAAAACTCTGATGAGATGGTTGTCAATACTTAGTTTGGCTGCATTCAATACAGGAAAAAGTAATGAGGGGATTCAACTAACTTCTAATATTACTATTAAATATACGAAAAATAAAATCACAAATGATGCATCACGTAGTCCATCAAACAACAATAAAGTCCTGGCAATGTGAGAATCATTTCTAAACTAGTACCTTCTGAGCACTGGGCGAACGTATACCTATTACTATTTGTACTGAGATTATATTATAAAGCTATGCAAACATCATGGAAATAAATAATAATAATAATAATAATAATAATAATAACAATAATAATAACAATAATAATGAGTTGTCAAAGGCAAATCGTATTATTTTCCGCGTTACTTTCCCTTGGAAAAGTTTGTTGATTCACCAGAAAGAAAAACGCGAGGAAATAAAATTAGGTTTAGGGTAAAATTACGGCATACCGGTAAAATAATGGATGGGCAGAGAATGCACGTGCAAAATAACGAGAAAGAGAGGCACATCGAGCAGGGATTTATTGGAAGAACGCTACAATCAGCGAGCGCGATCGCGAGCGCAGGATCGTGTGCGTGCGTGGGTGCGCGTGCGCGTGCGTGGGCGTGCGTGGGGGTGAGGCGCGCGCCGCCTGCCCGGAGCGCTACACGAAGCTCTCGCCACGCGCTGGTGCCAGGGAGGGGGCGGGGCAGGCGTGAGGGCGACCACCCGCCCGCCCCGCCCCCTCCCCCGCCGCCACGGCCGCCTCCGCCACCGCCGCCGCCGCCGCCGCCCCAGGTCCCGTCGAGCGCCGCAGCAGCCGGCTCTCTTCCCCGCTGCCTCCGCCGCCCTCTGCGCCTCCGCTACACCTGCAGGCATGCACGCAAGTAGATGGCGAAAGCTTGTCAAACAGCTTGTTTGGTTCTGTGTTTAGATGACATGACTTGTGTCATTTTGCTATGGCATAAGTCACAAAATGACATGTCACTCTTATTTGTTAATGGAAGCAAAAGTCCATTTCTCTTATATTTAATGAAAAAACAATGGTGATAAATTGCAATGAGACAAAAGTCACATAGTAATTTTTCATGATATCGTGAATCTTAAAATTACTCTCATGAAAAATGTTTAAGAAGTGACTTACAATATTTTGCCATCTTAACACAAAGTTATTCGTAATAATCGCTTAATAAGTACAATAAAAAACGTATATGAACCACTTTTGTTTTTTATTTTATCGCACTTATGTCGTAAGAAGAGAAAGAATTGTAATCATTCGCCGAAAAAAACCCAACAAAAACGAATTAACGGCAGTACAACTCTTATTGCCAGGGCCTGGAAACGAAAAACTGAATAAATCTTGTTTCTATATAGTACAGTAAGAACCATAGTCAGAATCCATGTTCTGTGATATGAAAAAATCGATTGTCGGCGAAATTTCTGTCATTATATCTGTGGTCAACGCTAGTGCCAAAATCGTTCAGCCGATTTTCTCCAAAATTGATATTCCTCGATCGATTTAAAAGAACTCGAAGTCCTACGAGTGTGAAATGTGTATTTTAATTTTTTGGGTACTTTACATGAAGCTTCATTTACATTTCCAAACTTTTCTCAAAAATGGCTCAATTTTTTTCTTAAATTTTGTCCTCGGATAGCGCAAAGGACACTTAAGAGAATAGTGCAGGTTTAATTTTAGTTAAAATCCCTGATTTTTCGAAAAACCCAAAAGTTAATTTTTTTCGGAGTCTTCCTTCAATTACATATTGAAGATAGAGACTTTAATGAGATCTATTGTTGTAAGTCAGATCTTGAAATAACTTCCTGATCAATTTTTCGATCATTTGAGTTCTTCCATTAAAAAAGGAAAGGAAATTTCTCCTTCTCAAAGAACGGTAAAAGAAGTGACACTAGTCCCATTTCCGGCGAGCTCTAAATTTTCGAAAATTTAAATGTTAGAAATAATGGGAGAAAGAATGTGCAGTTGAGGCACCATTAGTTTCAATATGTCACATGCCAGTAAATAATGTATCATCTGAGGCATTTTCATTCTAGTTACTGAAAACCTAATGAGAGAATTATCTTTAAAAAAATGTTTGAAAATTTACAAAAATTCGATGTAAGCTTATCTATTTATTTTGTCATCCTTCATTCTCAGTCATCACGCTTGAACACTATCTGAGAAGTGAAGCATCGGTATCCCAAAGAGAATAATACAAGATTCGTTACGAATATGGGTAAGGCCATTGTGTTGTTCTGAATAAACAAAAGCCCTTATGCGGCATGAACGCATAAAAGTACAGTTTATATGTACTAACTAGATTTTAGTATACATTCGTACATAAAACACTGAAATAAATGATGGATTAGCATTTCATCATCACGGCCTGTCGTATGTAATAGACCCAACTACAATACTTTTTCTACCAAAATTCATTTTTTAATATGTAGTAACTTGAGTAGATACCGTAAACAGGTGTACAGTATGTTACTAATTTCCAGTTCATGCAGAAACTGGAAGGAAATTATGCCGCCATGTGAGTAGTTAGATATACAGGAACTCGGGAAAAATACAAAATCATCCATATAACTATGTCCCATGAGCACAGAAACTGAGAGAAAACTATGCAGCCCCTGGATGTGTGAGAGGTGTCTATGGTTGTGTGGGATATCTAAGAAGACGGGATAAATTAAAAACAATGAAACAGTGTCAATTTTGGCTGAAAATGCAAATAGTTGATTGATTTATTCCATTTATTCTCATGTTCTGCGTACTGCCTTTATTCTCATACTCAGGGCGTCACTGCTTACAACACAACTGACTCCACACAACAGTAAGGGTCCAAGAGAAGTGGCCGCCCCCATTACATGTTTTTATTAACGTGTTGTGTTGATGAACAGCATCTTTTCTAATATTCTTGGTTGGTAAGAATAGAAGCTACAGTAGTAGTGTTGAATTGTCGAACTACACTGTTTTTATGTTCGTGGAGTGTGTTTTGTTAAAACATTTAATTGTTTGCGGATTCGAGAGAATTTTATTTGTTGTTCTAGAGTAGTGTAAGAGCGGATTTTTGGAAACAAACAATTTGTGTAATTTTGTTCAGTAGTATTTTTTCTATTACAGTGCAGTAGAATTACAACAACTGTTTTAGGTGATGTTAACAATGATGATACACCCACATAATTTTCTGTCTTCCCTGTTTGGTTAACGGCTTTCACTCAAACATTTTTAGATTCCAACTCACATCTAACTGCTAATTACTTAGGACTCAATCATGACTCTCAGAGAGCTGGACTCGAATACGCGATTCAAATTGGCGAGTTATCTAAGACACATTCTTCGTATAGCTGCCTGAAGAAAGCTCTCCTCTCATCCCGAAATGGAATTTACGTAGTTAAGTATAACGTAAAAACAGTCATTCAGTATTTTGCAAAAGAAATTACATTTCACAGGCATTTTGCATTAACCAAAAATGACTTTTGTTTTGCTATTAACATGTTTTCGGGTGTTGTTTCAGAAAAATTCTCAAGGTATGTACTAAAATTGAGAAGTGGTAACGTGACAATGTGAGAATTCACATTACTTTATCATTGCCAAAGTCACTACCACATGCCAGAAAGGAATAAAAAAGTTCAGAACTGACTTTTGACTAATTGAGAGAAAAAACAACGAATATAAAAAAGGCTCCCAGTCAATATTTCACGTACGTGCTTTGAGAACAAAACGGGGAGGCAGAGAGATTCTGTCGCCTGAACGCCTTGAACTTCGTCAAAGAAAAGTCTTAAATTTGTAATAATAAAGCCATTGTTTTGTGTTCGACATTTTTTTGTGTTCCGTCGTTTCTATTATTGTAAATTACGATTGAATAAACTGAAACGTGTAATCTGAATGAGGAAGTAGTCGATTATAAAACCTGAAGGGTTCCTGAATGTAATCTACAAACGACTTTTTCTATTACTTTCTTCAAAATATTTCTCTCAAAAGCCAGAAAATACGAATAAAAGAGCCAGCTTTATCACTCCCATACGATACTCGTGGAAAATAAAAAATTATGTCATTAAGATTAGATTCTTGCTAGAGAATGTGTAAAAGGGAAAGAAAACGATGGTTAAGTTCTATATAGGAAATGCTTATTCGTATATATTTAAATTTGGTTTATATATACACTTTTTTCTAAAGGTCTGTTTATTAAATAAGAGTGGTGGAATTCAAAATCTTTTGTCACAATTCATGTGAAGATTATAAAACTTACATACATAGATATAAGATTCAGGAAATCAAGATGAAATGAGACATGTACGCTTCATAAAATACCAAAGTATGTAAAACTTTGTTATTTTAGAGAGAGAACTGTAAATGGAACAACACACTTAGTAACATCGTATAAGAATTAAGTATTACAAAATTCAAATCCACATTATAAAATATATATTGCAATAAATTTAGAAATTGACATTTCCATCATTCACTCGGTACAAACGTAGTTGCATTTCCACTTTTCGAAATTTCAGTGTTATTTTACAGATAACATTCCTTGACCGATTAGTACGATTCTGATAATTCGCGTATGGCATAATCACAACACATCAGTATAAATCGTCTATTGAGGAATGTGTGTGATAAGGAGAGGACCAATTTAAGAAAGGATGCGCTGTAAAATAAGTCATAAATACGACCGTGGTCATTGTTGATGAATACATACATGTAACAATTATGTATTTTTAAAAAAAATTGCTAAAGTTTTTATTTGGAAAGAGATTTGAGCTTTCTACTCAACCAAATTTTGTAACTATAGTTAATCTTGGTCGTTTCATTGTGCTAAACATTGGTAGTGCATTTAAACGATATCCAGCAATCGTCTGATACCTGTGCCCCTTCACCAAATATTCAGCGATTATTTTGTACGTGATGATGCGTTTCCTTTTTAAGTTAAGGTGGTTATTAGGGTTTCCTGCCATCGTTCGCTACGCCATACATGTACAGATCTTGACTAAATATGTATATTGGACGGAGGAAAATGTGGGCAGGGTCTGCATGCTTTAAACCAGAGGACATTAGATACTGTACCATCAGATACATTCTAAATTACTGCTTACGGCAATAAAATAGAATATCCCGAGTTCTGAACCATGCAGCTGTGGATATAGTACAAAATGTACAATGGTCATAGCCTGAGTGCTCTGAACCTTTTTTGACTGCCTTGACGTTTTACCACGTCATAGCATTCCGATATGATCAAAAGTATGACACTCTGCGGGTCGGGGAAACATCGAATATGTAGCGCTCGGTAAAGAGCAAGCAAACTACCCCCCATTACTCGTGATTCAGTGAGCAGTTGTTCCGTGTTCACCACATTTTGAACGTGTGGAGCTACCTTTAGACCCGCAACTGGAAACAATGAGGAACGTTTAACGAGAATCGTGCGACAATAAAAGTGGAAAATGAAACAAGGGACATAAACCGACCATTACACCTGAGACAGTTTGTCACTCACATCTTCGGAGGGGAAAGAGTTTCTCCATCTGTTCGGTTGGCGAGTAACGTTTCTCGGACACGTTTCTGGATATACATTTGTTTTCTGAAATTTAGGCAGACACTTTCGCTAATCACCAAGGAGTGCGATAGAATCGAGAGAGGTTATCATATTGGCAAGAAAAAAGGTGTGATAACCAATCATTAGGTTAATTTTTTTCTTGAATTTTTTCTTTAAACAAAAATGGACGAAGAAAAACTATTGCTTGAAAGAAAGTAACAATATAGAATGAAGAAAAAAACCTGGACTGATATTCAATTCAATGCTGCCTTATTTTATGTGACGAGTTCCAGGCCATTAGGCTTGCTCTTCCGCCCGACCATTTCTCTAGTCTTCGACAAAACAGACGATTTGAATTTAGCTTAGAGGCTTCTTTGAGGCTTGACGATCTTTTACATCTGTAAACTTACAACGTGGGACACCCGGCTTTACTTCCTCTCCAAAGGAAGGCGTATAAAGCATTTTTTCACCCTTAAACGGTTTCGACCGAGACTGAACCCCAATATTGCATACACAAGTCCGATACATCAACGAAGATATTACGAATTAATTGAAATGATAGATTAGTGATTCCGGGCGCGTCAACTGCTAAGTTTATTACTCCCGTAAAAGTGGTGAATGTTTATCGAGGGAGGTAGCGGTGATCTTCCCCCGCTGGACGGCGAGATCCAGCGCCCACCTTCCGATGGGTTTTCCCAACATGGTATCGCTCACCAAGGACGCACTGCCGCAGTCGGGGCAAGCTCTATGCTCCCGACTGGTGTGGTAGTGTAGTGCATGTTAGTGAAACTGGGTGAAAGTAAGGATGAGAATAGGACAAGGAAGAGGAAGGAAAGATCGCGCGCGGTCCGTGTCCCGTTTGTTAGGGTACTGCTCCGGCATTCGCCTTCCATTGATAAGATAACTACTGATTAGAGCAGCCAGCTACTAGAATTCTCCTCCAGAAAGTGTCTGAATTCAACCTCGCTACCGGGAGCGGTGTTTCAGTGCATCAATTGATATCACTGCAGCGCCTTTGACCGGGAGATCCTAGGTTCGAGGCCCGACGACGGCAGGATTTTCGACATTAGCTTGTGAGCTAGGACGAATTCAGTCACTGTCTGTAGGAGAATTCTAGCGACTGGCTGCTCTGATCGATATTTTCCGTGGTTTCTCAGACCAACATCAGGCGAATGTACCCTCAGAAGCGCAGACGAGCAGTACCCTCAGAAACGGGCCACGGACCGCGCGCGATCTTTCCTTCCTCGTCCGTGTCCTATCCTCACCCTTTACACACACACACACACACACACACAACATGCACTACACTACTACATATGCCGGGAGACCGGTCGGGAACTTAGAACTTGTCCCGGCTGGGGCGGTGCCCCGCTGGTGGGAGATACCTAGTTGGGAAAACTCTGCTAGTTGACAGTAGGTCGGCGCCGGATCTCGCGATCCAGTAAGGGAAGATCACTGCCACCTCCCGATAAAAAAACATGCACTTCATTTATGGGACTAATGATCTTGGTCATTGACGCCCGGAATCACTAATCAATCAATCAACCTAGCTGGTGTCGAAAATCCTGCCACACCGTCGAGATTCGAACTCTAGGAGCCGGTGAGAGGCCCTGCAGAGACATCAGTCGATGCCCTGAGCCAGCGTTCGTTCGTGCTCACCTGCGCACCCGCGAGGAGCGGGAGCGGGAGCGGGAGCGCGTGGCGGAGCCGGTGAGCGACGAGGAGCCGGTGGCGGCGCACAGGGTGGAGCGGCGGCGCAGCGACGCCGACGCCGACGCCGCCCGCGCCGCCCGCAGCCCGCGCCGCCCGCCCGCCCGCCCGCTGCGCCCCGTCACCAGGCGCAGGAAGCCCGCGCGGAACTTGGACGACATCAGGTTGTACAGGATGGGGTTCACCGCTGAGTTGAGGTACATCATGGCGCGGCAGAAGCTCAGGATGTTGAAGTAGCACTCGAAGCTCAGGTCGTGCAGCGTCTCGTCGGGCGCCGTGATGATCCATAGGGTGAGCGCGCGGAACGGCAGCAGGCAGATGAAGAACGCCAGCACCACCGTGCCCAGCATTAGCACCACCTGCGGGCAGTTGTGATGCTGTTTCAAAATGGAATAAGGGGGAAATAAAAACACTCTTCATAGATTAGGTACTTGCGAAGAAAAGGAGACGGAGAGATGGAATTTTAAAGCAACTTCCCATTATCTTAATCGTTAGTCAATTACATTATGAAATTTTAAGAATTACACACACCAAATGAACGTTTCATGTTATGTAATCACATCTGTAAGCTTAAATATCTTTAGATTTGAGATTAATAGTTCAGCGATAATTGCTATAATCAGTAACGGGACGTCCGGTCATCAATAAATGCCGCGACCAAGCCAAATAATAAGGTTATTGGATTTTAAATATTTTGCACAATAATTACATTATATACACACTCACCTACTACCTTCCACACGTGGGGAGAGCGTGATAGTATGAATGCTCGTGAAGCGAGCTTAAAATTCTCAGGAAGCAGGATCTTTTGGGTATGAGAAAGGTCTTGATACAATGAATCAGATAAAATACGAATAAAATGAGCATATATTCAATAAAAAATTACAGTGGCACAATTATACAATAGGATTACGCACTTTAAATAGTTGGTTACTGAAAAAAACTGAAAACAAGGCAAAACAAAAAATTGGCGTCAACTCGACTGCCTGAACACACTTTCACCAATTACAATTCACAATTTGCTCATTCCTCTTTCTGAATTTCGGTCTACCACATTATTTTACTCTGTCTACTCTCTAGTTTTTCCGTGTCCCGGGTTTTAAAACGAGTTTTACACTTGTTCTAAGGTATCCCGATCACAGGTGCTAGCCTTGGGACTAGCTCACTATAACACCGTGAACTTTAAAGAGAAAAAACAATAAAACGTAACATACACGTTACTTAAATCTGACCTCTTTACATATCACAGAAAGCAATTACTTTTAACACAATACAATAAACTACCACTTTTTCAGATAGCACCAACTGTACAACATGTGAAAATCATGAATTATTTAGGTAAAATTGTACAAGGAATGACCTCTTTGAATGGATTCAATAACACGCGCAGTAAATGAACTTGAAATTTCCACTCACACCGTTCGGAATACTTCTCCCACCTATTCTGGACTTTTCACCCACTTTTAACACGAATTGTCGTGTATTTACTGCTATTCTCTTTCCCCAACTGATCGCCGCATAAAAGTTGCCAGTTCTTTTACCTCAACAGCTCCGCATCGCTCGCCTGTAGGTAACCTTGGGGATTTTCTGCCGCTCGCAGCCTCGCGTTGCCACCCGTCTTCGCTCGCTGTCCCACGATGTTACCAGTTTCTTTCCCTCGAGCTCTGGACTCCGCCACGCCTCCAATTTCCACACCCTTCTTCCGTTCTCCGGACTCGTACGATTCTCGTTCCAGTCCAAATCTTTCTCACCTACGCTTCTCTCTTCCTGGGGTCGTCCTTCTTCTGCCGCGCCTCGTACAATTTTGTTCGCACTTCCAGCCTCGAATAATTAATGTTGCTGAAGTTATGCTTTAAATGCTCGGCCTACCTACCACACTTTGGGCGTGTGTGGTCTCAGCGTACAATATGAGATGATGGATTTAGTTAATGTCCTTCTGCGCGAATTTTACAAATTTGAAATTATTTCAAAATCAAACAATCACTTCACTTGCTCTCTCAAATATTGTGAATGTTAATGCGAAGAACGTTCGTGCACTCCACTTCTCAATTACATCACTTTCGTTGAAACGTTTCTCAAGCTAACTTTTAACTACTAAGTTAAAATAAACTCCTATTCTATCAAGTTACAATTGCCTTCAGAACTCAGTCTAGTCGCCGTCGCTGCTGCAATCATCGAGAGCTCCTCCGAGGCGCGCCGCGATACTTATGGTACTCGCGCCTGGGGAAATTTTTGGAGGGGTGAATATTCTCCTCTTTTCGTGACCTCCCGGAAAAACATTATTCGCTAGTTCGGGCGTCAGAGTTCGAAAAGCTGTGGGTAGATGGCGCGTTTACAAGCCATCGCTCCGCCGCGTACCCTACTCCTCTCTGTTCGTGGGCTTCTTTTCGTAGTTGATGGTGGCGTTATGGGGTTGCCTAATCCCATGACGTCACAATATATATATATATATATATATATATATATATATATATATATATATATATATATATATACGTAAATAATTGTGGCGTAACGGGATGCTCGCGAGGCGACGTGGCGTCCGCCGGGCGGAGGGTCGTACTTCAAGGTTTGCAAGATAGTTTGATACCTCCTGTAACGGAAGTCGGGGACCGGGGGGGCGGAGTTCTTGCCCTGGCTGCTCCCACGCTTCCCGAAATGGAAACCAACAACCCAGAAGTAATATTCCTAGAACAATTGTGAGGATTATAAACAACCAGCCTTTAAAGAAAAAACGAAAATCAAATTATTTAATTAGAACAAATAACTCAGTTATTTGGAATGAACATTATTCTTCCATATGATCTGTACAACAATTATGTGCATTTGCACCAAACACTTCAGAATTGTACATTATTTAACACAATTCCCTTATTTCCAATAAAAATTTACATCCAAATTTGATCAACACACAACAACAGAAATGTAAGCAATAAAATAAACATTCTGTACCATTTTTACAAAAATTGTAAGGAAAAAGAAGATCCAAAATTGACAAAGCTTTTCATTGCTTTTGTTAAATACTCAAGACACTTTGGAGTATTATTTCCCAAACTCTTAAACGATAATACTAGTTCATTGCCATACAAGTAATAATTGCAACATTATGCCTTCCTTACCCTGCAGGGTCACAAAGCAATCCTGTCAAATGCTGATACTACACGCCATGAAATCACATCTTACAAATTACAAGCAGAAGAAATTCATGGATACACATTTTGCTGAAACATTATAACATTAGAAATAGCTGTGTAACTGTCCTTTCACTCCGCTATTTATATCACAATCTGTGATATTGGACGATCTCCAATAAAATATTGCACTACACAGAGAAACTGCAGTATCTCATCTCTCACTGCCTTCACTCCACTCCTACCGTTCACATCCAACTGGTTCGCGACACACCTGGTCGGCCCCAACCCTACTTCACTCCCCTCCTTTTTTACTCCCTACTTTCTCCCCTTTCCCTGCCCCTCCGCTACGGCCGATACTGCCGCCTGGGGGGGGGGGGGGAACCACGAACTGCGCCCTCGCAGGCGCGCGGCCTTCCATACCAACAACAGTGGCGACAGTCCACACCTTGGCTCGTTACTTAAATATTGATTATATATAATCAATATTTAAACAATATTAGTTATGAAACAGCCGATAAATAGTCATACAACCGAGATCTCAAAGGAATAGCTAATTTTACTGTATCGATTTGAGAGCTCGTCGCCCACTCTCGGTGACGTAACCGTCTGCTGCAGCTCGTATCCTTTTTCATGGCAATAAGTGCTCAAACACTGCGCTATGTTTGGAGAATCTCAGCAGGTTCCGACTATGCCTGGCGAGGCGTGCCATTCCTACTCTCAGTATGAACTTGGATAAAACGGTAAAATTTTTTTTGAATGCGCCCTGATTCTTGGGCGATTTCACTTAGTTTTAGTTCTAATATCCATTAATTTCCATGCTTTATGGGAAATCTTTAAGAATATATTGTAATTCGGTTGAAACAAAACACATTTGGCTCAGATAAATTTGAAGAGAAGCTTTTGACGTTGCAGAAAGCCCGACCCTGCCATCATTATTGAATTTGACATATTGAGTTACTAAAGAGATAAAGCTTACCCCAGGCACTTAATTGTGTCTAGTTAAGAGGTTTACAATAGGGTTGCGATATATGACCATCTCCCGGTAGCTTCAAAACGATCAGTCAGGTATTAGTCACATCTTGCGATGACTATGCAAAAAATGCCACGCCTCGCTACATTTGTATTTCATGGAAATTGGATCTCATAATAATCCTATTATTTTAAAAATATTTCTATAACCAAGTTGTCATGTTTTTCATCTTATGTTAATATTTTTAAATAAAATAAAAAGTAATTCATCGCGCTTTGTGTTTCGCCTTTAATTTTTCTCCCGTAAATTAATTTAAGTGTAAAACATTTCCGATGCATTATCTGGAATATTGCAGGAGCGTGGTTACACTACAGGGATTGACATGTTTTTGGAGGTTCTTTGAGAACTTAGATCTTGTACTTTCTACAATGCAGGAATCTATAGATATTTACAGACCAATTGACAGAGAATATTTCCTCTTTTGTTTTTTGATTTCAAAAGTGGTTGAGAATATGAATGAGTTTAAGTATGTGTATTACCGTAAAATGTATTAAATATTATTATACGGAATATTCGCGAAATTAATTCCAATGATTATTGATCTATTTGTCTTTCTTGCGTCTTTAAGTCCCCTAACTATTCAGGAGCTTTAATGCAATTGAAGTAGAGCTTCAGATAAAGTTGTGAAGTGGATTGAAAATGCCTTCCGGCTCAAACACTTCTGTTAAACTCCTCGAATTGATCTTCACCATTTGAGACCTTTCTATCGTTGTCTTGTATTTTTCTGGGTACACGGGATAAAAATATATTACCATTTATTATTAGTTAATTTTATTACTTCAATTTTGAAGTATTATCCAAATAAACGAATAAAAGGGATCACTTTGGCTATTGAAAAGAAGATTTTAAAGCTATCGCATACTTGTCAAATTACAGTCTCTTCTCGGTAAATCGATTCCTCGTAAATTTGTATTTTATACAGAATATCCCTACGCATTACGTAGTAGAGCTGTGCAAATTCCTAAATATATTTTCAAAAAAACATTCTAAAAAAGATTGCATGGAAAAGAAAAGTCAACTCTTTGTAATTCTACAACATGTTGATAGAACGTTATCCTGATCACAAAGTGAAATGTGATGGTTCTTTGGAAAATCAGATCTAACTCGCAGTAAACAAAGGAAAGACCTCGTTAGTCTGCAAAGTTTGTGCGTTCGCAGTCCAATGCACGGAGTATCCTTCGTCAACTGACCACTGACACAGGGCAAGGGGAGGTTGTAGCGGTCGAATAGCGGGAGTTAGCCCTGGACTCCGGCCGCTTGTAATTATGCTACCCACAACTTGCAGGAACTCTAATTAGAACCGCAACTAAACCCTAATTGCCCAAGAATCATCACAGCATATTTTTCTTGGCTTCTAGGCCGGACTTTACGAACATTGTTTCTGTGCGAAATTTGAAAGTAAAAGTTATATTGATTCAAAGCATCTAATTTAATTCATACTCGTCTTTTCATGTTACATGTATAAAGTATTTAATTGAAATATATTAATAATATTATTAATACATATAAATAAATTATTGATTTAGATAATATTAAAGATTGACATCTCTACTTAAAGAACCTTGCTTCGAACAATTTAATTATTTCACTGCAATCCGCTAAAATTGCAGCGCGCGCCATCACTGTTCACGACCCACATTTGAGCCGCACTGCTGTGTATGTTTTCTCTAATTCACAGTTAGGCTACATTGAACATATTTGTGGAGACATCAAACGGGATTGGAAGTTACTTTATAGTGCACTATGGCACTAGGAAGAGCTATGTTTCCCCTCTTTGTCTCCGTGCGTGTAATAATGCTCATGTTTTGGCATCCACGGGGCCCGCCCTGCTGAAGGAGGAACTCTCTTTTTTCAGATTTTTTGAGCATTTCAAAATCTCAGTTAATGTGATTTATTAACATTTCTATACGCAAGCATTACAATTCCCAACCCCGTTTGATGTCTCAATATATGTTCAATGCAACGTACCTGTTAATAAAGAAATGAGATACAGCAGTGCGGCTCAAATGTGGGTCGTTAACAGTGATGATTCGAGGAGTAAATTTAGCCGATTCCAGTGACATAGTTAATTATCCGACGCAAGATTCTTAAAGTAGAGATTTCTAGCTTTAATTTTATCTAAATTCAGTGTATTTTGGATAAAGATTTACGGAGCTATCGCCATTTGAAAAGTGTCTATTTCTATGATTCTAAAATAAAATTGGTTATATTTGGAATAATGTGGCACACTGAATCAAATTAGTAATGTTTGATGATCATAAAATTATGGCGGGATAACGTAGGCACTATTTCAGCCAAAAGTCCGTAGATAAAAATACGATGAAATAATATTTATTCGTTTTCTAAAAAAGTAGCGAAAAGGCCGAAAACTGGCGGTTTATGGGGTTCGTGGTTTTTCTAAACCCATTTTAAAAACGGTTTTGTTAGTACCGATGTGGATTTTGGGGTGGAAACTAACTTTTTTTATTAAAAATTAAAGATTTTCTTCTTATTTAATAATTCAGCAATATGTTAGGGAGGTATTTGTAAAACAATTTACAATTTTTATAATATTATTTCAGTACAATACAGAATACATACCTTTTGCGGGTCTTACACACAACCAATCTTTATAAATGAGATCTCTAAAGAAAGAGAATTTCACGGAGACGTGACGAATTGCACATTCACTTTAAAAATATGAAGGATTTGTTTAATAACGCATCTAAATATTCATTCCAAGTGCAACGCGCAGGACTCGTCTGCATTTTAGAATCTATATTGATAAATATAAGGCACACCCTAAACGAAGCACACCCTCAAAGAAACGTTATTCACATCGTAATCTGTAGGATGAAATCTTATTGAACATTCTATTCAATTTTTGCTGATTCGACGCTTCTCTGTTCTACTTCTCCTGTTCAGAGCCTTTAGAATCTGCAACTGTATGTGAAATTAAACTAAGTACTTAATATTCTGCGGGATTAAATTACACGGGTGTATCTCTCTGCTCGGTAATAAAGTTAAATAAGAATAGTTTGTATTGACAAGGGTGAATTATATTGTTATCAATTAGGAGACATAGAACAAGTGACGGCGGATAGGAAGGTCTTGAAGAAAAAGATATATTACAGGTTTTATATGGAAATGGCAAAATAGGGAAGAGATTAGGGTTTAATATGTGAGAGTTCTCTCACGGGTACGCTAGTTGGAATATTATTGTCAATTCTGTCACAATACAATGCTAGTGAATGTCTGGCACCTCCTGCAACTTTCCGGAGCATCAACAACAATCATGACAATTGCGCATCACTATTCATCCGTCTACCGCAATAGTTCTATGTCCTGGAAGAATAGATTTATTGGATTTAAAAGAAATTTCTCATGACCATACTACCCTAATCGACAGCATTACGAGGCCATTTCCATCACCAATGAAAAATGTGATTGAGCTCAGTTCTTTAATAAAATTCTGTTTCATTCGAGTCTTCTTCTTTTGTTTGTTTCACTTGGTTTCTCATCTCGGCTCACTTTCCGCCGATTCGATTTACGATTCGAGGCATTTCGTTTATTTTCGTTCCGCTTGGGTAGTTGGCGGCGCGGCCGCTGGCGCGCTCACCTGCTTGCGGTGGCGCAGCGCGCGTCGCGAGACGGGCGGCGGGGCGGCGGACGCGGCGCCGGGCAGCGCCGACAGGCGGCGTGCGATGGCCGCGTACAGCGCCACCAGCAGCAGCAGCGGCAGCGCGAAGAAGAAGGCGATGGACGCCACGAAGAAGAGCGCCTTGGGCGGCGAGTCGGCCTGCGTGAGGCACACGGGCACCAGCGACCCGTCCACGTACAGCTCGAAGCGGTAGTCCGCCATCAGGATGAGCGGGCTGCGGAATAAGAGCGCGCGCCGCCGCCGCCACCGCGGACGCTGCGGTTAAGTCCGTTTTACATGCTCATTTTGCTTCATTTTTCTGTACAGAAAGTGGTTGGTAAAGGGATGCTCGTTTTGTTTTGTTTCGCTGTGAAAAGCGCATGAACGAGATCGAGCGTATTACAGTCATTTTTGCGTCAGTTTTCTGTACAGAAAATGGTTGTCAAACGGATGATCGTTGTGGTGTGTTTCGTTATAGAAACTGGATAAACGAGATCGAGCGTTTTACATAGTCATTTTTGCGTCTTTTTTTAACATAAAATGGTTAGTAGAGGGATGATCGTTTTGTTCTGTTTCGTTATGGAAACTGGATGAATGAGTTCCAGAGTTTTACATGGTCATTTTTGCGTCATTTTTCTGTACAGAAAATAGTTGATAAATGGATGATCGTTTGGTTTTGTTTCGTTATGGAAAGTGGATGAACGAGATCGAGCGTTTTACATGGTCATTTTTGTGTCATTTTTCTGTACAGAAAATGGATGAAAAAGGAATGTTCCTTTCGATGCGGTTTTGTTTCTTTATCGAAACTGTATGAATGGGATCTAGCGTTTTACACGGTCATTACGTTTTCTTCAAAAAGCGCTGAAAATCAAACAGCTGAACATCGCATCTGTGGTTACAAATTAAGTTGTGTTAGGTCTGAGTACAGAACTAGGCGGCATTAGAACACAGTACACGTTTTATTTCTCACCACATTAATCAATTCGCATTACAAATCAACACATTAGAATGCTCTCAAAACTGCACTAACTGCATAAATCGCACCACCGGCATAGAAAAAGGGGATAATTTCCGAAAAGTGACGCCAGGAGCGCGGTACTGGAAGACCAACTGGATGGAATCTGTACCGAAAAACGAAGCATGAGTCATTTTTCTATACCGGTGGGGTCATTTTTCTATACCATATTCTATATCACATCCCGTCTTGTCCGTCATTTTTCTGTACCGTTGAAAATCATGAAAAAATGACCGTATAAAACGGGCTTTAGGAAACTCCCACTCGGCCTGCGGCGGTTGACCCACGCTTGCGGCAAAAAATGGGGTGTGGCCCATACTCTTGCAAGCACCGCTCGCGAGCCTGGCTTGTTGGTGCTAAATCTGTCGGCAGGGGCGGATCCAGACGATCATTTTGAAGGGGGTCTTTATAACTTTGTGTTGAATAAACATTTGTCATTATATTGTGTATTACTTTTGTGTTGTATATATGATATGATACTATACAATATTATTTTTTTAAATAATTACACAATTAATAACATAAATAAATATTTAAATCAATTTTGAAAAATAACAGAAGGTAACAAGCGAAAACATCTGGCCTTTTGGGGGTCATTGATCCCATGGCCCCCCTGGATCCGCCACTGTCTGTCGGCCTCGCATTGTTCACGTGACGTTATCCGTTAAGGCAACATTAAAGTGGCGACAGATTTGCAAGCCACGATCGTTCGTGTCTGCCTTTCTTTAGCTAGGAAAAACCCACTTTGGAAAAAGGACTAGTTTTACAGAACAATAACAAGACAAACCACATTTATTTCTAAGTCATTATCATCCTATTTCGTTAAAAAAAACAAGTTTCTATAGTTTTCCTGTCTCTGCAATTAAAATAACACTTTAATTATGTTTTAAGCAAATCAAATAAAAATAAGATGTTTTTAATCAAGTTTTCAAACAACAAGTTTTAAATTTGTTTAATATCTGCGTTTTTAATTATTGTACCAATAGTTGACTGTCTAATTTGTCTGGACGAAATATATGAAATAGTGACTTAATTACAACAGAATTTTTGAACAGATACTCCCTACTACCTGTGTTTTAAATATCAATGTTTATGACATAACTATTATAATAGTGTGTTAGTTGGCATAGTTGATAATAATGATAGTGTGTCGACTTTTATATGATTTCAGTTGACAATGCAACAGGTGACATTTACAAACACTTCATTCAGTAAGAGTTTGATAACATTTTTATCAATATTCTCAAACTTTTAATAGTATCCATTTTCATTTACTTTTACAACGAAATGCAAAAGAAAGGTTCGTGATTCCAATCCAATTTCACGGAGATATATAGTTCGAAATTTGTGTTTTTCGTGATGTTATTATAATGATGGTCGACACAAAAAATCGAATTATTTAATTTGCCTTCAAGTTTATGTTTTGGGTATGTATTGTTCATTGTAAATTCAGAATCTACAGGAAGTACTAGATGTACTTCATGTAGATTCTGAATTTACTAACCAGAGACAACCTGACAGGGCGTAGAAATAGAGGATTCTGGGAAAGGTTCTTCAAATGGGCTGCACGGACTCATCAAAACAAATAAATAGCGGTCAAGCAAAAAGTCTGTAGGTTAACTTGGCTCCCTGCCATCCACTTTAGTGTGATGGTGGGATTTAGAGACTTCACTAAAGATTTTTATAGTCTCCTTCAGGCGTTTTCTGAAAAGCACCGGGAGCAGTCTTCTGTAATGAGTTTACGTTTCAAACGTAACGAGTGTTCCGCAACTGTCACGGGAGCAGCTAAGGTTTTTTTCCAAAGACGACTGAAAGTAGATAGGCTGTAGCAGAAAGGAGAAAGTAAGAATTATGAAAACTACTGCGAGTTTTATCCGAACCAATATTAAGACAAAAATAATATGGAAATTTGCATATATTCTGGGATATTTGTGGCTATATATTTTGAGTTATTTAAGCTCTAAATAAAAAAATAAACTTTCATGTTAAAACAGCAGTACTTGTTATGAGGTATGGATATTAGTTTTGCAAGAAATTTAGTAATTGCAAGTTCTAATCATATCCATTGTATGACTTCGTTCAAGCATTAGGTGAAACACTGTAATACTGTATGAAGCTACATTGATGTATTTGTCATCAACGTTCTTCCAAATTAACATGCGTAGGCACGAATAATAATAATTTCATACTTTTTTATCAAACTGCATCTTACGTGGTAATTGATACATTCCAGTAGTTCTACATGCAAAAAAAGGAAGAAATATTGCATTTTAATAAAGTGAGCAATTTCCAGAGCATTTTATAAAGATGAATGGGTCCCAAAATGGACTCAGATCCAATGAAGTCAATGAACAAAGCTGTTACCATTTCATCAGCAAAATATGCAATATGAATTAAAATTTGGAAGGGAATAGCTGAAAATAATATTTTATTAGCTCTATTTGGTCATTTATCATTGGTAAAAGGACTAAAAACATGACAGTTTATACTTAGGTGACGCATAGTTAGGAATATTCCTTAATTTCACGCGGAACAACAGTCCCTTCGAATAAAAGTCGAACTATTTTTCGTCCACTACACATATGATCTGTGATATTAATTGAATGGTATTTACAATTCCACAGAATTGAAGAGATATTCACGTTATTTCCAGGAGTCATTCAATATTGTCACGGGATTATCGGACTTTCTGATTGTTTCCCGACGGAGAAATTTTCAGGAAAGCGTGAAAGACATTAATAATATGTTTACATCTTCCTTACTTGTCTATTTCAACAAAAAATGGTACAAACTCGAAATCAGAAATCAAATGGAAATTCTGATTTTCAGCTATCATCGTCAGAGTGCTGGGTGGAGCGACAAGCAACTTAAATAAACATTTTTCAGTTGTGAGTAAAAAAAAAAAAAAATTGGGACGCGGCATGGCGACCCCCTCGCCTATGCATGAGGGTGAATATCGTTTCCGCCAACGCTTCGTAAGAGACGCGCCGCACGCGGGAGCGCGCTGCCTCCTTGGGCGTCGCGTTGTTTTCAGTTCAGTGTCCCTCATCAGCCACGTGGCGCGGGCGACTCTTGGCAAAGAAAGACAAGTTATCGTATTTTCCGAACCACAAGACACGATTTTTCACCAAACAAATGTTCCTTGAAATTTAAGATTTTTTATGGTTGGAAAGTGTAATCTTCCGGCGCAGTCACTCAATCCTGACACTTCAAAATGTTGAGAATAAAAAATGGTGGTTCGGTGAGAATCGATATTTTATGCTAGAGGAGAAGATCCATTACGACGAAGTTATTAATGTGTCATCTTACTCTATGAGTTAGAGTATATTTTACAGTTTTTTTCTGAAATAATTTATTTTTTAATTACTAGGCAGTGTAGGGATTTTTTCGTAAGTCATTGTGACATTCACATTTCACAAGTACTTAAAGTATTCAAATGCGTATTACAACGGAGAAATTATAATTTTTCATTCGTCGTTGGTCGATTTGGAAATTTTGTGTAATTATTTATTTGCATAAAATTTGAATGGTCTTAATTTAATAATTGAAATGTAAATACATCGGTATATTTTCAAGAAAAATGTGAGATTGTAACATTGCTGCCAAACGTAGTTATAGGATGTAAAGTGTGGGTCATCTAAAAACGCAAAAGTAATGTATATTTGATGTGTACGTTCGTCAATATTTATAACTGTAACTGAATAAAACTTTATACTTAAGTGACAAAAATAAAATATTTTAAAATACCCCACGAAAAAATGTCATACAGCTCGGAGTTTGATAACAGGCATTATAGGTGTTTAATATGGCTTGTCCCTGCCGTAATGAAGGTAGATGCAATATCCCTTTATTATCTATAATCTCCTTTATTATCTCCCTGCCAATGCTCATTAGGCGTGTGGCAGCCTTAGGTCCTGCGGCATGCCCTGCGCCCTCGCGTGCGCTGCTCTCAATATAACCCGCTTTCCCTCTGCGCCAACGACCTCCGTCCGTCCTCCGTCCTCCGTCCTCCGTCCTCCGTCCTCCGTCCTCCGTCCTCCGTCCTCCGTCCTCCGTCCTCCGTCCTCCGTCCTCCGTCCTCCGTCCTCCGTCCCCCGTCCCCCGTCCTCCGTCCTCCGTCCTCCGTCCTCCGTCCTCCGTCCCCCGTCCCCCGTCCTCCGCCCTCTGCCCTCTGCCCTCAGCCTTTCACCATCCGCCCACCGCTCACCGCCCACCGCTCTCCACCCTCCACCCTCCAATTCTCCATCCTCTGCCCACCGCACACCGCCCTCCACCATCCACCCTCCGCCTCCACCTACCGCTCTCCGCCCTCCGTCATCCGCCCCCAGCTCACCGCCCACCACTCTCCGTCCTCCGCTTTTCGCCCTCCACCCTCCACCCTCCACCCCCACCCTCCGCCTTCCGCCTTCCGCCTTCCGCCCTCCGGGATCACTAGATCCCTTGTACTAAAACCTGCGGAACAATAACATGGCTTTTTTAAAAAAAAAGATGAATAAATGTGAAAAATAATTTCAGATGGCCTTCAATTATAAGATCAGTTTATTAAATTCGAACAGTACAACAGGTTTTTGCAGTTATGATAATAATTGAAGTAACTAAAATAGCGTAGTGTGACGTACATGATCCTCCAATACAAACAGCTCACACCAAAGATTCGATTTCATTCTGTATATAAGTTCTCCAGTTTAAAAAAATTTAACATCAGGTATGAAATGTGAACGAAATGGAAGATGGATTCATTACAAACAATTTTGAAAGCAAAGGAAAAAAGTTTTTTTTTTACAAGGTTGAAATCAGGAAATTGCCTTGGGAAAGTTAAACTGGAAGTCTAAAACAACGAATTCAAATGTAAACCATAAAGCATTCACTAATTTAATCTGCCGACCGCCCAGACTCACGCCGGGTGAACTCAATTCAAACTACTTACAGCAGACAGGGCGACTTTTCTCTTTGTGATATAACACCAAAAGGGGACCTTCCAACAATGAATAACATTGGTTCTTTTAGTGCGTATACCTTAATTACTCTCATGTTTCATAATTTAATGTTGTACTCTGTTGTTATATTCCAGTAATCTTTTGGCTAAGGTACAGTGCTGTAGCCTAATAGAGGAAGCAACAGACAAGGGTTTCGTTTCACAGAGTACAGGAAACAATGGAATTTAAATCTCCATGCAGGCAAAAAATTAAAAAACTAAAGGAGAGTGACATGAATAAATCGGATAAATATTATCTTACTTATTATCCACTTTTAAAATTTATAGCAATAAAGTTTACTGAAACAAGATAAGAAAAATTACACATATGTTGCTTCATTTAATCGTTCAAATTCCAAAAATATTTTCAAATCAACGTTCATGTCCCAAAAACGTTTCCAAAACAAACAATCCCATATAACATTAAGTTTCAAAGGGAGACATTTAGGAGTGATTCTAAATATACACATAAATAAAAGAGAATGTGCATATGCCTGTCACACATAGACGCAAAAATTACTGGACCAATTTCGCTGAAATTTTCACACTTTGTTCTTATTAGTATCGACAACGTTTAAAGAGTGGTTTGAAATAAATCGAACATATGCGGGCACTGTTTATGATGGTTTATGCGTTTAAGATGGCTCGAGTGCCCCTGAACACAAGCTTTATGCAACTCGTCACCCTGCCAAGTATTAAGAGCGTCCGTCGCTGCGTATTATGTCCTGCAATTGTGAAACAATCGGAACATTATCTCGTATAAGTAAATCAAGTGTCTCCAAGACAGTGTCATAGCATGCCCAAACTTGAGGGGAACATTTTAACAATAGGATACTTGACAACCATATCCAAATCAGGACATAGAACACGCCCACACTCGCGAGAAAGTCTTCTAGAAAATCTACTAGAATTTCAGCACATGTTAAACGTGATTAACAACCACGTAACAAGTAGCGTGTGAAGTGTAATACACTGCAATAGCGTAGCATTGCCGGGTGCACTAGTATTTATGTAGTACTTTTAAATCTATCCAAATTATACACACATATGCCAAAGATTACTTTACAAAGACTACCTAATAGCTTGTGAAAATATTACGTCGAGAATACAGAATAAACATGCACTAGATGATCGCTATTTTGGCATGGTTGAAGATTACCCCATCTTCCTCTCTATCATATTTAAAATTTCAAAAATAAGAGCTACTTTTCAGAACGAATAAACAAAATTTATGCACGTCACTGAGTGAATTTGAATAGACAAAATATAACTTTACATTGCCCACATTTTGATATTATTTGTTCCCAATCGCAAAGAAACTCTTTATATCAACTTTATGGATATAAGTGCAATAGATACATTCATTGAAGTGTAGAATAACTAATTTAGACCTAGTAACAATACATTTATTGGGTGAAATAGAGAGGTAGAAAAGTTAAAATATCTTTGATGAAAATATGTTATTGCGTTGAATAGAACGATTCTCGAAATGTTAGGACTGGAAGAGGAGGCTCACGGCATCAGCTGATGTTACTGCAGTGCCTTTGACCGGGAGGTCCTAGGTTCGAGTCCCGATGGTGGAAGGACTTTCGACACTGGTTACATAGCTGTCGAATTTAGCAGTTATCTAGAGGGTAATTCTAGCGGCCGGTTGCTCTGACCGGTAGTTTTTCGTGCGGCACTAATCCTTAGTTTTCCGATCAATACGTGGCCTAGCAATAACCTAACAAACGGGCCCGAACCGCTCGCGATATTTCCTTTCCATTCCTTATATTATCCTCACCTCTCACTTACACACATTCACACACATACATGCACTGCACAACCACACACGCTGGGAGAACAATCGAGAGCTTAGAGCTGGTCGCGGCTGGGGCGGTGTCCCGCTGGTTGGGGACCCTGCTATCCAACAGGTAGATCGGCGCCGAATCTCACTATCCAGCGAGGGAAGATCACAGCCACCTCCCGATTAGAAAGCACGCACTACACGTACGGGACTATTGACCTTAGCAGTTTACGCGCCCGTAATCACCAATTAATCATTCGAAATATTAGGAACTGTACACCTCTCACCAGATGGAGGAAAAATAAATTTTAAGAAAGCATGAAGAAGACACATTAAACGAAAGAAAAAAAGAGCGGTAAAACAAAAACGGAACTTACTCTACTCTAGCGATGTGAATAGGAATTGTCGCATCAAGTTTCACATCGTCGCTAAATGTAGACGCTCAACCCAAAGGATCGTGGGGTAGTCTACGTGCCGAGAACTTATGTGCCATTTGTGGAACGCCTCTTGGCTGGACCCCGCTCGCTGGCCAAGCAATGTGTGCACGTGCTGAACCTACGAATTGCCTTCGATGAGAACAGAAGTCGGGCGATTGAGACATAGCCATTTATTCAGCAAGTGTGGAAATTCGTAAAATTAAGGACGTTGAGTTTTGAGGAAGGTCTCACTTATTTACAGTAGATAATTCCCATTTAAACAAATGTGACATTAAAAAGAAACATTATAGTTATCGACGAGTTCAGATTTGAAAGTTTTCCAGGGAGATAGTAGATTGATTCAGAAAAGTTACTATTTCAATATAAGGTACTAAACAATCTTAAATTGTTAATCACACGCATTGTATAACGTCTGTACGTATCGTGCATATTGAATATTGTCACAATAATAACAAATATTATAATATTAGCTATATTATTAGTGTTATTATTACATCTAAATTCACGAATAAAGATGGTATCTGTCAGTCAAATACAAGATATACTTGAGGGTGCAACCAACTATTTAGGAAGAAGATCTAGTAGTTAGGAGCTTATGAAATATTTTGAATTTAATTTTAATAACACAATGTCTTGTATTTTTCATTCTTATGAAAGACTTGGGAGTTTAAATAAGATATTTTGTTATAATTATTAATACCAATATTTTTTTCATATAATTACAGCAAGGGTGTGAAATAAACCACCTTGAGTATTTACTTCATAACTCTAATATTTAGTTCGTTTCGTATTATTTCTTTTATGCTTCGTAAGGAAACGTTATGAACAACGGTTGTGTTTATGTTTGCGATAACTCTTTATGCCTTGCTATCGAGCTCTATTAAGAATGAAATGAAAGAGATTTGTATTTCAAAATATTCAGATAATATTTTCATGAATTAAAAATAAATAAATTAATTTTGAAATTTAATTAAAGAACATAAGCGGAAAAGAAACGCGGTGAACTTATTATGTGTTAGTTTTAAGAAAATGGAGTAAGAGAAAGAAGACAAAGGACAGTAGAACTTATTTTTGATGATGCATGAGTAATTTTTGTGGAAGAAGAGACGATGAGACATACATATGTCAGAAAGATGAACGTTGAGGATAGATTCACGCTAGCTAAATCAACTGCGAGCACTGTAAGAATTTTATAAATTATTTGGGATGTAATGTAAAGAGTTGTATGTACTCGTGAATGTAAGGAAGAAGCAATTTCAACTTATAAACTTAAACAACTTTTCAAGACTTTCTAATGATATGGGCCGGAGTATTAATTTTCTAACATAAGAAAGATGACCTGAAATTGGCAATGCCAGCAATTTCCCGGAGCATCGAATCTTGGAAGATAAGTAATCCTCAGAATATAAATTTTGAATAAATATTGCATATCAAAAAATGCATTTAGTAAATATTAAAAAATTCATATTACAAGATCTTATGGATGGGAGAATTCAAACAATGTCAGAGAGTTTAAGTATAGTTTACAGTTACTAAAGAGGGTATTTTTCTAACGAACGGAAATTCATTAATATTTTGTTTCTTTTATTTATAAAATCCAGGTAATTATATTTCTCACATAATCCATCTCTTCTGACAAGGATTACTCCAGTGTTGTTATTTGGATATTTCCTGTATGCATGTATCACATGTACCGGAATTTTCTGAGCCTTCAAGTAAAACACTAATAAATACATACACTTATAGGTAAGGAAATTCATTGACTGGTCGTTCGTTCTATCGATTCACACCTTGTGCCGATCCGGAGATCATTAACATTTTTTAACATTTGGGTTTCCTTTTCGGGATTAAGGTATTTTAATTTTTTGTTTATATGGATGAAAGTGCTTTACATGCATGGTAAAGTTCTGATTGATATTAAAATATTTGTCATTTAGAAAACTGCAAAAGTCTTTGCATTTAAAGCACTAACGTTTGGTTTAAATTTTGGTTTAGAAAGAAGTTTGAGCTTTTCACTGAACCAAATTTCGTGATATCTGCTTTAAATAAAAGGTAGTGAGCTCCAGATATTTTATCACTTGCTATTATTAACCAGTTTTATAGTAAAAATACTAAATTTTAATAAAAACATAAAATTCATTAAATGAATGACGACGTTTGTTTATCATTTTGTGAATTGTAATTGATACATTGAAATCATTCGGGATTTCCTCTTAGAAAAAACATACGAGGGTAAGGTTGTTGATAAAGAAACTAAGTTCTCTTAAGTTCAAAGAATGTTTTCAAGTATAAAAAATGTTGAGTGTATGTAAACTCCAAGTCTAGTATTCGTCTGACACATGTCCTATCACAAAAAGTCATTGGTTTTATAATTATGTGGTGCATTACGTTAAAGTAAGGCGAGCAGCAGGATTTCTGTGTGAAATTTTCCAATAACATACATATATTTTTTCCAATAATTTACAATATGTCAGATCTCGGTAAATAAAATAATTCATTACATTTTCACAATGGTGTTGAACTCTGCGATGACAGTGAATAGCGATTGTATTGATCCACCATGTGCAAACCTTCATAATTTAATTAGTCTTCGAGACTTATTTAATACTGAACGACATAAAAATTTGGTTTTTGAGATTTTTATTTTTCATATATTAAAAATTGAGAAGTTTTTTAACCTTTCTACAGACAAATTCCACACATATCTAATTTTCGTTGCACATCCTTACTGATCGAAATTTAAAGATGTGTTCTTACTTTCCAAGCCATTTTTCAATCACATTAATTCTTGTGGTTTGGATGTTTTCTGCATAAATTTATTCAATTGTAAATATTTAAATGATGTACCTCACTTTTTCAAAAATCTAAGTAATTGTTGAGTAATAACACTAGGAGGAGGAAAAGTTTCCGTATGCCGCACACTCCCACTAGTTTATGACAGCTTACGTGCTATGGCAAGTCTGTGCGTCACTGATAATTCTTCACAGTCTTTTGTTTATGATTCAAACATTTATAAAATTAAACTTTTCATTTTTCTGATCATAGTTTTCCTTCACAATTTTAGAAAATATATTTTTTACTTGTGATAAGTAAAATAAAATAGCGTTTGTGAAAGGTTTAATTTATGATGAAATATGAAGGGAGTGTTTCAGATGCAAACTGTATAGCTAGTTCCACTTTCTAAAGTTTATCGAAAAAAGTTAATAAATTAACAAGACAGAAAGGAAAGGTCAGTCAATTGACAATGAATTTATTAAAAAGTTCATTAATGAAGAGAAGGAAGTTTAGATTAAGATTCCCCCCCCCTTTCGTCACTCCTTCGAAACTCGCTTCTTTTCTTCATCAAATCATTGATCATTTTTCCAGTGCACGAACGCAGTCTTGCTTTTCGCGTCTTTCTTTCTCGCTGTTTTTACTTTCTCGTATACATATGTATATACGGAGTAATATACGTAGTATAGAGAAAGTTATGTAATGCTGAGGCATATCAATTTCGAGATTTTAACGAAAATACACGTTTTAGGGTCCCCTAATACCGAAAAAGTGTTTTCTTCAAAACATCCGTCCGTCCATCCGTCTGTTCGTTCGTCTGTTCGTTCGTCTCTCTGTAAACACTTCTAGCGCCTAAACCACGCATAAGAATTTTTCAAAATTGAAGAAACCACTGTTCACCTGGCTCTAATTGAAGATTTGATATTTTGAAAAACATTCTTTAAAATTTGGGGGTACTTTACAAGATGTCCCCCAGACATTTTAAAAATTTTCTCAAAAACCACTCCAAATTTTTTCTATAAATTTCTTGTAAAAATAGAGTAAAGTACACTTATAAAGGTGGAATAAGTCCGGTTTTCACGGTTAACCCTGAATTTTCGAAAATTTCAAATGTTTGAATTTTTTCGGCGTCTTCCTACAACTATAAAATTGAAGACAGACATATTATTAACAGATATATATTGAACAGATATATTTATGATACAAATTTCAATTCTAAACAATTGGTATTGTTATTTAATATTTCAGTTAGCTTGGAAAATTTGAGTTTACAGAAAAAAATTGCATTTAAACATTGAAAATCGGTAAACAAACTAGTTTGCGTGTAACCCAGACCCAAGGATGTGGGGGTAGTATTTTTTTTTGCTGCTCGTTTTACAATGGTGGATTTCGGAGTTAACTCGCTTTTTATCAGAGGAGTCATTCCGCGCTCGACTGTCGAACCGAACGGATCGTTCTTGGCGGAGTGAACAGTGATAACCGTGCGACTTACTAAAAGTTGTGAACCAGCGCAAATCTTGTGGTCTGTGGAAACAGTCCACTAGTGAGTGCTACGGATTATGTACAATGGATACTGCCCGACAACCGGGCAGCTCACCAATAATGCGTTAATAACGCTCAACAGTGATTATTCCATCCCAGACCTAAACACATCGATGCTGTACGAACAAACAACGGCAACCGTCAGTGACGAAGTTACATCAATGGAATCTCAGCCAAGTCAAACGACAATGGAACGTCAACCAAATCAACAGACATCGATGAAGCAGCAAAACCCAGATACTCTACAAGGTAACGCTTCAGGCCAACATGCCGCAGGGCAAAATTTAAAGCGTCCTTCAGATGGTGATACCTCGTCTAACGACACCAAAATGTCTAACCTGCATTCAAAACAAGACAACATAGACAGTTCAACCCAGTATAGTTATTCGGTCCGAACTTACAACAGATTTGAAGAACTGAACAAAATACCAGATCCCAACAATCAAAATAGGTTTAGTTACGTTAATGAAACCTCGCCAAGTGTGTCAGAATCAGTTAAAATCCCACCAATTTATGTAGCTAATATAACTAACATCACGAATTTCAGCAAGGAAATCAATACAAAAGTAACAAACAGTTTCACACTTCAATTCATAAATAATAAAGTAAAAATACAACCTGAAAAAGTCAGTGATTTCAGAGACATAACCAAATATCTAATCAACACAGGAAGACAGTTTCATACCTACAAGGACCCAGCAAATAAGAAATTCTCAGTTGTATTTAAAAATCTACACACATCCATCACAGAAGAGGAAATCTACACTGAATTAAAAGAAAAACATCCATCACTCGTTAAAGTTACTAGACTTCGAAAAGACAGTAATCCAATTCCAGTAATAGCAGCTGAATTCAACGGGGAAGAAAACATAGAAAATATTTTAGAAGTAAGACAAATTTGTAATCTAATAGTAAAAGCTGAAAGGAGAAAAAGACCTAAAGGCCCCATTCAATGCATGAGATGTCTAGATTTTGGCCATACAAAAAATAATTGTAATCATAAAATAGCATGTATTTATTGTTCCAAAAATCACTATTCTGCAACTTGCCCCCATAAAAATGAACCATTTAAATGTTATAACTGTCAAGGAAACCTCAGAACAGTAGAATGCCCCTATTATAAAAAAATAAGCCAAAAACCTAACCTCAAAGATCCTCCAATTAGATCTAGAATCAACTCAATGAATTAGATCTAGAATCAACTGTCTAACACTCAAAATATCCCAAACTTTACACACACTAACCACACAAACACAGAACAACATAATAATCAATTCTATAACTCCCAAAATCGAAATCGTCAAACACACTCGAGCGAGAATAACTTTCTCAACTCCCTGATCAATACAATAGCCACTCACATAATCAATATAATCAACTCAATTATTCCAACCATAATAAATAATATCCATTCATCTATCTCAGCATACATTAATAACAATTACACAACAAACACAAATTAATAAGATAACCATACTCAATTGGAATGCAAATGGTATAATCAACAAAGTTAACGAACTAAAATATTTCATGCAAGATAAAAAAATTGACTTTGCATGTATAACTGAAACACACTTAAACAATAGTACAAAATTCAGCATACCAGATTATAAAGTAATCAGAGCAGACAGACCAAACTCTAATGGAGGAGGAGTAATGATACTAATAAAGAGCACAATACCATTTTATGCAATAATACTACCGCCAACCCCAAGTATCGAAACAGCAGCAATTAAGTTTATTAATAACAACTATCTGGAAACTACACTTATAGTAGCATATAAGCCTCCCAATGTGAAAATTCAGCATACCAATTTCATTGGTATTATTGATCAACACACCCCAACAATAGTCCTAGGTGATCTTAATGCAAAACATACAGAGTGGGGATGTAAAAACAATAACTCAGCTGGGACACAACTACTACGGCTAGTAAACAACAACAAATTAAGATTCATAACCCCTAATGAACCAACCTACTACCCATTTGATCACTATAGGAACCCTGACCTGTTAGACATAGGCATAACAAATATGCAACAAAAGTTTTTCTCCACAGTACACCATGAAATGGACTCAGACCATCTACCAGTAATAATCACTACACAACAGTCACTCCCCACACACTCACCCACTCCACAACTCAATACTCACAAAATTAATTGGCAAATATTTAAAAATAATGTTAAAACAAACATCCCAAAGTTCAAAATATTAAGTACCCCTCTAGAAATAGATCAAGCAATCACAATACTTAATAACATAATATTAAGAGAAATAGAGAACAGTAAACCAAATAAATCACCTACAAATACACAGAATAAAAACAATGAACTACCCAAAAGCATAAGAAATCTAATTTACATAAAGAATAAAACAAGAAGATTATGGAATTACACTAGACACCCTGAAATTAAAAAGGAACTAAATCTATTAACATATATTACCAAAAAAACACTTTTCACACACAAACAGCAACAATACAATACCATGATTCAAACATTAAGCTCAAGTAACAATACACTGGCAATTTAAAAATAAAATACTAAAGAAAATAATACCATTCCTCCACTTAATACCACCACAGGGAAAAAATTCTCACCCGTTGAAAAAGCTGAAACACTAGCAAATCATTTTGCAGACACATTCAAACCAAACGATTCACTCCCACACATTCACCACCAAACAATCACACAGATAGCAACAGCTCCTAATTACAATGTACCATCCAGAATTAGATTCATATCTCCCCAGGAAATAATAAACATAATAAAAACACTCCCTAATAAGAAGGCTCCAGGACATGACAGAATAAACAACAAAATCCTAAAAAATTTGCCATATCAAGCCATAGCATTCTTAAATAATATTTATAACTCTTCATTAAGAACAGGTTACTTCCCACTATTATGGAAACACTCAATAATAATACCCATTCCAAAACCAAACAAACATCCATCGAATGTAGAAAATTATCGACCAATCAGCCTGTTACCCTCCCTATCAAAAATTCTTGAGAAACTTATTCAGAAAAGACTTAGTAATTACCTCAATAAAAATGACATCATTCCCAGACACCAATTTGGATTCACAGAAAAGTTATCAACCACACATCAATTATTAAGAATCACAGAACATATCCATACAGCATTCCAAAGAAAACTACATACTATATCAACCTTTCTAGATATTTCACAAGCCTACGACAGAGTATGGCATCATGGTCTCATGTACAAACTAAGAATCAATGGCACACCCAAATACCTAACCAACATCATCAATAGCTTTATAAGCAATAGAACCTTTTCAGTGTCAGTAGATAATCATCTCTCAAACCCCAAACCAATATATGCTGGTCTTCCTCAGGGCTCCCCATTGTCACCTGTATTATTTAATCTTTACACAGCTGATATCCCTACATCCAACATAGTTAAAACAGCACAATTTGCAGATGATACTGCATTGTATTGTTCAAACATATCATTTGACAGAATAAGAAACACATTACAGCAACATCTAAATCAAATAGAGTCTTGGTCAAGCAAATGGAAAATTAAATTAAACCCATCTAAATCAACAGCAAAAATATTCTCATTAAAAACAATTTTAACACCATCTCCTCTCACACTGAACAATAACATCATTCCTTGGACTCCACAAAACAAAACAGTGAAATATCTAGGTCTGCATCTAGACACTAAACTCAACTGGAAAGAACATATAAACATTAAAACACAACAAACAAAAGTCAAACTATTTCAATTAAAGCCATTAATTAACAACCACAGTAAAATAACAATAGAAAATGCCAAACTCATATATACAGCCATAATTAGACCCTTAATGCTATATGCATGCCCTGTCTGGATCAGTGCAGCAAAAACCAATATACATAAAATACAGGTCATACAGAACAAATTCCTTAGAACAATAACCAAAGCACCCTGGTTCATTTCAAACAAACAGCTTCATAAGGAAATTCAAATAAAACCTATCATACACCACATCACCAAGCTATCCAATAATTTTTACAATAATATGTCAACAATTACACAACTATCCCAGTACAATCTAGGCAAAGCACCCATAAACCCGACCAGAATAAAAAATAGATTTCCCAAACATGTATTTTACATCCAATTTGCAGATTTAGATGATTCATTGTGAGGTGCCCAGTGGGTTTCCTCTCCCTAAATAATAACTGTAAAGTAATAATAGTTTAGTTTTTTAAAATAGATCATAAGCATCAAAAACATGTGAAAGAGTTTGTATGCAAAACTGAACCATGTATACCTTTCAAAATAATAAAATAATTGAAAAAAAATATCAGAGGAGTGAGCTCACTCCCCTCTTACCACAGGAATGCTTTCGGGGAGTTCCTTCTCATCTTACTATTATGGTAATTATCAACAAATATTCAAAACAAAATGTGAATGTGATTCAAATAAAAGGTACGAATATTTAACTTGATAACAGAAGATGCAAAAACAATTGGAAATTTTCATTTTAAATTTTAAAATTGACCCCCTCCCCGGCGAGGAGAAACGAGGGATGTCTAAATGAAGCAAGGATAGGTGTTCCGTGTCAAAATAATACTATTTATCTTAGATATGACTTTCGTACAATGCGCATTTTTAAAGCTATTTAGTTGTCTTAGCTAAAAAAAAATGTCTTAAAAATTCCATGCTCTGTGTATCCAAAATGTCTTATAATAATTGTTACAAAATTTTAGGACACTTCTAAGGCATGTAGGAGGATTGTAATGCAACTCCTCCTGTACTAGTGTTTTGTAGGTCACGTTCTGACACACAGATTTCGTTGACCTGTGGAACATCTGTGCGTAAGGAGTAGCCTAGCAATCAGGGGCAAACATCACAAGTGCAACTTCGTTATTTGAAATGTCCCTCTACAGTACCGACAGCGTATAAGCTACTCTGTCACTTCTCTCGCCTCGTGCTGCGATACATCATGTGACGTGCTCTGAAGCAATCAACTTGTGAGGATTTGTGACAGCCAGCGTTGAGCATTGCCGCTCATCTGAATAGACGAAGTCGCGGAAGCGATAAGATTCGGCTGTGGCGAAGGTTATGAACATATCAAGACGTGTCGTCGCCTGTCAGTAAGTGTTGTTTTGAAATTTAATTTATCTGTCATGTAGGTGGTGCCATGAGCGTAGTAATGTGTGGCAATAGTGCATCGAACTGTCAGAGTCGCTTATATGCTGCCCCTAGTGTATATGTTCATTGAAAAATTCATTGGGCATCTCTACGACCCCTTTACATCTTCTAGAATATCGTAATATGTATTGTAAGATATTCTGTAAAAACTGAATTAAAATGAATATATAATTTCGATTGTTAATACTGCCCTACTAATATAATAGATAAATCTTTATTCGGAAACATTAACTCCATCTTGGACACATTCTCTAGTTTTATTTGTTTCATACTAAAATATTTTAGATTTTGAGTTTCCAGACAATTAATTCTCAAGATCTTGTTTCATTTCAATGGTTGTCATGTGATTTTACTCTCATGCTGACAAATTATTTGTATTGATCTGGGCTGTCCGGGTGACGCCGCGTCGGAACCTCAGCCTTGGACGCGGCGTCACCCGGACAGCCCAGATAATGACTGGCCGCTGAAGACAACGATATCAAATTATGTTTTATTTTTAAATTCTGTTGTATGTTCTGTTGTGCTTTTAAGTATTGTTTTTTGCCTGTGGACGCTAATGACCTGGTAGTTCAGGCGACTAATTAAACAAAGCATATAAAAAAATGCTTTCTTAATCTCCTTCCCCCCCAGGTTCACTGATTGATTGTTAGTAATTCCGGGCGTGTCAACTACTATAGTCATTAGTAGAGACCGAAGAAATACGTAGTAGGAAACGTCAAAATATGTATATAAATATGTAATTAAAACTTTAACAATATGTAATAAATATGTAAAATAGGATAAAATATGTAAAATTAAAATACACAAATTACAAAAAACATTAACCTAATTCGAAATTATATTTATCACAAATTTCCTAAACAAATTTGAAAAATAATTCAAACGTTTTCAGAACCATTTGGAGAGTACAAGTTGATACACGTTTTGCTCTTCACATGTTTCCCGTCAGTAATAAAAGCTTCATCTACAGCTATCCAGGACCATAGTTTAGCAGCCAAACTAGACGCAATAGAAGCCCTCATACAAACTAGCGATCAACAAAACGTCTTACACAATTGAGGATTACGTGAAGTTTACTGGCAAAGTCATGAAAAAGATGTGGTCAAACCAATGGAACAATCTCAAAGCAAGCACAACGCATAAGAAAATTGGTGAATTTTTTGCCCTCAAAACTAATGAAAATCTCTCACGTCGTGAACAAATAACTCTTTCACGCATCAGATCAGGCCACACCAAATTTTCCCATAGACATATACTAGAGAAAAATTCCATCCCAGTATGTACCTCCTGCAATTGCCCGCTAAACATTAATCACATCCTCCAGGAATGTCCCCAATTCAATTCTGTTAGACCTCAATTCTTTGATAAGGAAAGATTTAGTGCCATTCTAAGGGATAATACTTACCAAAGTAATGTTTTAAAATTTTGTAATGAAATAGGTATTTCAGGAAATATTTAACTTATTAGAATAACGTAATTTTCTATTCCTTTTTTTGTAGTAATTAATAGTTATGTAATTTTCACGTTTAAGTTTTATGTTTTTATATCCATATCATCTCTGTACTGTAACCTCAATTGTAACCTCAATATTGTAAAAACTAAAAATTGACAATGTAAAATATAATATATTGTATTTATTTAGTCGCTAATGACCTAGCCGTTGATGCGACTTAAAATAAATGAAATAAAAAAAAACTAGCGATATCTACGTCCAGCAAACAATCACTGCTGCGTGCAGCATTCTTAGCGAATTGTTACGCGTCGGCGATCGCCAGTTTCTCTTAAATTCAGGTTAAAGGTCACGAAACGCGACCTCGGTAATACTTTTCACGCCTAAAGATGAAAATGATCTCCGTCGCGTGCACTTCCCGTCACTGAGAAAACAGAAGCAGGCGTGCCGGACTGTAAAAACATTCGACCGCGTCGTAATGTAACGCACCTCGAGTCGACAGCACTTATTAATTATGTAGGAATTTTTTTTAAAATACATCTTTTCATAAAAAATTTGTAGTAAAATTGAAGAAGATTGATAGATTAAAAAATATTTTGTGAAAATAGCAAAAAATGTAAAATATGTAATAGTACTAAATATGTAAAAATATGTAACGAAAAAAATTGATACGGTGTTCGCCAAGATTTAAGTGTTGAGAACTGTAGTAAAAGAGCAAAAAATGTAATTACATAAAAATCAGGTTTTAAAACATTATTACCGTAAGTGTAGTGTGTGTTTTTGCACGGGAGGTAGCGGTGGTCTTCCCCAGCTGGATGGCCAGATCCGGTGCCGACCTACCGCCGACTAACGGGGTCATCCTCAATCAGGTATCTTCCACCAGCGGGGCACCGCCCCAGCCGGGACAAGCTCTAAGCTCCTGACCGGTCTCCCGGAATATGTGGTAGTGTAGTGCATGTTAGTGTAAGTGAGGGATGAGGATAGGACAAGGAAGGGGAAGGAACGATCGCGCGCAGACCGTGGCCTGTTTGTTAGGGTACTGCTCCGGCATTTGCCTGGAGGTGATCGGAGAAACCACGGAAAACTACCGATCAGAGCAGCCGGCCGCTAGAAGTCTCCTCCAGACAGCGACTGAATTCGACCTAGCTGAAAAGCTAGTGACGAAAATCCTACCGCCGTCCGGAGTCGAACCTAGGACCTCCCGGTCAGAGGTGCTGCAGTGACATCAGTTGATACACTGAGCCACCGCTCCGTGCCCCGGATTTACTCTTACCATCGATCCGGTCTGGTTTTATCTTCCGGGTTGTCCGCGGTCGCAGGAGGCGCGGGTGCCACGTCGCGTCATGGCTAAGAGCTCGAGCACCCGCGGAAAGGCCGAGCGGAGGGGCGCCCGCGGGCCCAAGTTTTTAATGAGACGCTATCAGCGTCGTCAGGGCCTCGGCGGCGAGAACAAAGGAGTAAGTCAACTGCGCTGATTGGAGTGGGCGGGGTGGCACCGTGACCACGCCCTGTGCCCAGGAATTCATATTTTTATGGGCGAAAACAATGACGGTATTCAATTCCACTTCGCTAATAAGACACTACTGGACCATAAGGCTTGGTTTGTTTTCTCATCAACCGCGTTCTTGGGGAACGTAGGGTGAGATTTCAAATCACATGAAGGACATGAACATCTTCATCTTGGGAAGTGAGGTGACCAGCGGCAACATAAGAGGTAAACTCACGTCATTCAAGTCACACTCTTTAACCCATAAAGAGATGAATAATAGCTATTTTAAATTGAATTAATATTATTTATATAATATTTTTATCTAATTCAGAATTAAATAAAAAGAATAATGCGTACTTCTTCCTACATCACATTCTTGATTATAAAGGATTTGTGTATTTAGTAAGAGGCAAGTAATATTTTTAATTGCCATTATTGTACTTAATTATTTTAAAAAAATTACATATTATTATAGTAATCTGGTATTCTACGAGGTTCTCTCTTTTTTCTTACACTGATTCTATTATTTTTTATTCTTGTATTTTTTAAATATTATATTTTTATTTATGATTTATGCATTTCTGAGGCTAAACTGACAGAACGCGCACGTTAACTTTCAGTACAAAAGCATTATTATTATTATTATTATTATTATTATTATTATTATTATTATTATTATTATTATTACCAGGGAAGACAACTATGAGGTTTCATGCTACGTGTCTTGAAAGATCGACAAGGATTCAGGAGGCAAATTGCATCAATGGGAAGTTAAGGATCTGCGTGGCCGCGCACTGGGCTACAGTATGAAATTTTACAGGTTTGTTCTTACACATATTTCATGATGTGCATTTGAAAAATATTCCGACTTTCTGAATCGAACTTACAATTCGCTTATTGTTATTAGAGGTCTCCATGTCAGATATTAACATTTTTTCGAGTAACGAAACATTAATTTACTCACTGAAAGGTCACTGACGAAACCATCTTCTGAAATGCTTTTGCTAAATTGTTTTACGCGGAGATTGTAACAACATCGCAATATCTATTCATAGACCACACCACATTCATACATTTATATACCAATCTTCCGTTTCCTCTTTCCTATCCACACCTGCTGAATAGAGCTTTCACATCTAATACGTTTCATCTCGGAGTTGAGCGAACAGAATCGCGTATACGTCCTAATTTGTCGACATTATAAATTAAATTAGACATCCTTCACTAAATGTATAATCTATAGATTAATTACATAAAATATAAAATATACTGAAATAAATATGCTCTTCAAATTTTACTAGCTTTTATGCAAGACGAAAAGCATTAAGTTGTTGTCGATATCAGAAATTAAAAGTAGAGTCCTTAACAGAATGTAGAATTTAGAGATTATCCGCATTAAATATAAAATATAGAGAAATAAATGAGCTCTTTAATTTTACTAGTTTTTACGCAATTTGAAAAGTATTATAATTAAGTTTGGATTCTATTTTACATTTATCTCTATGGGACCAAAATGGTTCTTCGCTTTTCATCCTTCAGATCCTTTATTATTCCTGTCAAAATATTTAATCTTCAACTATCTCCTAATAACAAAAAGTTTTATGTTTATTTACGAGAAATATATTTTACTGAAAATAGTCCTTTTACTTATCTGACACAGAAGGGAAAATGTAACGCTGCGTTCATTGAAAACTCGCATTTAGTGACGTTCATTACATTTCGAGCTGTGCATCCGCTCGAGGCTTTGTTCGGCCTTTCCCCGCGTCGCGATCACTGTGCAGCGAAGGAGGCGAGGAGGAGGGGAGCAAGCGCATCGGACTGAGACAAAAAGCCAGTCCGCCAGGGAATCGCTGGGAGAGCAACGCTCGAGGCTTTGGCCGCGGCACCGAAGCAACAAACAGCCCGCTGGAGATCAAATAGACGCTCAAGAGCCCGCGACAGGCGATTACGCCGGCCCCGCCCCCGCCCCCACCCTCGCAGCTCCCACTCACCCTCCCCCACCCCGTTTCCTACTGCCCGGTTTCTCACAGCCTCTGGCGTCACCAGTATCTCTATCTCTATTTCGCTCTCTAATTTCCCCTACCTTTTATCTCCCTCTTGATGTATCATATCTGAGACCATCATTTCATCTCATCTCACCGACTCTTCATTTCCCCTGCTTATTTATTTCTGTTCACATTCGTTACGTATTTTCAAATGTATATACTAACCTACAGACATTAAAACCCCTTGTTATAATTATCAATATTTGTTCCATTGGATTCCATCTCACTAACCCTTACTAAGTATTAGTGACACTTCTGCTCACATTTTCAACTTCTTTTCCAATGGCGCCTTACATTCAGAGCTTCACACACGTCTTTCGACACCTGCTTCCGTCGGCATCTACGTGTCCGATCTGGGGCCGTGGCTCTCGCTCTACATCTACTGGCTTCTATTCTCTCGCAGCTGCCATTGCCACTCCTTTGCTCCGGCGCTTTTGCTCTACAGAGGGAAGCAGGATGCCGCTTGAGAAATCGTTTCCGACAGCGGAACAAAAGACAGCAAGAAGAGGGAGAGCTATTGCTTGACGAAGGCCACTGACAGTCTCTGCTGATTTTCACGACAACGCGTTGAATGAAATAATGAATCGAGAAAGCTGAGTAGATAATCCAACCGCCTGGGATTGCGCACTTCTCTCTTTTGAGAAAGACATCGGGAATTTGGAGTTGTAGTTGATAATCATTGATTAGTTACTAATAACATGGGAACTGTTATACTACTCAGGGCGTGAAAAATAAAATTCTGGAGGCCCTCAGGAGGATTAAAATAGCAACTAGTGATGATTCAACATCACGTACTTTCTCGCACTTAAGGCTTATGTAATATTAATAACGATTACGTAATATTATTATATTAACACTTAACAGTTATCTAATATTGTATACAGCAATTTCTGTCAATATTAACACATCTCAGTCATCCATTACAAGTCACTAATTACAAGTCGTAGAAGTTAACGTGTGAAAAAAATTCTTTAAATTTCTTAATTCTCAAAATTCTTTTAAAAATTCTTCAAAATTCTTTAATTATTTATTAACACACATTCGACAATTAAATCTACGTTTTATAGAGCCATAAAATCGCCCAACAATGAGAAGGAATTCTCAATTTTCAAACTGACATGACGCGGCGCGGCCTTGCCAGTATCATAGTCCAATATGACATATAGTGCACGACTAGCAAATAGAATGTGGGAAAATGGAATTATCAATATTCGCAAAAATTACGCTAAACTACTTACAATTTTAAAAAAATTGACTTGACCTTTTTTAATAATTGATTTTTAGATTAGATTTTATTAAACAAAAAGTCTGTAATCAATATTGAACGTAATCAATATTGTAAGCAATATTAATTTTTGTTTGCAATTTTCGAAAATACAGAGTTCGACGAAAATTGGAACAGCAGCACACTATTTACCGTTCTTTTCTACATACGAGTAAACAAGTAAAGAAAAAAATAGTCGTTTTGGAGAAAATAACTGTTTAAAAATTGCCTATATTTCACCAAAAATTACGGAAAAATATTCACGATTTCGTAAACAACCAACAATCAACTAGTGGTAATACAGAATGGCACAGAAGTTTTCCTAGTAAAGCTTTATAATTTATTTATTTATTTTACGTCAAAAAATAGTTAAAACTGCGTATGACGTGCTATGGGGAAAAGTGAATTGTGTGCACATTTTCAAAATTCTGTGATCCCTATACTAAGTCATGTACTACTTAAATTTTGAAAAAAAGCTCCCATGTAATAAAATCTATTTCCAAGGATAAATAAGCAATAAATTTTGGCTCTCATCCATGTTGTCCATCGGAATAATACTTCCTGCCGCGACAACATGGAAACGATAATTTAAATAATTGTATTTCCCACTGAATTCTAGAAGACGTGCACAGAAAATGAAGTTACATTTATGTCCAGAAGCAACACAAGGCCATCTCAGCATTTGGCCATCTCAGCATTTGCTCAATGGATCAGGGAAACCGGACGAAAAACCTGATCGAGATGGGGGTCATTGACCCGGAGGCTGTAGTACAATAGTTGTTACAGGTTGTTTATACACATTTATACAGTCCAAATGGTAAATAATGTATTATGTATCATTGTTAAAATTAATGTTACTTTTCTTGTGTTGCTCAGCATAGTCTCTAATTGTACAGAAACAGTTATGCAGCAGAAACGATTTCACTTGGGATTTAAACTTTTCTATCGAATTTAATCGTTTAATGACATCTGGCAAAGTGTTGTAAAATAATGTACATGTATAGTATGTGAATTTTTTGTAATGAGCTGTTGATACTGTGACCAGATGAATATGCTTTCTACGTCGAGTGTTACAGTAATAGACATCCGCATTTTCTGAAAATATATTCCCTCCCTTAAGCAAGTCATTTTTGACAAAAACCACTGATTCGTAAATAAACAGACAAGGTAATGGTAAAATTTCTAGATTAATGAAGAGAGGCTTACATGAATCACGAGGGTGGGATTTGGCGTGGGTGGGATATTCGTACAATTCGTTTTTGTAATTTAAAAGTCTGGGAGCTATAAGATGGATTTCCCCAGAATATTATGCCACATCGCAGGCGGGAATGAACATTCGCGAAATATACACAACGAGCAGTATGAAGGCTGACTGAATTTGCAAGAATTCTGAACGCGTAGCATAATGAACTTAATTTTGTGTTCAATTCATTTAAATGGACGTTCCATTTAAGGTTTGACAGAATTGAGAGACCTAAAAATTTTGTTGCCTTAACATCAGTCAATGGTACACCGTTCATTTTCAATGGAGCAAAGAATTGTTTATTTGAAATGGAAAACTGCATTAAAATCGTTTTATTTTCGTTTACTATTAATTTGTTATTTCGGAACCAATTTGAAAATCTGATATTGTCCTATTTACGGTTTCTTTATTGCAAAGGATGTTCGTATCATCTGCAAAGAGAACCGTTCTTCCGTTTCGAATCGTCGAGGTCATATCATTGACGTAATTCCTTGGTGTGGACTGACTTTACGGTCTTGCCCTATCCTCTTGCCAGCTACCATTTATCGTTGCCCGTAAATGCGAAAGTACATGTTTTGACATTTTCTCGGTTTCCTAATAGTAGATCAGGAATATTCCTTTAAGAATATTAAAGAAAAATAAAACCTCGACATAAATGGCAATTTTTATTGAAAAATTTGAAGCGTGTTTGAAAAATGGCATTTAATCGTTACTGTAAAATTTACTGCGAAATTTAAAGCTCTTTTTTACAGGAATCTATTGAGTTTTTGAAAAACTTAATTAGAAGTTATTTTAAGCACTTCGACTTACAAATGTAATAGTGTTTAGAAATCGCTGGAAACGTGCATCTTAACTGCATGAGAGATATTTAAAAAATACATTTACGTAATGATTGAAAAACCAGGATACCTTAAAATTAACTTTATTTCATATTACACTTTGCAATCAACACTATCCGTTGGAAACGTTTGAAGAAAAATTTGAAGTCATTTTTCAGAAAATGGCGTTTGGCCGTTTCTGAAAATGCTAAAGTTTGAGCTCATTTTAACAGAAAACTGTTGAGTTTTCCAGAAAATTTATATGAAATTATTTCAATCACATAAACTTATAAATTCAATGTCAACAAATCGCAAATAATGTAAATATTAACAATACGAGAGACACGTCAAATAAATTACATTTTTGTAATTTTTGAAAAAATGAAAGAAACCAGCAAAATTACGTTTATGTCATCTCAGAGAGTACATTTAGTAATTTCCCTACCAAAAGTTTGAAGAAAGAATTTGGAGATACTTTCTAAAAAAATTTGTAATTTTTAAAAATGGCACTTATTGCACGCAATATTCAGCGAAAAACACTAAAAGTTTTAAAAATAGACAGGGCTTTTTTAATTTTGAAAAATCCTACGTATGGCTTATAAGCTAGTAGTATTCACAGACAGACGGACACATAGATGGACGGACGGACGGACGGACGGACGGACATGTTGGCGCCAATATTGACTTTTCGGTATCAAGGACTACAAAACAGGGACATCACGTTTTAGAGCATTTTTTTCTCTTAATTTAGGAACTGGATTTATCAACTTTTTCTTTATCAGGACCCGAAAATCCGCAATTTTTTTTCTGCTGAAAATCCACTGTTCTTTTCGTGCAGCTTTTCATAACTTTCTCTATACTATGTATATTACTCCGTATATACGTACGGATTCGAGAAAGTAAAACATAGTCACCAGATATAATGTTCTCGAAGTTTCTGAATCCGTTAAATCATTTGGACAATCAGTCCCCACTTTTCTGTACACGCCTAACGAATTCAGTTCAGAAATCAGCATAACAAAAATTCAGTCAGATCAGACTCAAAGCGGTGTCCTTGGTATGCATATGGTCTCCGTATCACGTAAAGTTTTATTGTCTTCGTACAAATTGAAGTCCTATTTTAAGCAGTTTTGGCATTAGTACTACTGAGCATGTCATTTTAAAGTATATTTAAATAGTGCAGTAATCGCCAGATGCACGAATTGTTATTAATCTTGTAATTTTTTATCAAGTTATGAACGGTGACTTGTCACTGAGGCATTAACTGAAAATCTGTTCCGTGAGCCAACATCAGTGTTCGTTGAACGAAATTGTGTCTTGGGCGCGGGCAGAACTTTTGTACGTGCTCACATGTATGTAATGATTACTTGCTCCCGATATAATGTTTGCCCCTCAGTGCGCGCAAAATACCAGTTGATCAATCTACATGTTAGGTCACATTATTTATGAAAAACTGCGTGTTTCTCTTTTACAGAAGCTGGTACATTTGACGTGAATAAATGTTATTTTGTTGTAATCATGAATGTGTGTGAATATTATACGAAGGATTCCGCGACCCTCTTCCCATTCAAATGAGAACACTGAACTATCTTAGGGTTCTGGCTAGTGCATGTAATACCATATCATTTATACTCGTAAAGTCCACTTCTTTTCATCCATGCCAAACACGAGGTTTTATGTATCCTACGTATAATGGATTTTATGTTTCGTTAAATAAGTGGATTGCATTTTTATTTATGTAAGATTCTAAACAAATAGAATATAACTAGTTTAAATTGTACTCTGTAACACAATGGTGTAATATATAATAATATTCACCTTGACTCACACGATCGTTTTGAAAATACGTGCTACACATAAAAAATCCCAGACCTTAGCTCTCGTCTCTACTTTCATCGTTCCAAACCAGAAGGGGCATCACTTTCAGCAAGAGGAGCTTAACATAAGTAAGTGAGTATCTAGGGGAATATACGGAATACGAGTGTTGTTTCTGTAAAAAGATTTATAGGGTGCACACAGGAGAAGAATGTAACACAATCGAGAAGTCTTCACACTTCTTCACGCATTAATCAAAGTTTCATCTTTGAAAATGAACAAGAAAAGCGTTACATCTTTTATGTGCAATCCTTCAAGGCGAATATAACAATAACTGTACGAGAGTATTGGTGGGATGATTTCATTCTAATAGCTCAACAGTTTTGGATCCTGATTCACGATGGATTGTGAAGTGTCCCTAAGAACTTAGCTTGCAAAGTCAAGCATCGCGTCTTTTTCAATTAGCCACAAAGGACGGTGAAAAGAACTTGTCTGTTGGTGTATTTTGACAGTCCCGAAACGTTTGTGTGCTCTGCTCGGTTTACGCGAAATGTTGCCTCGCACGAGTCGTCGCAAAGACATGTGTGGGTGAATGTAGGCGGTAATGGAGAAAAAGTGCGACAGCTGTACCACCTATGGAAAAGACGCAAAAGAAGAGGGATTGTACGTCAAAGGTCAACAGTTTACAGCTGTTAGTTAGTGTCACCCGCTGCTCAGAATAGTAAGGAATGTTTTGCAACATTCACCCCCCCCTTATTAGCATTGAAAACGCCGAAAGTGGTGCGAATATCTTTAAATGCTAATGAAATTCACGGGTGGCCTCTGTGAGCAAATCAGATACTACCGTATGGTCTATTCTGTTACCCTTTCTCAGGGAGAAATATTTTTACCCTTTCTCAAAGAGAGAGATGGGAGAAAGAGAGAGGCAGAGAGAGAGAGAGTGAGAGAGAGAGAGAGAGAGAGAGAGAGAGAGAGAGAGAGAGATAGAGAGACCGCAATTGTTAAACATCTGGTTAAATAGTCTTTTCTGTCTTTTGATATTTGATAGTATTAACTAAGGTTTTAGAAGAGGAACGAACATACTAATTCACCATTTTCTGTCCAAGATTAATGCATGTTGTTTGGCGACAGGTGTCAAGATTGAATGTTTTGAATTTGCTTTTTTCAAATATGAGTTTTGTAGAAAGGATATAGTTAAAATAATAGAAAATGCCATTTTGTTCCAGGAGATGCACATATTTTTCAAATTTATTGTAGTCGATTTAGCAGTGGGGTGATATTTTGACTTTTTTATTGTGGTAGTTATTACTGTATTTTTTAAAGCATGGATTATCATAAACAACAATTAACTTTATTTAAATTTCTAACTAAAGTCTCAATGATATTCTTAATAAAAAAGCAGGAGAAGTGAAACAACTGAAGGTAGATATTCATTAATTTATAAATTAAATTATACAATTGTTTAAGATAATTTATGCTTCTTTATACAGTTAATCGACGAGAACGTAGGCATCTATGATACGTTCCATTAACGGCGTAATTATCGATTGCACTAGACCATCTTTAAAATCATAGTTAAAGTACGTTGTATGCCATGGTTCGCTTTTACATGTCAGAAAGAGGTTCAACGAATATCGGACTTGCGCCAATATCATAAGTGTACTTGCCAATGTTCGCGCAAAAAATTGAAGAAGAAATTGAAGCCATTTTTTTTACAAAATTTTGAAAATGTCATCGGGGTTTCATGTAAAGAACCTCGAAAATAAAATTGTTTCAATTTCTAGGTGCCAGATCGTTCGGGAAGGATAATTTTTTTTATGAAAATCCTGCACGTTTTTTATGTGCCATTTAGACGTTAGTGTTTTCAGAGACGAACAGACCTACAAGCGGACGCAATGGTAGACAGGCACATTGACAGACGGGCACATCGACAGAAGAACGCACCAACGGATGGACGGTAGTATGAGTCGAAGAAGAAATAGCTTTATTCCGAGCAGTACCAACAATGCGTCAGCGTCTAAAATAAATTAATAGGTAATTTATTGTAAATATTAAACAATTAATTATTTTCTCAATGCGAATTGTTGTCTGATTATGGTTTGTCATAACTATGACAAAACTATTAATTGTAAATATGTGACATGATAATTGTAAATATGCAACATTTAATATGTAATTGTAAATAAGTGTTTCCATGTTTCAGTAGTGGACCACCCGGGTCCCCGTACCAAGGACGGTAACGCCAAATGGTATATCTAGAGGCAGCTAATATGTAGTGAAATTAGGAGTAAATGTAGATAAGAATTTATAGAATTAAAAATGGCTATGTAATCGCAAAAATGTTAATTTTATGTAAAATAATAAATGTCATAAAAAAGTGGAGATCTAAATGTAAATGTAAGACGATCTAGGTGTGCAGGTAGGACGCAATATAATGTAGTTGTATAAAAAGACACAAATAAATAAGCGCAAGTAGCTTTAGAAGAACTCCTTTTCGGTGACAAAAATTCACAGACCGAGGATTCTGACTACTCCATGTATTTGAGAAAGTAATTTATGAAAGAGGAGAACAAGAAAAATCGAAAATTTTGCAATCAGATATGCACAAAACGAGTTTTTAAGTTAAAAAAACAGCACATTTCGCTGCATTATTATGCTGCATGCAAGGCGCATCCAGAAGAAAGTGTCCCTATGTCGTCATGGAAATATTTTTGTAGCAGATACAGCACATACTGCACTATTTATTCCACATAATCATCCCACGAGGACACATTTTCCACATCATGGAATCAACATTATTGTATACCTGAGTCATAGAAATCTGTTGCCCAGAATGAGTCCCAGAAGATCTTTTGTAAGCAGAGTTGTGAGTGGATTCGCCTCGTAATATATATCTCTGTACTACTTAGTACAAGAAGAGAAAGTAAAGAAGTTAAAAACCCACCAACAGTAAAATAATTAATTTAAAAAAAAACGTTTAAACACAAATTGCCAATCAACATACTTTATGCAAGACAACAAGATGACAGTATTTCGTGAGCTCAAACTTTACGAAGAAATCGATGGGCATCTTTTGAACAGAGCGTGGAGAAAAAGGAAAGCGTTGCAACGGAAGAGGAGAGGAATGGTTGTCTTACACAAAGAGAAAAGAGCGGGAGAGTTGCTGGCAGAGACAGTGGAAGCGACCGCGGCGGCGGGTATAGCTTCCTGCGTGGTCTTCTCTCCCCGTGGGGTCATGGACGCGAGAAGACTCGCGGAGCGGCCTGTTGACAAACGGTAGCTGGACGTGGGCGGCTTTTGGGCGTCTATGTAATGCGGAGAGCATGCAGCCCCTACGGCGGCTCTAAACAACGTCGCTTTCTGGCAGGAGATGAAAGCGAACGTGGGACGTTGAAGTGAATCCGAGAAATTTTATGAGAATGCGTGTGACTGAGAAGAATTAGTTGTACTATAGCAGCACATACTTTCTCAAATAATTGTAATTTCTGCAATTTTTGAAAATTCAGACAGTTCAAAGAAAATGGCATCAGCACCATTTTATAAGCGTACTTTGCGCTGTTTAAGAAACAATGAAAGAAAACATACCCTAATGAAGATTTTCTTGGTAAAAGTATCCCGAAATTATCCTACAAGTTATTGAAAACAGAATTTGAACAGAGAAAGTGGGCGTCACCTATTTAAAATGTCGTGTACAAGGAGATTTAAATTGCTATTGAAACCGTTTAAATGGTTTGAATGTAAGAAAACTTAATATATTCTTAAAGAGGAAAGATTGGAGATTTTTTGAGAATGAAAACAAAAATTCACATTTTTTGTCCAAATTACCAACCATATGCCGTGAGGTGGTTCATGACAGTAACATCAATAGGCAAGTAGTAGCAGAGATCCGTTATGTTTGCGCAGATATAAGGGCTTTCAGAGCCGTGCAGAGAGCTGATAAGCTCAATACATTCATCTAGCACCCACACGTGACTCACAAAATGGTGCGAAGCTGATAATACGCTGTGGCCAGAGATATTTCATCCATCACGCTCCGAACTCTACAACAATTGGCTTGTGGTTGATTAACCAACAATTGCATAACGAAAATAACTTTGATCTGTCCACTATCTTGACATGACATGAGTTGTTAAGGAGAAAAATGGAATCAAATGAACGAAACAGTTTCGATCAATAGAAATTGGTAAGTAAAATATATCGATGCCAGAGCATTATGATTCACACTCACTAAAAATATTTGAATGCATTGACTGCGGTTATATTTATCAACACGACTCTTGTGCCGGAAAGTGTCTCATGATCTTCAATTTCAGGCCACGGGAGCCATTTGGTGTGTCATATGTAGGGACCGGATTTCTATACAAATGCGTATTCCTCTCCTTTATTCAGAAAGTATGCTCTTTTGAAATGTGAATAAAACATCCAATGAGCAAAGATTTAAATATATTTTTAAGATGCACATATTGCATAAAAACGCCTATTTTCTTAATAAGCTTCATATTTCTGCAAAATGTTAATTTTTCTGCGTATTGTGCTTTAAAACGTTTTTCGTTACTCAGATTTATTTCTCAAGATTTATTTCTCATGATTTCACTTGATCTTTGTAATGTGTGTTTCTATATAAATGGTGAATTGTAGTTAACATCATTTTCCTGCATCTGAAGTACGCATGACATTTAACAGAAAAATCACGATCGTCTCGAGTATTAAGTACCGTCAAGTCCATTTTGAAAAACTGGTAAAGCTGTTGAGTTAACTTTTGTGACTTGGACTCCAACTAGCCACAACGCAACTTTCGTCTACAAATGTTAGCAAAACAATCTGTGGAAAAGAAAGGAACTTCATTTCTTCATGGTATGAAGGTGGCTGTCGAAATTCTGATCAAACATAAAAGCTAGTGCTAATTGTTAAGTGTATTTAGAGGCAGATATTCCATTGTGATGGAAAGCAACTAATACTACCTTTAGAAATTCCATGGAGGAATATAATAAGAGTATATAACAAGGAATATAAGGAGGATAATAAGAGTATATAAGAGGATAATAAGGAATAATAAGGAATATAATAAGAGTAAAGCACCCGATGAGTATACTGTGAATAGAAATTATGTGAAAAAAGGGATCACAGAATTTTGAAAATGTGCACACAATTCACTTCTCCCCATAGCACGTCATACGCAGTTTTAACTGTTTTTTGACGTAAAATAAATAAATAAATAAAGGGTTAAGGCTACTTTATAGTAGGCTATTTTATAGAGTATATTTTAGTGGATATTTTCGAAGTTTTTATCGCATAAATGCTTACATAGTTCAAATGCATATAAATTCGATCAAATGCGAACTTCAAAAGAGGCTACGTGAATGCCTTCTGTTACCACAACCAATATTGTATAAGTTTTTTTAAATTTATTAATTTTTGAAGGATTTACATATATCAGTAAAAATAACTATACATATGTATTTACAGACTTACATGCTAACCTTAAATATAATCTTACATACTATTACAAGGGGGAGGAAATCCCTTTTCGGGTCGTCAGTCCGGATCGAAGTCTGCAAATTGTTTTAGGAATATGTGATATGGAGATTTGTTTCTGATTCGTGTTTGGGAATTGGGGTTTTTGGCTAGTTTGAATGGTGATAGTGCTGGGATTTGAGATAGGTTATGATAGAAGTTGGTGGCCAGATTTGTGATGTATTGTTCAATGGGTTCCAAATTAAATTCGTTGTGAAGTTGATTGTTGGTTATATACCATGGGGCATGAGCAACTATTCTTAAGAACTTATTTTGCAGGACTTGTAGTTTATGGATGTTAGTTTTAGCAGAATTGATCCAAATTGGGCTGGCGTACAACATTAATGGTCTTAAAATTGTCTTGTAAATTGCTATGGCTGATTTATATTGTATTGAGCTGTTTCTGTAAATTAGTGGTCGTAGTTGTGCAAGTTTTATTTTAGCTTGGGTCACTTTGGCATTTATATGTTTTCCCCAAGTTAGCTTGGTATCAAGATATAAGCCTAAATATTTTACAGGTTTATTAGGGGGGGTACCATTCTATTGTTTTGTTATTTAGAGTGAGAGGAAGTGGGGGAGAGTAGGGTCTTAAAGTAAATATTTTTGTAGCGGTTTTGTTAGGATTTAGTTGAATTTTAAATTTAGCAGCCCAGCTGTCTATCATATTTAAATAAAGTTGTAAGTGGGTTCTTAACTCAGTGAGGGTTGTACCGGAGGCAAATATGGCTGTGTCATCGGCAAATTGAGCGATCGTGATTTTATTAAGTGTGGGAAGGTCAGCGACATAGAAGTTGAATAGGGTGGGTGATAACGGAGAGCCTTGGGGACGTCCAGCGTCTTGGGTTGGACAAATGGTTGTTAACATTGACTGAGAAAGTTCTATTGCTTAAGAAATTTATTATTATTGATTTTAAGTATTGTGGAGTGCCTATTTGGATAAGTTTATATAAAAGAGCTTGGTGCTAAGTTCGGTCGAAAGCTTGTGTAATATCAATAAATAGAGCTATGGAGTGGTGTTTTTTTTGAAAAGCGGAATAAATGTACTCTGAAATTCTTAATAGCTGGTGTTGCGTTGAGATTCTTTCTGTAAAACCAAACTGTACCTTGGGGATAGCATTGGTTGAATATAGGTGGTTTTTCAGTCTTCGCAATATGATTTTCTCGAATATTTTGGAAAGGGTTGTTAATAAACTGATTGGGCGGTAACTCTGGGGGTTTGATGGTTTTTTTTTTGGCTTTGCTATGGGGGTGATGATTGCATGTTTCTATTTATGGGGGAAATATCCGATTCTGAAACAAGAATTGAATATGTTATTTAAGTACGCAATTGCCGTTGGTGGTAGTTTTTTTAATGCCAAATTGTTTATTTTGTCGTGACCTGGGGCTTTTTTGTTAGGAAGATTCTTTATGATTTTAGAAATTTCAATGGGCGATGAGAAATTTATTCTCTGATACGGACCGAAGAAGTTTAATTTTGTGGCTTGTAGAATATTATTATGTTGTGGGTGGGCGTTCGTGTTCTCACAGAATGTGGTTTCGAAATGCGTGGCGAGCACTTCTGCCTTCTGAAGTGAGGATAAGGCCTTGCCTGTCGTTGTGTTTAAAGGAGGGACCGTGTTTTTTTTCTTGAGAATTTTTTTGGTGAATTGCCATAATGTGTTATTACTGGTGTTGAGTGATTGTATGAGTTTATGATATTGTTCGCTGTTATGATTTCTGATTAATCGTTTGACCACTTTGGAGATTAGGTTGAGTTCTCTCTTTAATTCTCGTGTTCTTAGCTGAGCACAGAGTCATTTGGTCTTATTATTTACCGATATTGCGTTTAAAATGCCTGAGGGTAATTTATTGTAGGGTTTGTGGGCTGTATTCGAAGTGGTAGTCAACTGAGAATTTTGGATGGTTGTGTTGATGAGGTCACTTAGAAAATTAACGGATTGATCTATTTCAAGGGGAGTATTTAGTATTTTTATTTTGGATAGTGTACTTTTTATTGTTTCGGTGAACTTCCTCCAGTTAACTTTTAGTGAGTTCGGTTTAGATACAAGGGCATGTTGAGGTGACATTTGCTGCGAAGTAAGTAAGACGGATATGGTCAGAGTCAAGTTCGAATATTACCGATAAATGGAAGTTAAGGTTTGTGTTGGTTAGACCAATGTCGAGAATGTCTGGTTTGCGCGAACGGTCTTGTGGGTAGTAAGTAGGTTCACTCGGGGAGAGAATTTTAATATTGGCATTGTTTACTAATTGGGCTAGTGTTTTACCATCTTGGTTGTTGGATTGACATCTCCAGTTACTGTGTTTAGCATTGAGGTCACCTAATAGCACAACTTTATCATTGAGGTTAAATAGATTTTGGAGGTTTGTATTTATTATTTTTGTTGAGGGATATTGTATTAGTAAAGAAGCATATAATTAATGTACAACTGAATTCATTGACAAAAATCCGGATTAAGTGTCAGAATTTCTTTCTATCAAAAATGAGAATTATTTTGACGTATGAACCAACGATGGCTCATGTGTTCTCTTCAGTTATTTGTATAAATATATAGTCCTGATGGGAGGTAAAAAACCAACGGCCAGTATTATAAATCTCAATGAAATTGGTAAAAATGTGCAATTTTCATAAGCACATCAGCGTTATTTACAATTTTAGATTCAGCATGTGACATTTACATGCTGAACATGAACATACACATGCTAAGTACACAATAACTAAATTTGTAATGAAGTGAATTGTGAAGAGATAAAAAAAGAAGGGTTACACGAAAAAACATATGTTTTTGTAAATCTAACCTCCAGATTTCACAAATCATATTATTAAAATCTTACTGAGAATAGTTGGCGACCTGTTTTAGGTTTGATATTTGGATGTTATTGATGTGCGTTAAAGAAATGACGAGGCATTAACGCAACTTCTCTACCTATCATTTGTGTTCAAAATAAATTAACACAAGAGAATAATAGAGTTCAGTTTATTCAAATACACAATACGTGAACAGGTGGAATATTACAGAACTGGAACATTTTTGAGTTTTATAGATACGTAATAGAACACATCATACAATAAAGAGGTTTTTAATCACTTATTTTATCACATCTATCGTAATTGCGAAACGAATTTGGTTTCCATTTTTAAACAACAAAACACATTAATATTTGACAATAAAATTGACTCCAAATTTTACACATATTTTAACACGTGTAGAATATAGACACTCACTAATATTTTCTGCCCATTCACAAAGAATTTAGGACACAAATTCCAAATATCTGTCATAGAGATACAATGTCTGTCAGTCAACACCACAAACAAGGTTTCAGTCGATTTTCTCCTACAGTTACTGCGTGGAAAGAGTTTTCTTTGAAGTTAAAGGGTTCATTCGTGCATCAATCTAGGAATTAACAGTGCTACTTTAATGGCAAATGATACATGTAGCGCAGAAGTTTTTACATCTCTACATTTCCCAAACGCATCTAACAGTCGACGAGGTCACAGTATAAGGGAAATAAATACTTTTTACAGACAATATTTATTCTTTCAAAATTTACACATTAAACGAAGACCTCATAAATGTGTATATTTTAAAGAGAATAACTATTGTCTGTGAAAAATTGGTTCCAATAATTCTACAGTATCTACAGACTTAAAACAACATTACAAGATTGGTTTATACGCAGAAATACTAAATATTTCTGAAAGAATGCCACAAGATATATCAAGTGATATACCAAGTAATAGAAAACACCCAGTCAATATACCATATACCAAGCCAGAATACAAAAATACCAACTCAGAATTTGAAAGAAATTTTCTTTATATTATTGTATGCCAGAACGAATGCGTTGTGTCGCAAGAGTATTTCTCGTCATTGTCTCAAATTAAAGTAGAAAAAATCTACATTTACTATATAACCTGCATTTTTGAAACATTCTTTTACACTCAAAATCTTACGTTGACTATTCCACTCATGAAATTTCAGCCAATAGCGTGCAAGAACTGGGACCCTACCAGCCAACTAGTGACGACTTCACCAAGCATATTTATCAGTTATTGATTATCACCTCCTAGGAGGTGATAAATTTTGCGCCTTGTTCTGTCTACAGATAGAGGTTATGTAATCGTCACTCAAGACATATCTCCAAATGAATGAGGAACACCATTCTTCAATTATTAATAAATTAAGACATAGCAGCGCTTCAAATTCAACATCTTCCTTAAAAATAAGCGAACAAAACAAGTTTCCTACGAATTTAAACTTTAAAGATTGTATATTCAATAACTGTGTTTTCAAGTAATTTCGCTCTTAGTTTGTTTTATGTTTATTTTGTTGTTTATAATTGCCCTTATGTATGTATTTCTGTTCGATGTAAAAATATTTTAATAAAACAATGTTAATTATTAATATATTTATGTATGTATAGTACATTATATTTATGAAATTTCATTCGTGAAATAGTCTTAGTAAATTTTACTCGTGGTTTGGAAATTGTATATAAATCCCTTTTTCGCATCGCGAGTCGGGGATTTATCGACAATTTCCAAACCACTCGTGGAATTACCTTTGATAATCATTCAGTACTTCAATTCAAAAAGTACTCTTCTCTCACGGATTTTAGAAATATAATACGTGAAGTCTATTGCATATTCATTCATAATGATAGAAAAGAGAGCATGGTATTTTTAATATTCGTATTTACATAAGTTGATAGCAAAAATTGATCAATTGTTTTCAGATCAGGATGATCACCACGAAACAAGCTGAGAGGTTTCGAATCCTCATTTATATGAGAGAGTCTCGAATTAAAAGTCAGTCTTCATAGGTTATCCAAAGATTTTTGTTGGATAATATAGCTACGCACAGAAGCCCATAGACAAGACAAAGTGGCTAACTCCATCAATAATATTCACACAAAAGTAGATCATCTCGGAAGATTGTATAGAGTATTTGGAATATTGTTTAGAAACGTGTTGGGAGTCTTTTAGCCGACTGTCACACGCGTCACACATATATCTCTGCGCCTTTGCCCGCGTCGGCGCCGGCGCCGGCGTCGGCCAGCGCGGCGATGGCTCGCTTGCGGTCGGGTGTGGGCGAGCGCGTGGGCGGCGTGGCGGCGTGAGCGTGGGCGTGGGCGGGCGGCGTGGGCGGGGGCGTGGCGTCGGCGCGCAGCAGCGGCCGCGGGAAGCCCAGCGCTCGCCGGCTGCTGGTGCGGGAGAGCCACGAGGAGGCGGTGAGGCGCGTGCCCTCCGCGCCCCGCCGGCCCCGCCCGCCCCCGCGGCCCCGCCCCAACCCACGGCCCCGCCCCTCGCAGCACAGGCGCAGGAAGCCCGCGCGGAACTTGGACGACATCAGGTTGTACAGGATGGGGTTCACCGCCGAGTTGAGGTACGTCATGGCGCGGCAGAAACTCAAGATGTTGAAGTAGCACTCGAAGCCCAGCGCCTGCAGCGATTCCTTCGGCACCGACACGATCCACAGGGTGAGCGCGCGGAACGGCAGCAGGCACACGAAGAAGCACGCCACCACGGCGCCCAACATCACCACCACCTGGCAACGGAGCGCCCTGTCAGCGGAGCGTGGCCGCCCACGCTTGTCAGAACGCCGCTTTCAAGCAGGCCATTTACCTGCACCCCCATTCTCCCAATAGAAATTATTTTAGTAATTAATATATAAACTATTAGGCTACTTATTGTAGAGTTTAATTACTCTGTATTAGGAGGCCAACTGCATGTTAAGAGACATTTAATGGATAAAAATAAAATAAATGGAAACATTTAAACAGGAAACTCTGATTGGTGCGATTATCAATTGCTCAAGAAAACAGCATAAAGTTACTACAATGTGACGTATAACCCCGACAAAAATGTTTTAAGGAAATGAAATTATAAATAAAATTTTCTTTTGTGTCGTTATACATGAAATTTGAGAGCGAGCGATTGAGAATGATTATGGACGAAATAATAAATAATAATAATAAGAAACTATAAAATCGAACGTGAATTACTGGGTTTCTGAACACTTTAATATACGTGTGCTCGAAAAGAATGTGGATATTCGCCTCGATTTTCCATAATGTATTAATTGTACGACAAATATCTGCACGAAAACATAACATCTAGAAAGGCCTTTTTTTATTTTTTCACAGAGAGTACTGATAAATTCTCTTTCCTTGAACTTTAGTCCTGGCATTCCAAGTCACTCTCAATTAAATATTCCCTTTTTTATGGAATCTTTCTCCTGCGCCGGCAACAGCATCGACTTTTTTTCTTCCTTCCGTTCGTCAGAATAAATCCTCAAATTTTCATAAAGTAGTGACAAACATTCTATAGTACTTTTAGAACTGCCTTTTAATAAAGCAAATGCATTCTTTATTGAACCATTGGGGATAACCTCTCTGTTAGTGTTTGAATATTAATTAAAAAAGATATACTTTCGATAATTACTTTGTAATAAGAATTGGTAACATCGTTTTAATTTAAGTGCATCTTAAATAACCTCTTAATATTCGTTCTTTAAATAGCATGAATTTGTATGTAATTATGATAATAGCAAACACCAGTAATGTTTTTTAACCTACCTATGTAACTGTTTTCAAACAAGCCACAGCAGCGGGTGAAAACTGGCGACGCAATTATATTTTTACGTAGCAAGTCAACATTTGAACGCGTATTTTGTGGAGTTTTTTCGTATTCGTTGCAACTCGTTCAAAGGGAAAACTTCTACCGCAACACAAAGCGAACTCGAACAAGGAAGAGACAAATGGGAAAGCCTCAAATATGAGTCGCGGAATATTCAGTACAGAGATTTCATATGAAAACTTATTTTTGTAAACATATTACGTTAATAAAATCAGTTTACTTATTACATTAATACAACCAATATGATTTAAGGTAGATTTAAATAAGAAACTATTAGATGAGCATCAATGACTTTATATGTGATAGTGTCATCTACGTGCTATGCACGATACACTGTTTGAATGTACAGCAGAAAAACAAACCCTAACAACATAACAAAACGAGATATCATTCATATCTAAAAACATAATTAATCAAACTTTGAAAATGCCGCGAACTATGTTTTCTCTTTCTTCGTGCTTCAAACTCAGGAAAAGTTATTATTTATATGATAAGATTCGCCAGCAATACATAGAAAATATATTAAGATTATATTTGCAAGCGTAAAGGTCAATGGTTTCTTTAAAATTCAGGCATCAACAAGACATTCTTAGTGCGGCAACCTTCACCGGGGTTGGGTACGGAGAGAAGTGTTACTGAAATAATTATAGGAGAAAAATTAATAAATTTATCAAATGAATCTGTTCTATGTCAAACATTTTTATTTGTAAAATATTGCAGGACTACGTAAAAATAAAAAAAGTAATCTAATTAATTAGAATTTTCACAAGCAGAATTGTCCCGGACTTGTTTATGTGCTTTCTTTCAATGCGAAAAAAAAATAGTTTTAAGGAAAATAATGAACCCACTTTTACTACGAAGCTTTGACTGCGTTGAATACAGTCGTGAAGAATCCGTTCATAGCATGAATTTTGAACATCTGACTGTATTTTCAAATGAATGAACCCTGTTAAAATGTAAATACACAAAATAGAATGAGCATTTTTTATCGTAGAAAGAAAATTAACCACCATTCAGCCGCTATTTAATGTTAGTTGATTCGGACATGTTTGATATTTAATTTGTGGGAGCATGATGAAGTTATAACGGCGATCTTGTTCTTCTGCTCTACTACATACACTTTTCTCGATAGTTCTTTAAATTTAACGATGGTTAGTCGTTTACGTCATGGTGATGATCAAAATATTGAAATCTTTCACTTCACTGTTTTTAAATGTTTGAAACGACAAACATCCAGCGATTTTATCACTTATATTTTCTAAGCAAAGAATATATAATTCGTGTTACCGACAAGCAGATTGAAAAATGGGACCCAATTTTTGATGGAAAAGTTAGCGAAACTGGCATATTATCAAATATTCTGCCATTTTCCAAAGAGAGGTTTTAACTATTCATTTTAGATGATAAGTCATGAAAAATATTTCATTCTTAAATATATGACATTACGAAGCAATGAAAATAGCTCTAGATAAATAAAAACACTTTTTCAATTAGAAATATTCCGTTTACAATTTTTGAGTGATAATGAAGTGTAGTTGAAAGTAGTTATGACAGAATAAAATAACAGAGGAGTTAAACATACAAAGCGGAAGATTCTAATACATTTATGATTTAAATAATTTCAATTGTATTACATTTCAATTAGATATGATATGATTATATGATATATGATTTGTATATTTCAATTGGAATTTTAGGATTAGAACTGGAAATCCTTTTACACTGTACTGAATATTAAGCAACATTGTATAACTACACCTCAACGATAAAAATTCTGCTCCTGTGACAAGATAATCAGCAATTAGAATGGCCTGACCACAGGCACGTGCTTTCAAAGAATAAAAGACTAACTATTAGGAAGACCTCTTCTTACATGTTAATAACAGGTATACTTTCTAATTTATATGTTTAATTTTCTAGAGCAAATTGTAAGAATACGTCGAAATTCCGTTGTATCAATGACACAACTGTAGCACCAAAAATACTGATTGCTATAACATCAAAACATTCGGGAAACATTACTCCATTGCTCTACGATAAATTTTGGACCGCCCTATTACCAAACAGACATGCAACATAGCTCTTCTAATTAGTGACAGGAACCGCTCACGTACTCACTCTCTCGCTCAGAATCACGCAGCGTATATGTTTCCGTCATTAAACGAATAAAGTAGATGGCTCAACATGCCAATCCAATTTACATAGCCTCGTTACAAAATTGTGCGACTACATTATCTGTTAATAAGTTCTTGATGTTTTTATTTTATAGCCTTCCCAGCCTGTTTCATTCAAATGGGTAATTTTAAAAATATCTATGCTTTTGACGTATATATGGTGTTTGCTTTAAATTGAGTATAACTAATTTCAAAAGTATGTAGATGTACCAACATTTCTCTTAAATATGTATACGCATTTAGATATTATATACATTCACGCTCCGCGCGGTAAACAAATTATTTCGGGCATTTTACAACTTCAGGCAAAAAAATTAGAACTCTTTATAAGAGCGATGATAAAATCAGCGCGTAGTTCTTCGTTCAAACTGTATCGAGCGCGGTGGTATCTAGTATTCCGATCCGTCGCCTTTAACCTTGCGCCCGGAGCAGGTCGGCGCGTCGTGTAATTGCATGAACATTAGTCGCATTCCGGCAGCCGAGTTGGCTCGCGCCGCGCAGCTCCCCACGCAGGTGCGCCAAGAAAAATAGGCACCTGTCGTCGCGCGTGCGTCGCCCGCGCTTCCGCGACCCCCTCCCCTCCCCCGCGACGTCATCGCCCCCGCAACCGCTTCCCGCGCGCGCGCAGCCCTCGCAATTTGTTTGCGGGCCACATGCCAGGATTTTTAGAATCGGACGGAGCACAATGATGACTATCAAATGTCAAAAGAAGACCTCGAAGTTTTAGACACAAAAAGTGATAATTTAGGCACATTGATAAATCGGTCACATAATAATGAAATTAGGCACTATTAGGCATGAAAAGTGACGTTTTAGCCACTTAAAATAGGTTACATAATGATTAAACCAGGCGTTTAAAAACATTAGATACGATAAGTTATGTTTCTGTTATTTACATCTGGTCACAAAAGGATTAAATTAGGTAGGTAATTTTAATTTTCCAGGAAAGTCAAGTATTTTTACTTTTATTAGAATACAAGTATATTACTTTAATCATTTTAATTTCTTGTCATTTCATTCATTCTTTCACACTTTTCATTCACAACCTGTCAACAGCATTGCTGCACCGGGAATGGGTGCAATTGCCTAAGAAGTGTGTGCTGATCGGAGATGGACGTGAAACATCCTCTTTATATCGTTTTGTTGTACTCCGTATGTTCGCTATGTTGGGTGAGGGACATCGGTACATAGTCGATTGCGTATTCGATCAGGGAATATTCATGTTTAGGGAAATTCGGAAAAGTACTTGCTTTTCGGTAAAATACTTCTCAAGAATGAGTAAATAAAATCTTATAATTCGTCAAAATTAATATTTTTAGATAGTTTTAGGCAAAATATTAAAAAACCGCCGTTTTAGGACATTTTAGGCACTATTATATTCTTTCAGTAGATCTATTTTTTTCATGATTAGTAAACATCGGCCATTATTTTCCACAACTTCCTAAAGGAACTAAATAGGCATTTGTTCTAAAATACGTTGTCTAGTCATAAGAGAGTAAAATTTAAAAATCCTTTTGAAAGTGATTCTCACATCCTGGATGAGGGTTTTAATCCATATCATTATTCCCGATCTAATTGTTTAACGTGTGATTTAGTGATCGAGTTCGTTTTCAAATCAAACTACATGTAATTTATATGTTGCAAGGAATTCAATAGTAAAATGGTAACTAATTGACTGCATCCAACGTGAACACGAACAGAAACACGAATCTTTGACAAGAGGTAATGAATTGGCATTCGCTCCAATTGCATTTTTTGAATGGACCCAAATACTTCTGTTGGCATAATATTCATTTCAGAATGTATGACTGAAATTCGTTCTTTGATTGGTGAATAGCAAAATGCAAGTCTGGTGGTGCCCAAGAGAATTTTCTTAAGCAAACAATTGTCAAATCAAGAAAAAGGTAACTGTTCTGACAAAAGTATAAAAACTAAGGCAGAATGTAATTAAAATTATCTCAATTCAGAAAACAATTCTCAATTACAACAAAATGCAGCTTCACTTAAGTCAATAATTCAATTTTTTTCACTCAAATGAGTGCAAATAGAACCTCTAAAATTCGGAAATATGTTGGCAAAATCAGACTTGGTAAAAGTAAAATTCTTCGGAAAACTCTTCGAAAGTTAATTCATAAATAATCCCACTGCAGACTCTTCATATCAAGGTAATATATTTAAAAATATTAAATACTTTCTACACAATATCGGAAAGAATACCGTTCTCAGAAACTAAATCTGTATCTATACTAATATATAAAGACAGAAGTGCGTTGTCTTCCAGCGCGGTAATCTCTGAATCTACTGAACCAATGCTGATGAAACTTTTGTGCTAGCATCCTTTAAAGGCCTGGAGTACTATAGGCTATGATTTACAAACATAAACGGTAATATATTTTCAAAATAATTACTTTTCTGGACATTTTTCGCCTAGCCTTACATCACAGATTCAAGAGTGCATCAATGTCAATAGTTAAGCTGCGCGCCACCAGAGGATGACGTCTGAGATCTACTACTGATTTCATCAATGTCCAGAATTATTGCGAAATTCATTAGAGTTTGAATAAGGTTATGTAATGTCCCTGTGTGAATATTTGAAAGAAAGCCGTAACTGAAGTGGTAAATAATGTCAATGTTCATGTATTGCTCTTTGTCCGTGTTATATACTAAGTGGCAAGAAATCATTGTGAGTTTGAAAGTGTTTAATAATTGAGGTAGGTTGAGAGAATAAAGTGTACAATAATATACAGTACAAAATATACAGTAATGTACAATGTACAATATACATATATCGTATACAATCTAAACGTCTTCTTTTACAGAAATTTGAGACAACTGAATTGTTTGACTAAACGACTGTCACAATTGTCAAAACATATTACAAATGCCAAGAGATGGGCAGTCTACTAACATTTTGAATCGGTTACTCAGCGGGAAGATCGACTTCCTGAAGTACTTACTCGCCCCATTGAAAACAATAATGCAAGAAGGGGAGAAATGTGAATAATTCTCTAAGTAGTAGGGCAGCTGTTCATTAGGACTCTCAGTTTGACTATTTACACAGTTCTTAGGTTCAAAATTATCTCAAAAACTGCTCCAATTTTTTCTTTAAATTTACACTTAGAGAGATGGTATAGGTCCGATTTTCACGGTTAACACGTGTCTCCCTGAGATCCTCTTCAACCATCTAGCAGTGCGGAATTGAATTAATTTTTAGTTATTTGGAAGCCTTTTATTATAGAGTAAAAATGTAGTAGTTATGGGAGTGATTTTAGGTGAGGAAATTTGTCCTTGGAAAGTCTGGAGCGAATTCTTGTTTGTAGAGGGTCGAAGTTTTTGCCTAGATGAAAAATGTTCTGGGCTGGAAAATTAGATAATTTTGAGTAAAACCTATTTGAGATTCTGGAAATACGTTGAGATGCATTACATTCAAAATATATTAAAATGAAACAAGTGTTCCAAAATTAACATGCTTTCAGGTTTCTCGTCATTGAACGTATTCTATTACGACAAAGCCGCTTTTCTTGTGGTCATAGGACGTTATAGCGTTAGCGGCTTGTTGTTAAAGAAATTATTTTTTCCGCCATGAATAGTCGCCGGAAATCTATAAACAGGGACTCTAAGGTGGGGCTGCAAGTGGATGGATATTTTCTTCAGGTAGAAGTTGGGAAGGGAAAGGTTATGGTATCGGATCCTGTTCTTGATTTCAAGGAATCTTATCAGGGAAAGTCGTCGTGGTTTATTTCCAAGGAATTAACTGTTGTAGTCACCTAGATTCGCTGGACTTAATTCTTCTTTCTTCAACACACATTGAAGAAACCAAAGAACGTTTTCAGTGAAGGCTTTCTAGATGGATTCATCATGTGATGCCAGATCAACAATATGATGATGGAATGGAGAAGAGTTTACTGATCGGCCAGAACTCTTGATTTCAAGGAAACTTACTGTTACGCCGCTCGCGCGGGTAAACTCATCTGATCAGATTTTGGGTATAAACTCGATTTAGTTTTTTCTGTCGGATGTTTTCAATAAATACTGGTTCATGATAATAAATGGGAGTGTGTTAATACTTTCACAAGTCATCCAAGGAAGATAAAGGAGGGTGGGGATGATTACAAATGGAAATCTGCTCTGAATTTTAGATAGTTTTCCTGAAAAGCACAATATATATTATAAAATGATATAGAATTTTCATGAAAATGTTCACAAAAAATCAGAGTTGGGGAAAAAATAAATTTGGAAAAGACACGAGCTTTGACAAACACGGAGATGCATTTGTATTCTATTTGTGTCTTTGCTTGGTTCTTCCACCTGACTACTTTTCAATGTTCTGTGGTTTGTTTCAGATTGTATTCGTCTGTGATTTTTTCTTTAGAAGACAAAACTTGGTTGCATATAAAAACTCGTGAAAAGATCGATGCAAAAGTTATTTTTCATAAAAAACTGTATAACTAAAATTAAACATTAAAATATTTAAATATTGGTTACTACAACCTTTACTTTTCTTGTCCCTAAGAAAATGCCTTATAATTTTCCGACAATTTTCCCATTCTCTGAAATGCCTTCCAGATGCAACACGTCTCCTCCAGACGTTCTCGACTTGATTTTATTTGAAGGGCAGTAAATTTCAATGAAATGTTGGCTTTCAAAACGTGGTTAGTTTACACACATGTCTTTGAATCACTAAAAGTCCTACCTTCGCTACTGATAAAGCTTATGGATTAAAATTCAAATTTAATCAAATTTATCAAAGCAATGAATTTTTACTTTCTCGCATACCACCTACGCAGTACGTAGAAAGTATTATATTGCTGCAGCAGAAAATGGAGGTTTTCGACAAAAAAGCCACTACTGTCGCCCGAAAAAGTAGATAATCCTTGTTCATAGTGAATAACTTCCTCGAAAGACATTTTCTCAAGAAGCTCCAAATTGTTCTATACAAATTTGTGTATAGAACCAGGTTTTACCATACTAAAATACTTTTCAAGTCATTTTTTTACTTTTTCGTATTCATACGTATATACGGAGTAATATACGTAGTATGGATAAAGTTATGTAATGCTGCGGAAAATCGATTTCGAAATTTCAACGGAAGAACGCGTTTTGGGTTCCCCTGATTCAATTCTATTAGAGGACCGAAACAATGAGAAATTATAAAAAAATACGTGTTTTTTGATAAACATGTTTTCCTCATTAAATATTACATGAAAATAAACTTAACCATACTGTTAATTGATATAAGCTGTAAATACTATATTCTAGAATTTTTATAAAATTAATTAATTTTGAAAAAGTAATTACTTAGTGCAATGCTAACAGAGTGTAATGCCAAAGTAACTTTGTTTGCATTGTTGCCATGGAAACGCGTCAAAGTTGGGAACAGTGTCAAAGTTATTCAGATATCTATTCAATGTTACAAAGCACATTAAAATGGTTTAGAAAGGTCGGATTTAGTCATATTATTTGTTTTATCAAATTATTGTGTTACAATGCCTTTATTGCATATTATTCGGAATTAGTACAATTACATTATTTAATACAGTTAAAATGTTAGATATTTCACTTTCATTTTGCGATTCAATAGTGGAGAATATTTTGTTAACAATCCTTGCAAAAACGCTAATTTCTTTCTTATTGAAAATGCAAGTAGTATACGGATTAGGGTGGGGATCACAGAATTCATTTCTTCCCGTAGCTCGTCACACACAATTTTTAACAGTTTTTGACGTAAAAATAAATAAATAAAATTCCTTGCCAGCTTATGAAAATGAAAAATCATGCGAGACTAAATTTATTAGTAAACGTTGTTTTTCTAGAGCAATTATTAACTACTTCTCTTTTAACTATTTACAAATAATTGTTTCAATGCTCCGTTCACGTTTACACGCAGCTATTCTTAATCCAAAGATGTATTAAGCGGTCGATTTGACTAGCGACAGGCACGAACATACCGCCTTAAATAATTTCTAAAAGATTAATTTAAACATATAACAAAAGCTTGAATGTAGGAAACGAACAAAGAAATTTGAAATAATATACAAATTACGTAGCATCCAAATGCCTGGAATCATTCTCATATTACGTTCATGAAGTTCAGGATATTCGGAGCCAGCGACTAAGTTTAACGCCAAATTACTCAAAAATACTCATATTTTCGACAAATTCAACATGATCTTATTTGAAGATCTGTTTTTGATTAACATATTTCATTTAGAAAAATGTTTATCTTCATAATTGTAGTTGTAGGAAGACGCCGAAAAAAATTGAATTTTTTGCAATTTTCAAAAACCAGAATTTTCAACGAACATAAGACCTGCACCAATCTCTTAAGGACTATGGGACACCGCCCCAGACGGGACAAGCTCTAAGCTACTGAACGGTCTCCCGGCATGTGTGATGGTGTAGTGCATGTTAGTGTATGTGTACGGGGTGAGGATAGGACAAGGAAGAGGAAGGACAGATCGCGCGCGATCCATGCCCCATTTGTTAGAGTATTGCTCCGGCATTTTCCTGGTATTGATCGGAGAAACCATGGAAATCTCCCGCTCAGAACTGCCGGCCTCTAGAATTCTCCTCCAGACAGCGACTGAATTCGATCTAGCTGACAAGCTAGTGTCGAAAATCCTGCCACCGTCGGGACTCAAACCTAGGACCTCCCGGTCAGAGGCTGCAGGGGTATCAGTTGATGTCCTGGGCCATCTCTCCCGGTGCAATTTTCGAAAAATCAGAGTTTTCAACGAAAATGAGACCTACGCCATTTTCTAACACGTCCTTCACACTATTCAATAACTAAGTTTAATCAAAAACGTTAGAGCCATTATTTGAAAATTTTGAAAATGTCCCAGAGGGTTCATGTAAGATACCTCCCAAAATAAAAATTTCGGTTTCAAATTCCAGGGGCCGCGTCATCATCCAGATCGATTGGGGAATGGCGATTTTGGAGAAAATCGGTTGAACGGTTTAGCCGCGAGCTTTGTTCACAGACAGGCGGACAGACGTTTTGCCGTCAATCGGCATGAAGGACCCAAAAAACATGGGTTCTGGCTACCACACGTAATAGAGAATATTTTCTAAATTCAGCAACTGGATTTATCCACTTTCTCGTTACCAGGGTCTGGCTATGAGTTTTTCTGCCGAAAATTAGTCGCTTTTTCCAGCAGCATTACATAACTTTCTCTCTTCTGCGTAAGCGGTAGCGATAAAGTAATATAATAATAGTAGTATAATAATAGTAGTAATAATAAGAACCATAAATTAACCTCTTAATGACCTATGCAAAAATTTCGTTTGTCTTTGTACAAAATAGAAGAGATTTGAAGATAGACCTGGCGCTGCAGATTTATTTCAATTTGTTATTTGTCCTTTATATTACAAATGGCTTTACACAATTTGCATTTCTAGACAAATGTCTTTGACTAGAAATACAAATAGCGAAGAGTAACTCTTCCATTTGAGAAACGTTGAATGTCGATGTTGGATTTTCCTTCTATGTTGTGAGATACAATCTCCTAAGTGTCTGGATCATCTGACAAAACCTTTCTTTCCCACAACAAATACGAAGTATCACTCTTTGTAAAGAATTAGTTCGATATTCGATTTCCTCTAAAACTTCCTATATTTTAATACAAAAGTTCCTAATGGCCACGATATAAAAATTGTCTCGATTTTTCTAACCTCAATTTTGCCTATTTTAAATTTCGTTTCAAGAATTTGGTTCACATGTGTAGTCCATAGGGTATATCATTAGATTCAACCTACTCCAAGAAAGTTCTGACCTCGGTGGACTGAGTTTTTAACCTGTTGACACAACAGGTCTTCTATTTGATACGTCAGAAAGGAAAAACACCCTTCTCTGTATTGATAAGACAAGTCCAAAAATAATATAAATAAGCGAAATACAAAATATTGGAGTAAGTTCTGAAAGTTCTTTACAAATATTCATCTCAGAAAACCTGTATATGTAATTTGTTATAGCCAATTGAGCTTCCTTGTTTTTAAGAACACGTTGGTACTCCTGCAAAGGGGTGTGACGTATTGTATTTGCTTCCATCAGTTTCACTGTGGATAGAAAGCTGTGGGCGACAGCGGGCGGAGAGATAGTAAACGGTACAACTAGTCACGAGGGACTAAGTATATATTTGTACACCAACCGTCGTTCTAGACAATTTTTTTGCGTTAAGCGGTTCATGCTCGACAGAAAAGGTTAAAACAAATTGCAATATTATTTTCTGCAGTTTCCTGATAACGTGACTATTATGTTTTGTTTGAATCGCCTGTTACCTGTTTGTTCTCAGGTTGCACTTGCGTTACAACTCAACTTCTCCAAAATGATGGATGTACCGATATCATCAGATATAATGATTTTGGGTGGAAATTCTCACCCTGAACTTGCAAATTTAATAGCAAAGTAAGTGCTTTGAACCCTCTTCTCCCTTTACTTCCTGCGATGTCTGAACCCTTCTGTCAGTTACAAAAATTTAGTTTGAAGGGTTATATTAAATAATTTTATTTTTTAGCCGCCTTGGAGTTAAACCAGGAGGATGTGCTGTTTATCATAAGACAAATCGAGAAACAATGGTTGAGATTGGAGATTCAGTCAGAGGCAAAGATATTTACATCATACAAACAGGAACCAAGTATGTTCTTTGATTTTGTATTTTTGACACGATTTGAACCTTTTTTAAATATGGATAAAAGAATTTTATCGTTAGCCTTGGTTTTCCCGCAGGGATGTCAATAATAACATCATGGAATTGTTGATAATGGCATATGCTTGTAAAACTTCCTCGGCAAAAAATATTGTTGGAGTTATTCCATACTTGCCCTACAGCAAACAATGTGAGGAGATTTATTATATGATATCCTATTTAATTTAATTTGATTTAATATATTGAATCTTTTATTACGTTTAAAAGTATTTGATCATGAGAATTAACTGACATTATCCTCTTAGGCAAAATGAGGAAACGTGGTTGCATTGTTAGCAAGTTGTTGGCTAAAATGATGTGCAAATCCGGTCTTAGTCATGTTATTACAATGGATCTTCATCAGAAGGAAATTCAAGGGTTTTTTGATTGTCCTGTTGATAACTTGCGTGCATCACCCTTCTTGTTGCAGTATATTCAGGAATGTGTGAGTATATGTTTGTTCCCAGGGGTTTTTTTTATAACAAGTATGTGAGTAATCCTTGAAAACAAAAACGTAATAAGTTTTATATTTTTATTACATCATATGGTACCCCATGACTATTATTAAATTATTAAAAATTCTTTTGTTTGTTCCATTTCCAGATTCCTGACTATCGTAACGCAGTTATTGTGGCGCGAAACCCAGGTTCTGCCAAAAAAGCAACATCATATGCAGAACGTTTACGTTTGGGTATTGCTGTAATTCATGGTGAACAAAAAGAAGCCGAATCAGACATGGTGGATGGCCGATATTCCCCCCCTACTGTACCTCGTTCCCGTACAATGGATGTGGGTGTTGGTGTACCTGTTCATCCTGCAAAGGAAAAGCCCCCCATTAATGTTGTAGGAGATGTGGGTGGTCGAATTGCTATCATGGTGGTAAGTAATTTCTTATGTAAATGCTACTGAAATTTTAAATACAGATAGCCATACCTGAAAGAAGATAACATAGATTTTGTTTATTAAAAATATTAATATACTTATCAACAATGGTTCAAGTTTGAAGTTTCAAAAAGCAATACTTCAGGGATGCTTCTTGTCTGAAAGGAAGGAATAGTTTCCACCCTAAAATGTTGGTCAAAATGTTATTATATATGATTTAATATTAAAGAAATTGTGCTAATTGTAAAGTTGTATTTATAAATTTGTGATTATGAATACTGTTGAATTTCACCAACATAATGAAATATATATACAGTCAGTTGCTACTTGGCACTTCACTCCATTATAACAGGAAAAAATAGGGAACTGACATCAAAAGATTCAATTTCTGAACTTATTTCTACGTACTCAAAATTTCTGAAAAAGTTTTTTTTTAAGGCTATTTTAATGCCATATCTTGTGTTGCTTATGAAATTTTGAAGTAGTCATCAAAAAGTGTCATAGCTCAAAAATGTAAATGAATATTCATATTTTTCAGTTGTGTATTTGATAATATTTCAGTGCCGGTGCTAGGCATGGACAGACTGGGTGATTGCCCGGGACTGTGCCAGTCAAGGGGCCTGATGATGGGACTGATGGGAAAAAATTAGTTAAAAATTGTAAAAGAAATTAGAACTTGAGAAAACCGTTATCATAATTTATAAGTCACGGTAGAGAAGTCTGATATTTCATAAACTTTTCAATTGATTTTTTTTTACCTAAAGTAGTTAATTATTGTCATTACGATACTTATAAGGTAAGATGAAATAAATCAACAAAAGATGCTTACATTATAATAGGTTTTACTGAAATTCATTTTTATTATTTCATGTATTTAACAACAAATGATTTTATTTAACACTAACTAAGCACAACAATCTTAATTAGTGTTTTAAAGCTCACAGTGGAAATTATATTATTGGATCACTAAATGTTTTTACTTAAAAATATTATTTAAAATATATGTCCCTAAACTTTTTCTAGCTTAAATGTTGTAATTTTGTTATTTGCTGAAATGAAATAACTCCTATTGTTTTTCGATTCCACTTCCACATTTTAAATTTTTTCACACGAGGATAATGGTTGGCTATGTTTCAGCATTGCTCCGGACCCAAAATTGTCTAACTCCAGCATTGGTGTATTTTCAGTTGAATATTATTATTTGACAACAAATTGGAGAATTCTTGCTCATCTTTAACCTGCTAGGTGGTGAAAGGAGCATAGCGAAATTTGTGTGGTTAGGCGGAATAGCGAGCCTGATGGCCCGAGTCTCACCACATAAAATAAGGCATTAACTAACTAACTAACTAACTTTAATCTAAATTGGTCAATTAACACCTTCATAGAATTTTCTTGAGTTCAAACATCCTAAGCTAAAAATCTTGCTGCTAATACAACAATTCTGTACCTGAAATCAACAATTGTTGAACATCTTGGCTAAGATAACACATTTTGACTTTAAAGAAATTGTATTTAATTTTTTAATAATAATAATAATAATAATAATAATAATAATAATAATAATAATAATAATAATAATAATAATAATAATAATAATAATAATAAAATAAAAATAAAATTCCCCATTTATCGACATGTAAAATTCTGAACCCATTTTCTTAATCGTGCATCCAGATACAATTTTTAACTTGTTATTAGTTACAACGCTTACCTATTAGCACCATTCTAAAATTTATTTTATTGTCCTTGGTAATGAAGACAATTCTTCTCCAATGTAATACAACTTTTCATATAATTAAAAGTTTGAAATGTGTTTAAGATTCTCCCATAGACAATAGTGTCGTTATAGTTATTAATGACACAAGTTTAATAAGAACAAGAGAATCGATCACATTGCAGGTCGTTATGATGTATCAAACCTGTATCATTTAATATTTTATCTACAACACCCCCAGAGTCATTTGCTATTTGATTGTATAAAATGTTAATTTACAACTAGACATTGAATGAATTTGATCCAATAATAATGACTCTTGTGTTTTCTTAATTTTGCATTAGCATCGAGCGTTAAAATGTTAGAACATTGATAATAAATGTTTGTAGTTCTCTTTATTATAAAACAGTTAAGAGGTAATGATTATAAAAATATTTGCAGTTATGATTAAAGATTCTAGTAATTTTCTCTTCATTCCTGCCTAAAAGATGTTTTATGAATACAAAAGAACACTTGTTTCATTATGAAGCTAATAACCTCAAACAGGTATGCTCTTCAGCTGTTAGCGCACCATTGAAGACAAAAGTAATAAAAAATATGCTCTTCATTTGAGTAAATTAGAGACAGTACTTAGTGATAAAATTTTTGTTTTATGTGCAATTGGTGAATGAATGAATGAATGATACATGCGAAAAGTAATAGAATTTATTCACTAGTTAAAATTTAAAATTAGCTCTTTCACTTCCCTCTAATGATAAATGTTTTCAGTCATGACTAGAATATTCTGTGTGTTGTAAATTAATTAATGTTCCTTTTTTTTTTTTTTTTTTGTCCTTCCTTTCTTTCTTTTCTCTTTTTCTTTTCTTTTCGCGAATAGGCCATTTTGGACCACGCAGGAAATGCACTTGCACAGGCTCAGTATCGTTTTATCACGTTGCAAGTCTTGCATATAACTAATCTGGGGGATCACCATTAGGCTGAATCCGAGTTTTATACCCCAGTCCTTGGGGGATGGAAGATGGAATGATGATGATAATGAAGGATGAATGGACGGGACACACAAACATACCGATGCCCGAGGCAGGACTCAAATCCGAGATCGCCACGGCACTAATGCCTTAGCGATCTTGGCTATCCGGACTGGAAATGTTGCTGTTATTAATTAAGTTATTGTTATTTTCTGTGCATCAGTATTTTGAAAAGACAGAATGTTTTACATTCCTTAAAACTTCTTTGTTTAATGCCCATCAAAACCTAGTCTAAGCGTTCAGAATTCTTTCAAATTCAGTAAGCCTTCATGTTGTTCACTACATTCCGCAAATGTCCTTTCCCACCTGAGGTACGGTATGGTCTGGGGAAAGGCATCATATAGCTCCTTGACTTTTAGATTACAAAAAATAATTGTATGAATAATAAGCTAATCCTACCCATGCGATGCTTGTTAGCCTCTCTTTCTTAAGCTAGGAATTCTACCATTGCCAAGCCTCTTCATTTTGCGAATCAGTGGTCTTTGTAAAAAGTGACTTACTCAAGGGCGGGAAAAGATTTCCACCCAAAACAGATGTCTGTAACTATAACACTCAATGTGTAATGTAATTTGTAATATGATGTGTAATATGTAATTATGTTCATCAGGTGTCAGTATCGACCTCTCACTACAAAAAATTCACATACAATACATGTTCGTTATTTTACAACTTGCTGCCAGATGACGTTAAACCATTAAGATTGATTCATAAGTTTTAGTGCCAAGTAAAATCTTTTCTCCTGCATAACTGTTTCTAAACAATTAGAGACTACAAGGAAAATATCATTGTTTTTCACAATGATATCTAATTTATTAGTTACATTTAACAGTATAATTTTAAAAAACTAAGTATGCCTGTAATAAGTATTGGGCCTCAGCTTTGGGGTCAAAGACCCCATCTCATTTAGGTTTTTTGTCCAGTTTCCGTGTACTTTAAGCAAATGCTGACATGGCCCCTTGTTTTGCTTCTGGACATAAATGATGCTTCACTATCTGCTCATTCTGCTCTTTCAGGAATCTAGATATTCGAATAATCATTTATCATTTTATCTAGGCAGTAAGATGATTCCTTCGCATAAAGTACTAGGAGTAATAGCCCAAATCTGAAGCTGATTTGCCTTTTCAAATGGTTTTGGGAGCAAATATTTTCATATCAATTCTTGCCTAAAATGCTCAGTGCTATCTGTATTAATAATTCAACCCAGCATTTATACGTGTTAGGACAGGCATCCCAGAGCTGAAGACATTAACATATTGCACTTCTCTGCACAGTATGTCACACTGTTTTGAATGGTAAATAAATACATAAATAAAATCAACTCCTTCTGGGTGTAAAAATTTTACTTGAACAAAAAAATCTTCTTTCATCCCAACAAAATTTGATTAGAAACATTTTATATTCTCACTACAATGTAGGTGGAAATAAGATGAATTGCAACTTTAGTTGGTCATGAAGTTAAGATGACCTCCTAAACTAGTGACAAAAAAACTAATAGGAGTTGAATTTTATTGAGAATGCCTCAAATTAGATATGCTTACTGGTTGAATTGAATATACAACCTTTTAAGCAGGTATTCACTCAGTCTTATTATTTTTTGATGAGAAAGTTCTTGAATGAAAATTCTATGATTTTTTTGTGAACACTGTTAATAACCGAGATTTTACAAACTAATTCATAATACACTCTTTCTAATTGGTTAAAAATGTATTAACTTCATGCAGAATATAGTCAGGAAAATTACCTGTAGTTATATAAAGTTATATTATTTGTGCTTATATACTTACGTTAATTTACAAAGACACAAAGATTTTAAAATTTGATAACTTATGGAATTTAATGGCTTACCTTCATGACAAATGTCTGTAAACTGGAATTTATTTAAAATTGCTTAAATATGTATCCAGATCCATTAAATTTTTATCATTTTATTTTGAGTATGACGTTCTGATATTACAATCCATTTTTACTGATAAAGTGCTAGAATTTGTTGTTTGTTGTTTTTTCTGTGGATCATATACTTATTCAATTCCAAGATAAGTGAATTGTCTTAATCATCATAGATATGTAAAACTAGATCTCATTTGAACACTTTACTAACATTTTCATGCCTAGAAAATTTTGATGAGTGTCAGCATGCGTTCTGAGTAGACTTGTGATAACAAGATATCTTTGTGAACTCTGCCCTTTCTGCCAATCTTCAGTAATATTCATTCCTTGGTTGTTTTTAGTTTTCATGTTATTCTTGGAATAAGAATCTTATACTTCAAGCCAAAATGTAGTTATTAGAACAAGCTCTTCCAGTTCCAAGGTCAGAAAGGTAAACCATTTTATTCAACTAAGTGCAATATTCGAATACGTAGTGTTTGTAATATGATTTATTGTGTCTTTTGAATTGGGTGTATTGAAGTTTCATTTTCTTCCAGAAATTTACTACAAATTAATATTAAATTTAAATGAGATAGAGACGAGGCTGCACAGAAAAAATTGTAATTCAGAAAATTTTAATGATTTTCTTCTGCTAAGAAAATTAAATATAGATATTGATGAATTTTATTCCTAGTTGTAAATACATTGATTAAGGAATGTTTATGGTTTTATGCATTTTACAATTTAAAACTACAGTTAAGTTTCAAAGACACTCATCATCTTTCAAAGAAATTTAACACATTTTAAAATAAATATTCTATTTATTATGTTGAAGTTCTCATTCTCATTAAATTATTTTATTTGAGAACAAAAATAAATCTTTATTTAAAACAAGAGAGCTTTACACTGCGATTTATTCAGAGCTGCGTGTCATATGTCATCAGCTGTTATGGGAGCTTACACGTCACTACAGTGATGTTCAACCCTCCCATTGGATGACACCATAACAGCTGATGGCCTGTCAGAAGCAGCTCTGAATAAATCACAGGATATTGAAATAAATTATTGAACAATTGTTGAAAGCTGTTATTTACATGGTTCTTTTTATTCTTCTTTTGTAAAAGTTATATTGTTGAATCAAATTTTCAGGATGACATGGTGGATGATGTCCAGTCGTTTGTGGCAGCTGCTGAAGTCCTAAAAGAACGTGGAGCTTACAAAATTTATGTGCTTGCTACACATGGCTTGTTATCTTCAGATGCTCCTCGGCTTATTGAAGATTCTCCAATTGATGAGGTATACATAGAGATAGCATATGTAGTAATAAATATTTTGAAATCAATTGTATTTATTTAGATATATTTATGTTTTTCCACTGAAAGGAATATTTTCAAAGTAGTTTTAATATTACAGTATGATAGTCATAACTGAATGCCCAATGATGATCATAAGTGCTAACCTCTGAGACTGCAGAAGTCTATCAGTTTGATGATTTATTTTTCTGATGGGATTGGCTTGTAGACAATTTTAACAACAGGAAAAAATATTGTCCTTTAGATATTTATGGTATTGTTTTTTGAAGATTATTAAATTATTGTTAAGTTATTTAATATTGAACTATTTATACAATTTTTTTTTTGTGTTAAGAGAGACACAATATAGGTTTTATTTACTGCCCTTTCACACAAACTTAGTTCAAGGACAAAAGTGTAAATTGAAATTATTTGTGAAGTATATTTCGCTAGTAGGTTACTTCAATTTTTCTTGTACCATTCATTATATCAATAAACCATTATATTAAATTCAACATACAATTTTACAGGTGGTGGTGACAAACACTATTCCTCATGAATTGCAAAAAATGCAGTGCCATAAAATCAGAACAGTAGATATCAGTGTGCTACTGTCGGAGGCTATACGTCGCATTCACAACAAGGAATCTATGTCTTACCTTTTTAAGAATGTCACTCTTGAGGACTAAGTCCCAAATGTATGTACACAGTCTTAATGTTTTAATGTGGTGTTGAATGAAACCTGCGTGCAGTGTTAATCAGTCACTTCTCAGTTACTTGTATTGTGCTGTATAGTATCTGTTCATGTATTTTGTTAGACATCATGTAACACTTGTAGATTATTTTCGTGATAATAAATAAAGAAAACTTCATATTTTCAAACAACTTTTTTTTCTTTATTCTAAACCTGACAAATTTTAAAACTTCATTTGCTACTTTTAGATTATTTTAAATAGATTATTTTCCTAGATTAGATTATTATTTGTCAGGTGACATTTTTTTGCTTGTTCATAGAAAATGCAACTGAACCTACTGTTCCCCCTTTATATTGAAAACACGCAACATCAGTATCATAATAATTACATTGAATAATACAAATTACCACAAGTTTTGTAAATTCAATTGGTAGCATATGAAATCATACTATGACATTTTTAAAATTAAAGCAAAATTTAAATTTATTCAAATTCTCAACAAACTAATAACAATTAGGTATAATCATTAGAATTAAGTAGATCACAGTGCTATATTAATTTGGATTTCTGTCAATTTTTTGGTGAGCAGTAAATCGGATGTTAGCTGTTCAATAGATTTGTCTTCATTTATTTCATTACTAATACAATCGAACAGGTTGATGGTTCCTATTTGACAACCCGTATTTCATACACCAAAAATTATTTCACATAAAACAAACATCCTGTACAGATGTATTCATAGTACTCTAAAATGTGTGAAGAGAGCAGCAAGAATTGTACATATATCTATGAACTGAGAAATGTTTGGTATGGTAAAAACTTTCTTCCTTCATTTAAAAATGATTTATTATTGTACTTGTGTTGCCTTGATCCTTCACTGTTACTTAAATTTGAGAGCTACTACACAAGATTGTGGGATTGTGTTTGTATGGTAATTTTAGGTCAAGCTACAAGCAGGCCTGCCACTTTCTTGTTCAGAGAGGAATCAGCAAGAATAATTTTGGGTTTTATGAAATTAGAGAAAACCACCACAATGATTGGCCAAATGTCATAACTTCATCACTCAGAAGTATTAAATGTATTCCAATCTATTTGTCTGCATGAAATTCTGGTTGTGTTTATCTTAGTAGTAGTGGAAAAATCATTTATTTTTACTTATTGTAGCAGTTTATTATCTCCTGTTTGACAAATGTAAGAAATTAAAAGAATTTCCAACCTTCAATTATATATATATATATAAATAACAGGCTGTGAATACAACTAAAAACGTGCAGGAAAAAAAGCAATTCATTATTCTGTACTAACAGAGCATGCTTCTAATCTCTTCAACAGTTCTTCAGGTTCAGATGGATTACGAAATTTTGCAAGTGCGGTTCTTGTTTTCTCACATAATGATTTGGGGTACAGCTGACCAATACGTTCCAAGACATCTGAAAGAAAAATGCATTACAGAAGAAAATTCATAATTGAGTTAAAAAGAAATTGCATAAATATATTTTGCAACAACAATTTTCATAATCTTAATTTTGCAATATTCTTTCAAGCACTTACCTAATACATTGGCCCGAAACTTTGGATTAGGATCATCGAGGTGAATGAGTAAGACATCATAGGCACTGTCAGCCTGTACAGCAGCCCCTGCTATTTTAGGTATCAGAGGCAACACTCTTTCAGCACACTTAAGAGCAGCACCACGTACTTCATCATCCACATCATCCAAACGTCGTAGTGTGGCTAATGATTAAAAGAATTTTATCAACATGAACGTTTTTAACTATCTTAACTGTATTTTACCATCTAACTTTATTTTAAAATGTATGTATTTATTTGATGTATTTAAAATGTATGTATTTGAGGATCAGATTAATCTGACTTTTACTGGTTAATTGTGTTTCCTGGGCCTGGGTCCTGTTTTTATTTATTACCCATGTCTGAGGGTAAGGGACCTCCCTGAATGGCTCATTGGTTAGCATGCTGACTTCCCAGAGCGCCACCTCAGGTTCAATTCCCGGCCAGGCCAAAATTATAAGTGTGCGCTTTCCTTACAAACGTCCCAGTATCTATTGCTGTGTGACGATGAGAACTCCCAACCTCCTTAGGTTATAAAGACCAGAATACATGGTGAAGGGATGTCTTTGTGCTAACCACACGAACTTCTTATCCCATGTCCGAGAGGCTGGGTCACACTGCTGGTCGCCCAAGGCCCGTAGCTGGCTGTCTAGCCAAAGAACCGGAACGGGGTAAGGGAGATACATGGCAGGCATGCCATATTCACTATACCTAGCTTGTTTGGCCTGCCTGAGCTTTTTTTCATCACACAGCTAGAGAATCTAAGACTATTTGTGACAAAGCTACAGCTTCCTTTTTGTTCAAGCTGAGAATCAAACCTGAAACCACTTGCAGAAAGTTAGCATGCTGTCCTTGAGCCATCCAAGTGGCTATTTTAAAATAATTATTAATTTAAATTTTTTTGCTCTTGATTCAAACCTTTATCAAGACACTTCTAGTACCCATTTGTCACACAACACATTCAGATCATAAGCACAATTATTACTACGATGAAACTGGTCACTAATGGTTGCAGCTAAACTGGACCAATAACAGAGGTAGACACTTAATCAAGGTTACAGGAAGTATATATCAGGTCTAACTGAGATAACTGGTTAGAATAAAGTTTGTTCTTGAAATCTTTTGAATTACTTTAAACTACAAAAAACTCCGTAAGCAGGGGATCTGGAATCACTTGCCTCCTCTTGCCTACTGTCAAACTCATTGTTGACTTGTCACTCATTCTCTTACTTGGGAAACCTACTTTCATCTTCACTGAATGAAAATCACAAGCAAACTAGGCTTGAAGATGCAATTTACATCTAGCATAATCTTTCAAGGTTCTTCTGTCAGACAAAGGATGTAGTGAGTGATCTCTAGATTGATTCTGAGAACATGACATATTCCATTAGTGCTTGACAAGTTCCCACAGGTAGGAAGCAACAGTTAGCAAACTTCATAAGAAAGCTATGAAACTGACAATGTGAATGTGTTCTTTCATAACCAGAGACATTTATTAAAATTATATGTTGTTATTTAAACAGAAATTAATCCTGCGACTCTGTTCCAAGTAGTCTGACAACGTGTTCTTTTCCTAGAAGGTTCTGAATCCACTATAATTCCCACCAGCTATCTGCTATTTCAGTTCAAATTCTCCAGTGGTGACCGCTTAATTCATGTCAATATATCAAATGGGTCTGACCATTGGTTGTAGGGCCTCGAAACCACCTAAAAGTGGGAATGGAAAAATGAATTGGTTCCATGAAAAAAATGGCCATTAAATGGGAGTGACTGTTTCAGGTTTCATATAGTTTGTTTCCAAGACAATTATAATGATATGTAATTATAATTACTTTTTGAAACAAAAAGTTTTCCTCTTAGAAACTAGTGAAAAGAAAAATATCAAGAAAATGTTTAACAATCCAACTTCTTAATGTTCAGAAAATACTACCTGATAACAAGCAAATGAAATTTTTAATGAGATAAAATTTGAAAATTAAAGTTCTCCAACAAGCTTTTCAGAAACTTAACTCAAAATTTAATGGGCAAGATGCAAAAATAAGTGTCTCAAACATCTTACATCTTCAGAAGTCTTACAAAACTTACCTTGAAAAAGGGTGCAGATCTTCTGACCAAGAGAATATTCATCAGTTGTCACACTGAGAAGATGCTTCACAACTCCTGGTGCACATCGTAGAGCAAACAACCGTGAACGACCTCCAGAGTCCTCTGCTAGAGAAGGTAGAAGAGGCAACAGTTCCAGCAAAGACTCTGTTAATTCAGCCTAGAATCAAACAGTGGCAAATTCATTTCTCTGCACTTCCTGTCAGAGAAATTTTAGACACACAAAAAATACAACTTTAGAAGCATAAGTTCTTAATATACTTGTTGTAATATAAATATTATATTGTTGGCTTCATTATCCTTTGGTCTTTAATTTCTTTTAATCATCAAACTTCAAACAAATAAAAACTGAATCAAATCAAAATGAAACAAATGTTTAAAAGCTATTTTAGCTTCTTCTAATCCTTTCCTGCAGTAAACTTTTTCTCTCAGGGAGAGAAGAAAAAAAAAGAAGAACAAAAAGAAACATAGTAGAAGGAGTAGTACATAGATTGCAAACAATCCCTCGTTATCCTAACTGGATATACACAGCAGCAGGATGCCAGCCATTTGTTCACTTCTCTCTCAGACTCAAATTGCCTCTTGCTTTTGTTTATGGTATCATCTATTTGTTTTCTTCACTGGTTTCTGTTTTGAACACAATTATGTCTGCCCATGTGGGGTTGGTAGTATTGATTATTTCATTGTGCATTATTTCATCTTTTTCTCCCCCTCTTCCTGCTTCCTTCTACTAAAGCATTATATCCTTTACCAGAAATTCTGTTTGCATCATAGTATGTCCAAAATATTTTAATTTCAATTTTGTGGCTTTGGCTTTAGAGAAAGTCTGTGTTTATTTTTTTTCAAAATTTCTGTATTTGTCTTTTTGTCTTCCCATTTTATATTCAGTATTTTCCTCCATGCCCACATTTCAAAAGCATCTAACTTCGGTTTTTCTACTTTTCTTAATCCTTTATTGCATGATTTTTTTTTTTTTTTACTAGCAGTAATTATTTTTCATTACATTTATTTATTTATTTATTTTAATTAAGGCAAATATAGTAAAAAAATTCAGACATAAATATTGCTTGAGTAAAACACAAAATTAAATTTTGTTATTCCTCCAACAAAATGTGCTATATTTCACGACTGAAAAAAAGTATTTATTTTTCAAAAGGTTTATGTGATAAAATAAGTATCATTTGTACTTTAGTTTCATTATTTTCCTAAAAGTGTTTCATTTCTGATATATGGAAACAAGAGTGTGTTACTAGGAAGTTCCAATTCATGACGCCACTAGATTACTCACTTCATCTTGTTATCTTATCGCATTTACCGCCCAGTAATGCATGGGGTGACATAAATGAATGATGTACATTACGTGTAATATAAAATATCATAATTAAATCATTAGAATGAATTTGTGACCTGAGAAACAATATGTTACAGCTGAGTTACACTATGCAATAATGGGTTAATGTCCAGCTTTCACACCCATACAATACGATTGGAAATATCATTTTCTCGATTAGTTGGATTTAGATCTTAAGTGATTTGCCTTTGTGTCATTTTCTTTCCACAGCTTTTCCTAAAATTATTCTTCTCTTTACTTCTGAATAAAATTCAGTTTGTTACTGTAATTCCTAAATATGTAACTTTGCCTGCCATGTATACCACTTCTCTGTTGATGTTCAGGCTCCCTTTTTTAACAGTTGACATAAATGTTTTCTTTATATTTAGTTTTAGTCCCTCTTTTCTGCTCTCTTCCACTACTTTAATTATTAATCTTTCAAGAATCCTTGTTATCAGTAAAGAGCATGGTATCATCAGCATATCTTAAGTTCTTGATTTGCCTTCCCCCAATTCTGATGCCTATGTTCATTTCCTTTATGTTTCCCATTCTCATAATATGTTCTGTATATAGATTGAACAATCCTGGTGACAGTACTTGTCTCACTCCTTTGTTGATTTGGAACCAGTTTGTTTCCCTGTTGCTTGTTCATACTTTTGCCTCTTGATTTGTGTATAGATAAGTACAATGAAATGTATTGGCTCTCCCATCTTTTGTAGAGGCAGACAGATTAATTCATGGTCAATGCACTCAAATGCCTTTAAGTAGTCCAGAAAGCACAGGTATACTATTTCTTTTTGAAATTCCTGAGTTTTTTCCATGATCCATTTCAGGTTAGCTATTTGATCTCTTGGGCCTATTCCTTTTGTAAACCCACCCTGTTCTATTGCCAATTCTCTTTCGAGATAGGGTTATCTTACTTACATGTGGGATTAATGCAATTGTTCTGTTATTTGCACTCTCTCAGCTGTCGCCCTTCTTTGGTAATGGAATAAATATAGTGTATTTTCAATCTGTTGACCACACTTTTCTTTTCCAGATCACATTGCATAGTTGTATTAGTTTTGACGTAATTTCTTCCCCTGAGACTTTGAATAGTTTGTTTGGGATTATGTACACCCGGGGTATTTTCATTTTTCAGTTGTTTTGTCACCCAATGCACTTCCTCTATTAACATCTCTGGTTCTTCTTCATAAGCACCTATATTTTTCCTTTCTTCTACTTGAAAATCCTTTTCATATAACTTCTTCATTCTCTTCATTCAAATTCTTAATTCTTATGTACACAACTACAATATTCATCAAAAGGATAACCTACATGTTCTCCATTCTAAAACTACACTTTATCAAAAAAGTACCCTAATAGAAGGCATTACACATTACAACAAATTGAGTCATGATGTTAAAGACATAAACACAATACATACATTTCAAAGTAAATTGAAAGCTTTCCTGCTTAACAACATGAAGTGTGAAGAAATTTACAAATCACAACACTACTTCCCTTAAAAGAACAGAGATAAAAATTCTTATCCCATTTGACTTTTTGTTTCATGTTGACTGTTTGAACTGTAGCAAAGAAAAAAGAACTGGCATATCCCGTTTGGCCTGTGTAAAATTGAAGTTGGACTGAGGTAGAAGGAGAATGCCAGACCAAAATTTCTATTTTTTTACCCTGAATTTGCTAGATGCATTAGGAATTGTTAACAACACTATAGTTAAATCATTTCTAAATGAATAGTATCGTTATTATTAGAATTGTTAATACTATTATTAAATCGTTATAAATTATTATTAGTAACAAGTTTTGTAAGATCAACGACACCAACTTGATCAGGGTTTTTTGTCGTTTCCCTTCATCCTTTGAGCCAACGCTGAGATGGTCCCCTTGCTTTGATTTCTGGACAGTAAATGTAACTTCACTCTGCCCAAGTCTTCTTGAGCTCCCTTTGCTATACATGAGAGGAGGGTTAAAAATTGTTAGCAGTGTTTTCAAAATCAAAATTGAATGTCGCTTCCAGTTCTTTCACATAAGAGGTGAACATTCCTTATATTCTTATATTAAAATACTGCTTTACCTTCACTCATAATAGTGTATACGAAGAGAAAGCTAAAATCTGGAGGCCAGGAAAACTTGTGCACCTGCATACATCATATCTGACTCGTCATACACAATTGAAATTGTAGTATAAGTGACTCAATAAATATTTATTATTACTATTATTATTATTATTATTATTATTATTATTATTATTATTATTATTATTACTACTACTACTACTATTCACCGAGGACGAACAGAAAAACAAGCGACTGACGGCAGGAGCGGCGCAAGGATCCATCCTAGGACCAGACCTCTGGAATGCAAACTATGACGCCATCCTCAAGCTGACAATGCCCGATGGCATCTTTCTTGTAGGATACGCAGACGACCTTGCAGCAATCATCATTGCACGCACGCTAGAGGGCCTACAATTAAAACTGAACCAGACGATGAGACGAATACAGACATGGATGACAGTCCACAAACTAGAACTGGCCATAAACAAAACGGAGATAACCCTTTTGACAAAACGCCGACTGGACCCCGTGGTGAGTATGGAAATACAATGCACCGTATCCATGCGGCAAAAAGTGTTAAATACCTCGGGCTGACACTGGACCGCAAACTCACCTCACATAAAAAACGCATCACAAAAGGCCGCAAAGATTGTAACAGCCCTGGAGAGACTTACGACCAACACAAAGGGCCCAAAGCCCAATAAGCGTCGAACCCTGCTCTCCATAGCACAATCCATCATGCTATACGGCGCAGAGATCTGGGCCAACGCGCTGAGGCGCGGAAGGTACTCCAAACAACTGACATCCGTGCAGAGATGAGGAGCCCTGAGGATAACAAGTGCGTATAGAACAGTTTCGGATGCCGCTAGTGTGGTCGCGGGAGTAATCCAATTCGATCTACTGGCACAAAAACGAAAGGATCTATACGACAAGAAACCTGACAAACCCGACAGACGCCCGAAGAAAGGCAAGGAAACGCACTCTTCGACAGTGGCAGAGAAGATGGGAGAACGAAGACAAAGGCAGGTGGACAGCCAGACTCATTCCCAAAGTGGAGCCCTGGACAACACGAAAACACGGCGAGACAGATTTTCATCTCACCCAATTTCTCACGGGACATGGACACTTCCGAGCCTACCTACACCGGATGGCTAAAGTGGACAGACCAGACTGCACGTACTGCGGCCACGCTAAGGACGACGCCCAGCACACATTCTTCGAATGCGAGAGATGGCACGTACTAAAGCACGAGGTACAAACAAAGCTAGGAGACATCAATCCAGACAACGTGGTGGACAAGATGTTAAACAGCCGTGAAAATTGGATCACGATCGCAGACTACGTGACACGAATCTTGAGACAGAAGAAAAACGACGAGAAAACAATACACAACACGACTAACCGTAGAACAAACTAGACCCACCAAACAAAACCGACGACACAAGACAAAATACGCTTGACAAACTACAAAAGACAGAAGAGAAGCCTCTAGGCCAAGAACACGGCCCCACTCTGATGAAATGCTAAAGAATCGATACCGGAATGGACAAGGCCAAGAAGAAACGGGGTTTGTGTTTTTTAGTGGGTGCGAGCCTCACACTACCTAGGGAAATGGCCACTCGGCTCCCTAGGTGTCTGGTAGAGATTTTTCACACCATCATCGGGGGAAAATATTATTATTATTATTATTATTATTATTATTATTATTATTATTATTATTATTATTATTATTATTATTATTGTTATTATCACTATCACAATTTAACTTGTTTCCACACGTGCATCTCGGTTACCATGAACAAGAGATACACGTTACAACTGTCATAATCAGCACTGGATCAACCATCAATGTTCACAAACTTCCTCACGATGTTACATGTGTCCAGTATGACAATCTTTTGCATCTGGATGTATAACCCCTTCTTCAGATGCAGTTCAGCTAGGGATTCATGTAGGAACTTAGGAATTTCACCAGTGGCGCCTAGAATTATTGGTACAATCGTCACCATTTCCACGTCGCTCCACATTTCCTTTATCTCGTTTGCCAGAGGTTGATATTTTAGAATTTTTTCACTTCTTTTCTTTGGGATGTTGTGAGCTAGCGAGACTGCGACATCAATCAGATACACCTTTTTGTTTTTCTTGTCATGCCATACAATGTCCGGTTTATTTATTTATTATTATTATTATTATTATTATTATTATTATTATTATTATTATTATTATTATTATTATAATGATGATGATGATGAAGGAATGTGTGGAGCCACGTACCTCGTGGTGGTGGTTGGCGTCGGGGCCGGCGGGGGGCAGCGCGCGCAGCAGGGCGTCGAGGCAGGCGGCGGCGGCGACGCGCGTGGCCTCGGCGGCGCGCCCGGCCTGCCACACGAGCGCCGGGCAGAGCGCGTCGCGCAGCAGGGCGGCGGCGAAGGCGCGGCCGCGCGCGGGGGCGTCGCCCAGCAGCGCCGGCCGCGCCGCCAGCGCCGCCCCCAGCACCGTGAAGACGCGCACGCGCGCCTCGGCCGGCTGCTCGGGCGCGGCGGCGGCGGCCGCGGCCGCCCCGGCGTCCTCCAGCGCGGCGCCGGCCAGCGCCAGGCCCGCCGCGCCCCCTGCCATTCATACACAGCATTACGAGGAAAAATAAAGAACGACTCCTCGCGCCTCAACTACTGAGGTCGTTGGGTTTAATGACTGATTGATTAGTGATGCCTGGCGCTAAGCACATTAGTCCCGTAAGTGTAGAGCATGTTTTTATCGCGGGAGGTGGCGGTGATTTTCCCCCGCGGGATAGTGAGGTCCGGCACCGACCTACGTCGGCTTGCGGGGAGAGGTCATTGGGCCCGTAAGTCTAGTGCATGTTATGACCCGAAAGGTGGCGGTGTTCCTCTATTGCCGAAACGCGACATGCAGCGCCCATGTACATTTAGTCTTGCAGGGTTACCCCCTCCAGGTATCTCCATTTCCGGGGCGAGCTAGAAGCTTCCGACTGGTCTCGTGTGGTAGTGTCGGGCGTGTAAACGTAAGAGTATCGGTGCGTGGAAAAGGATGAGGAAGTTCCAGGGTTCCGTTATTATAGAATTGCTCAAAACTGTAATCAGCGACGATAAACGTCGGTAAACTAGCGATTACAGTGGCTGGCCGCTACAATTCTCGTTCAGATAGTGGTTGTATTCGACATCCCACGTTACAAAGCTGAGTGTCGAAAATCCGCCACCGTCGTGAGCCGAACCTTAAGGCCTCCCGGTCAAGGGCGTTGCAGAGGCTACGTGTTGCCGCTGAGCTATCGCAACCGATCAATTGCAAGACCGATTGTTATAAGAATAGGTAAATAAAAGAAAGCTCTTTGTTGATTTAAAAAAAATATAGACATTTGTCATCATTAAATGGACTAAATAAAGTATAGTTCTGTGTATTGAGAATAATATAAAATATTACTAATCGATTACAAGTTACTTTAAAAAATTTGTTGGATTATTGTAGTTGTTTATTTCATTTCTCAGTGGCAATCACAAGTAGTCGCTAGCGACGACTTGTGCTGTACGGACAGGGGCAGGTTCTCGAGAAAACCAAAATGTATCATAAGACTTTAGTGTGATCGTTCCCTTTATTTCAAGAAAGCGTACCTGCGGCGCCCCGCGCGGGCGCAGCACCGCCTCCAGCACGCGCCGCCGGGGCTGACCACCGTCCAGGCGCCGCCGCCGTCGCGCAGCTCCCACTGGCACCGCCGGCAGCTGGCGCGCCCACAGCGCCGCCGCCGCGTCCCCGTCGCCCTCCGCCCCCGCCGCCGCCAGACGGAGCAGTAACTCTGCGGGGGCCGAAGAAGAAGAGGCTGTTTTAGAACGTCACGCCGCCGTGCCGAGCCGCCGCTGCGGGGCCGGCTGTCTCCATGCCGCTCGCTCGTGCGTACGCGGCACCGTTGCTCGCCGGCTTCGCGCGCTCCGCTGTGGAGGAGGCCACGTGCTCAGGCGCTCTCAAGGACTGTATGCGGAACTAGCCCATGCATAAAACTAACACACGTCGAAAGTGTAGAGCTTGTAATTAGTTGGGGCGGTATCTCATGGGCGGGGATACCTGGAGGAGAGCTTAAGGAGGCCGATGTTTATGCCGGCGCCAGATCTTGCGTTCCAGTGGGAGAGGAACACTGTTACTAACCTATAACACTAATCTTACACATCTAATTACCCTAGAGTTAACGCGCCCAGAAAGAAAATAATCCAAAGGCGGTTAAAGATTTGTCACTGCTTACATCCGTCGAACGGCAAAGACTACGGCGGCGACTTTTCTGCGAGAGCGACTTGTTCGTCTATAGGATCCGTAAATTGGTGTTGAGGGTCTGTCGTGCACCTCTCATTTTATAGAGAGTTTTAGGTTCTGGATATCTCCAGGGGGTGTTGAACTATACTGCGGTCTTTACAGAGCTGCCTCTCAATTCCACTCAAGGCCCGTCACCACAGTGGCATTATGGCACGGCGGCATTTTTCGCGTCTTCCTCGGTCTTGCCGCTAGAGTCTCTTCATCTGTAGCACTGCTTCATACGGTCGCGAGCATGCAACACCTTGCGGCACGACTGAGAAAGACGCGAAAACCCGTGTCATAATGCCACCGTGGTGACGGGCCTTAAGTGGAATTGAGAGGCAGCTCTGTAAAAAACTCAGTATAGCACTATCTGCTGGGTTTGTTTGGGCGAAGAAATAGAATCTAACTAACCGTTCAGAAATGGTAGGTATTGGATCCAGGTTTTCCTGAGTAAAACATTAGTAATTACTGTGTTTTTAACTATCAGTGGGTCGATATATCAAACATTCTTTATTAACATTTTTGTTGATAATGGCAGTGTATTTGAGCGCTCTGCTGGCGGATTTAGAGTGAGCGAGAAACGATCCCGACGACAGCACGTTTCGAAACCCGGCCTCCGTGTCCACATGTTTTAAAAACAATTTCATCCATTGGATTATTTATTATTGTTTAAAGTGTTTTTTACTTTCTTGGGCAAACACCGATCCCCGCTAGGCATTTGCCTAGTTTGATTATTGGTATTTAGCCACGCCTAGGAGATCACAAAGAAACTGACACGTATCTGCGGAACTCCCATTTTTTGTAATTTTTTATTGAGCAGTATTAAAAAAAATATTGTTGCTGAAAAAATTGCATGGCAAGCCCTTCTCAATAAGCCTTTCAAACATCACATTGAGTGTCACTTGCGTAATTATTTTCTATCCATTTTATCCTAATAACATCAATAGGACAGAAATTCCTTGGGATATCGTTTTAAAAATGGGTTCCGTTATTTCTATAACTACACGAGATCTTAGAAGATATAAAAATTGCAACGTTTTGACAGATTCCTTGGAAGATTCGAAGATATCACTGGAATTCCACAAAAATTAAAAAACCTTGGCGAAGGCGTTGACACGAGGCAATCATGACGTAACGCGAAAGAAGATTCCCCTCTTCCTCTTAAATACTGGAATGCGCTCCATCGAAGACACAGTGAGGCGTTCATGGCCGAGGGGTCCGAGGCGTACAAAGCGCCAGTGTTGAGGATACCCCGGTCTGTGGGGGCTTCCGGCCAGCGCGGGCGACTGCAGTCCCTCGTTTCAGAGAGCAGCGCAGTCCGTGGCGCGCCCATTGAGTCATTTTATACCAAGTTGACAGCGGAGTTCAAACTGTGTTGGAAACTGCTAATCTGCCCAAAACGAATATTAATGTACTCATAGGCGTCCGAAGCCTAAAACAAGATGGAGCAACTACATTTCTTAGCCCCTCTGTCTCCACAGGGACCCTTTTTTCTTGAAACGTTTTTATTTGCAAATGACTTATTTTACAAGTAAATAAATAAAGCATAATACAAGGAGAATGGAATAACTTTTACGATATAATTTATTTCGACTGAATCATTAATCAATGAAATGGGTTTTATATTGAACCATTTGCAGGGTTGCCGGATGTTTGGACAGCCTCTTCCCTAAATGCCTTGTATTAAATTCCCAAATTGCCAGTTTAGGAAGGGGGAAATTAGGAAAATCATATTTACGAAAATAAAACATTTTCTTTACTGAGAACTATGGGACCCCTTTCAAATTTTTCATGAGAACAACGGCCCTCCTGTCCCCACTGCTCCTGTGCGCACAGGTGTGAATGTATGTACTTCAAACTGTTGTGTAGTCTGTCTGGCGAGACTATCGGAAAGACGTTCGCTTTCCACACTTCCTTTTAACAAACGATTCACTGAAATTCCGGAATCGTTCTTCAAAAGGAAGCGTGTAAATCGACTTCAAGAAGTGACCTGTGACATCTGTCTGACTTCTGTTGGCAACATAACCGAAGGTTCTCTCAACGCGCTCGTTAATGTCAATTGGCACTCCTTCCTTCATTTGTTCCCTTGCAGTTGGCTCATTTGTATACGCCTTCGCCACTTCCTCATGCGTTCTTAGATGAAAGTATAATGTCTCACGAAAAAAGAAATAGAAATTAGGACGCACAATGCTATTTGTACTTTTTTTTACAAATATTATATTACACATTTTTGTGACAATTATTATATACGTGAGCACAGAAGAAGTGCATGTTTTATCGCGGGAGGTGGCGATCTTCCCCTGCTGGATAACGAGATCCGGGGCTATCGTACTCGTCGGCTTGTGGGGGGTTTTCCCCAATCAGATATCTCTCACCAGCGAAGCACGGCCCCCACCGAGGCAAGTTCTAAACTTTCGACTGATCTCCCGTCATGTGTGATTCTGTAGTGCATGTATGTGTAAGTTTGTGTAAGCGATGGATACGGAAAGGACAATGATGAGAAAGGAAAGATCACGCGCGGTCCGTGGCCTCTTTGTTAGGGTTCAGCTCCGGCATTCGCCAGGTGTTGATCGGAGAAACCACGGAAAACAACCGATCAGAGCACGCGGCCGCTAGAATTCTCCAGACAGCGGATGAATTCGACTCACCTATGTGGGAATTCGACTCACCTATGTGGAATCGAAACTCCCGCCACCGTCGGGAGTGAAAACCTAGGACCTCTCGGCCAGAGGCGAGGCACTGCAGTTTTTTGATTGATTGATTTTTTTCGTGTCTCCAGGCGCATCAACTGCTTTGGTCATTAGTCCCGTTAGTGTAGTGCATGTTTTCTCGGGAGATGGCGATGTTCTTCCCCCACTGGATGGCGAAATCCGGCACTGGCCTACCGTCGGCTCGTGGAATTTCCCCCTAACCATTACTCTCCCACCAGCGGGGCACCGCCCTAGCCGGGAATATGTGGTAGTGTACAGCATGTTAGTGTAAGTGTGTGTGTGTGTAAGGGTAGAGGATAGGACAAGGAAGAGGAAGGACAGGTCGCGCGCGGTCCATGACCTGTTTGGTAGGGTACTGCTCCGGCATTCGCCTGGTGTTGATCGGAGAAACCACGGAAAAGTACCGATCAGAGCAGCCGGCCGCTAGAATTCTCGTCGAGACAGCGACTGAATTCGACCTAGCTGAAAAGCTAGAGTCGAAAATCCTGCCGCCGTGAGGACCTCCCGGTCAGAGGCGCTGCAGTGACATCAGTCGATGCACTGAGCTACCGCTCCCGGCGGCACTGCAGTGATATCAGTCGATCAGCCCTGAGCCACCTCTCCCGGTCTAAAATCCTACCCCCGTAAGAGCTGCCTGTCATAGGCCCTGCAGTGGCAGTGACTGACCTTCGGAGCGCTGTGCGGCGGGCTCCGCGTCGTCCGCCAGGGCGTTGAGGGTGAGCAGCGCGCGGAAGAGCGGCGCCTCCACCACCGCCAGCGGCGAGCGCCCGTCCTCCGCCTCCACCAGCGCGCTCGCCCCCTCGCCCGAGGGCCCCGGCTGCGCGTCTCCCGCGGGGGCGGGGGCGGTCTCGGCGGGGGCGGCGTCGCCGGCCGCCAGCTCCCGGGGCGCGTCCTCGCCCACCGCAGCAACGCCGCCTGCCACAAGCCAACGCAATCAGCGACCGAGTTCTTAAAAAAAGAACAGAAGTTGGGAGTTAAGATTGAAAGAGGTGACGACACAAAAGACGCTGTGGAGTTCCCTGGAAACAAAGTTTACTTTGAAGTTAAAGGAGAAGGAAGCACTAGAATGCGATAACGAATAAAATGTATGCGTCATATACAAATAATATGCTCGAAATGGGTACGTGAAGGCAGAATTTAAACTGCTTTCTCTTTTATTCTACCTAAATGAATACGACACGAAGATACTGAATGTGGTTATAAAAATTTTTTTCAACTTGTTTCTACATCTGAAAGTATCTCGAAGCTTTTGTCTGGAAGACTTTAAACGAGTTCCCGTTTATTTCATCAGCTCCGTGCAATCAATGACTTTCTACTTTCATACGGAGCCACCTCACCTGCGCTCCGCAATCTCACGACACGGTATTTTAAATGGTATCCTCGCATTATTTCCTAAGGGCGGTGCAATCGCGCACAGCGCGTTCTGTATCCGAGGTGCCTCGTGAAGAGTCGGATCGCGTTGAAAATCCCGCAGGGGGTCGAGGATCTCAGTGGAACGATTGGAAACTCCTTCGTGGGTATACCTGAGTTTCTCCACGATACCCACGTTGTTAGTGACAAGGAAGTACAGAGAGGGAGTCAGGCAGGTACTATGCTCACACTTTTTCTTGATACCCGAGCCCCCTAGTCCTCTCTCAGCCCGGCACAGCACGGCCCGGTAGAAAACACCAGCTCCACTCGGAACGTCACGGCTCAGTTTGCAGTGCTGCCTACCTTCTTCGTTACTTGTCATTGCTATCTAGCCCAAGACACGCTATTACCTCAGTCTAATAATTGTGCTATTACGCTCAGTGTTCCGCCGTTGAAGTTGACAGCACTGCACTGCTGTGACGTAGACAGAAACCTCCTCTCCCCGCACCCCCTGCTGTGGAGTGTCAAGAAAAAGTGCGCGACTAGTATTCGTCCGGATGGCTCCAGTTGAATTTTGACTTAACAGCGATTTTTGACTCTGGGGAAGCTCACGAGAGATGTTCCGATCCCGAAGCGATTAGTGTATCTTCTTCCTCGACCAACCTCAGATGTTGCTCCTGCCCAACGCACGTTTTGGAGAAGCCCAAGCGCGGTCGAGTTCTGACTTATCCAGATGCTAGCCCAAAGGTGCGTGCGCCTTGAGGGAAGCTAAGGATAGGGCACAAACTCACGAGCTCAACCCAGGAACCTAAAACTTTCTATACAATGAGAGGTGCACGACAGACCCTCAGCACCAACTTATGGATTCTATACACGAACAAGTCGCTCTCACAGATCTGAAAAGTCTTTGCCGTTCGACGGATATAAGCAGCGACAACGTTTAACCGCCTTTGGATTATTTTCTTTCTGGGCGCGTTAACTCTAGGGTAATTAGATGTGTAAGATTAGTGTTATAGGTTAGCAACCGTGTTCCTCTCCCACTGAAACGCAAGATCTGGCGCCGACATAAACATCGGCCTCCTTGAGCTCTCCTCCAGATATCCCCGCCAACGACATACCGCCCAAGTTAATTACAAGTTGTAAACTTCTGACATGTGTTAGTTTTATGCCCGAGGGTGGCGATGAGATTCGGCGCCGACCTTCTAATCGGTTTGCTGAATAATACCACCTCCGGGTATCTCCCCCCCTATGAGGCACAGACCCAGTCGGGTCAGGCTCTAAACTTCCGAATGGACTCCCGGAATAGACGGTAAGGTGGAGCATGTACGTATGTCTATGTGTGTAAGGAGAAATGAAGGGATAAGAACGAAGGAAAAGTCGCGCGGGGTCCGTGATCCGTTTTTTAATGTATTGCCCCAGCATTTATTTGGTATTGATCGGTGAAACCACAGTAAACTATCGATCAAACCACCTTCGACACTCCAACCCGAGGTCCTCCGTGTCAGAACCGCTGCAGCAGCGGCCACCCCCTGTCCTTCATCCATTTCATACAGCGCGCGTACCTGGCGAGCAGTCCTCCGCGGCGGTGATGGCGACGGCCTGGGCGAGCAGGGCGTCGCAGCAGTCCAGGGCAGCGTCGCGGCGCGCGGGGGCGGAGGCGTCGCGCACGTCGGCACCGCACAGGCAGCGCGCGAGGCGCGGCAGCAGGGGGCGCAGCGCCGGGGGCGGGGCCGCGCGCACCAGCGCCGCCAGCAGCCGCAGGCGGCCGCGCGTCGGCGCCGCGTCGCCCTCCTCCCACAGCAGCAGCTTGGCCCACGACGCCGCCGGCACGAACGCGCCCAGCGCCTCGCCGGCCGACACCGCCTGCGCGCACCCACATATTCCCCTTTCGGTTTGGCTACCCGAGAAGGCTTACCTCGATCGGGAATTGCCGATTGCATCACGCGACGGTTTGCCCTCACACCACCTTCCCAGGTATTCCCCTTTCAGTTTGGCTACCCGAGAAGGCTTAGCCCGATCGAGGATTGCGGATTTCATCGCGCGATCGGCTTTCCCTCACACCCGCTTCCCGAATTTCCCCTTTCACTTTTGGCTACCCGGAAAGGCTTAGTCGGATCGCGAATTGTCCGACCCGTCTGCATCCCGCCCGATTGTGTCCCGGAAATCGTTTCACTTTGGACTCCTTGAGAAGGTGTGGCCTGATTGCATTCCCCGGCCGGGAATCGCCCGATTGCATCCCGACGTCAGCTTTCCCTCACAACTGCTTTCCGGATAATCCCATTTTATTTTTGTCTATTTGAGAAGACGTAGCTCACTTGGATCCCAATCGGGAATCCCCGATTGCATGCCGCGAGCAGCTTCCTCTCCTACGCGGTTACCCGATAAAACCCTTTGACTTTTCGCTCCTACCTCAGAAGGTACAGAAAATTATTCATCAAAATACCCCCTTTTTATTTTAAATAAATGTCAATAAAAGGGGAAAAGGGAAAAATCGAAAAGATACAGTTTGTAAAATACATTTACTCACACTTGTTGCTACTCGCAAGTCTTCATCTTCTGAAGCAAGTGACAATGCATCTGCAAGGGCTGGTAAGTAGTGAGTGGAATGTGATTCAGCAAGAATAATAAAAGTTCCAACCAACTGAGCTGCACGAAGCCTGACATCGGGTCGCCAGTCCTTCAGTTCCTTCGCCAGAGCCGGGACAAAAACGTAAAGAAAACGGCTAGCCAATGATCGACAACCAAGAGATGGTCGTACAACTGAAAAAAATTAATGCTGCTGATGCTGATTGAATCAAAATTCTCTGTTAAGTAAACTATTTTCAAAATAATGCTGCTAGAAAACTACATTATTCTGGTGTTAATATAACAAAACAAATGGAAATGATAACGGTAAGATTTCCTATTTTACAAGAAACCTATATTTTTGGTTTAGAATTATTAATTTAATAATATGAAAATACTTCAAAATGTTATTGTAATTCACTTCTTTTTCTTCATTGTCAAACAATATTTTTGAAATATAAATGTCAAAATTACAATTTACAAATTATAAATATAATTTCATTGGAAAAAAATATAATAAAAAGAACTTACTGTTAGTAGGATAATGTGTTAAGCTATCTGGAAGGTAGTTTATTTTGTCTTTAAGACTTTCATCATTCTCATTTAAGTATTGTTGTCCAATGGCTGACCACAATTGTTCAGTCAAAGCACATATTTCAGGAACAGGGTCATGAACTCTGAAATGTTTACAAACCTTATCAGTAATAATAATTGAATATCAGATACCACAAAAAATATACTGCATCACACTTTTCGCACGATGGTCAATTTTGTTGAACTGAAAACACCTTTATTGAAGAAATATGATTATAAAATTATCCTCACTTGACCTGTTTTCAGAAGCACAATTTAAGAACACAATAGTCATTATCCAGAAAAAAGGAAATATATTTGAGTCAACAATTCAAAAATAATATTCAAATTATCTCTTCTCTATTCTCTCACTTTTCAAAGTGGTGTAATCCAACAAATTTTGAAGCTTGAGATTTTTGTCAATAAATCAAACACATAATTTTTACACAAAAAACTGGTTCAAGTCTTTCTATACAATACATTAACTACTGAAAAACAAAATTAAAGGATATGCATGAAAGTGGGAAAATGCAACAATTTACACAAACAGGTTGTCAAAGTGAATCCTTGAATTACTAAGCAAATCTTTGAAACAAAATAGTTTTTGTTTTTGTTCGTCAATTAACACCCAATTATTAATCATTAATATTAAATAATAGGCACACATAGGCATACTTATATTGATTTTTCAAAAGATTTTGATACTGTTTGTCACCATGTCACCTTGTATTGGAAGCAAAACTTCAAGATAATGGTATTCACGGTACTTTCTTCAATGAATAAAAACTATTTAATCATCAGATTTCAGTCAAATATAAATCATTTGTATCTCAAGCCTCTGGGCCCTTTTCATCAATAATATTAGAAATCACCTATCAGGCAAATTTTTATTAAATGTGTACGATCTTATTTTATTTTATTATTTTTAATCTTACTTTATTTAAAAATATTAAAATGATATCTGATTGTCAACAACTCCACAAAAATATTGATTTGATTGTTCAATGGCAATATAAATTGTTCAAATCTACATATCGGAAAATATTGTGCATAACAAGATTCTTAACCCCCTTTGGGATATTACTATCAGATTGATGAAATAAATCTGGAAACAGTCCTAAAATTCAATGATTTGCATGTCATACTCAATCCTAAATTGAAATTTAAACATGACATTGAGTACATAATTTGTAAAGCCGCCTGTATACTGCATGTGATTTTCAAAGAGGATCATGGATTTCAATAATATCTATATTATGAGACATCTATCACTGGTCAGACCTATTAAGATGTTTGGTTCATTCATTTGGGCATCTTACTTTTCTTTAATTGAGTTTGTCCAACATAAAGGTCTGCAACATATAGTATGGAGATTATCCTCAGAATCTCCCACAGTAATGCATATTGAAATGACTATTCTAATGTAGTAAATATTATGGAACTAAGCGTTTTATCATCACAAATGAAATTAAAGGCTATAATATTTTTGTTTAGTCAAAAATTTTGTAGATTATCCATTATTACTCTCTATATATCTCTTATTACTATATCATGGTTAATCCCTACTCAAATCCATACACATAATACAATACATTATAAACCAAATTGTGCCACAAACAATGGTTTAATACTCCTTTATGAAGAATACATCAGCTTGTAAATTCCATAAACATATGTATTGCTAAATATGATATTGATTTTGATCTTTACTCAACTTCTGTAACATCTTTTGTCAATCTGATCAAAGAAGAATGTTAAAAAATCAATTTTTTTATCATTCATTATCTTGACAAACCTTCAGGATTTTATACTTTCATTACTTAGTTTTGTTACCTATTTTTAAAATAACAATTACACTGTTACAAGATTTTCATGCAGAGATAGGTTTAACTTAGATTCAACAGCAAAATAAACTTAATTATATTGAATTTAATATTATGTATTTATATGTTATATTATTTCTTTTGATATCCCTTCTTTTTTTTCCAGTATTTTAAAACAACAGACAGAATTACACACTGAAGATTTATCTTTCTTTGTAGGTGGTTTATTACTGAAACAAGGAATTTCATTACAAATAACATTTTATTTAAAATCTATAATTTTGGAATTGTGAAAGTTAGCTGGTTAAGCCTACCATCTTATAAGATGTCACTTGGACAAATGAGAGATACAATTCTGTTATTATTATTATTCACTGCGGACAAAAATCCAAAGAAAATTATTCTAAATGTGATTACAGCATGCAAACATAAAGTGTAAATAATATTTACCTTTATCAATTTTTATCCTTCCTTATACAATATGCTTAAATTTATTTAAGAACATCTAAGAAAGATTTATTTATTATTATGACATAAATGAAATGTATAATAATTCTGAAAAAACACTTCCTATTTTCCCATAAAGAAATCCTGAGAATTAAACATAATGTATCCTATATTACATGCCAAATAATTTTGATCTGGGAATCATACCCAGTAAGTAGAAGAGGCAGAAAACGAGCAAAAAATGAGTAGCGGTCTGGCATGTTCAGGAGCCAATCTCCAACTACCTCAATGACAGCACGACGGACAGTTGGTGTTTGGTCGAAGAGACGTTCAGCTAAAGGCACTAGAGCAGGTTCAAGTGCTTTGGTGTCACCCCGAACAAACAATTCTCCTGCACATAAGCAAGCAAATATGAACACTTTCACAATTTTTTCAAAGATCCTCAAAAAATAAAATGCATATTTCAACCATTTTCATTTTTTTTTTTTTTTTTTTTCACTAACCTCTACAAATTATAAAGATACATTTTTACAAATAATATAGTGAAATATTTGATTAAATTTAAATTAAACTACCATTCATTATTGACAACTGTAATGAAAATTCATGATCCAATCCTTAAACAATAACAAAGTTCGACAAACCTGTAGCATATATTGCTGCAATACGAACTCTAGAATGCTGGAAGTTAAAATTTTGCAAAATTGACTTTGCCAACGCAGCTGTATGTGAGAACAGTTCTCGAGGAATAGCTTTTGAAAGATCACAAACACAATCACATGATTCCTTTTTTATCTTTGGGAAAGGATCGTTTAAAGTCTTCAGTAATATTTGTACCAGTTCCTCTACATACAGTGATAGACATGATTTAAATCTTTTAATAATTAGATGATATAATTCCATCAACAACAAGCGCACTTCCTCTGAAGGCTCCACAATTTCGATGTTACCTAATCTTTGCACTAATATAGGCACAATATAAGGAAAATAACTGTCATTGGTTTCAGGAAGAATTTTTAATATATCAGTAATAATATTAATTGACAGTTCTCTACAACTCTCTGCTTTATCACTAAAGCAACGCAGTAAATGTTTATAAACATGCTGTACTTTCACATCAAATTGAAATTCGGATTCATCATCAAATACTGCCACTTTCAATTCTTCAAGAGCTTTTCTTCTTCTTCTCTTGTCATCACTTTCCAGGGCATTGCAGTATTTAGATAAGGACGACACTGGTAGACAGTCTGCAGAAATTGACATTTTCACGAACGCGAATTGTTAACAAAATTCAGTATAAATATACTGTCACGTCATTAATCCACACTTCAAACACTTCTGTAGATCGCCATTTGTAAACAACGTGCCGTTCCTTTGGCAACAAGTGCACTTGAACTACGAAGTATTTCATTTAATTACAATATATGAATGAAATAAATACATTTCATTATTAAAATATTTTATGTTTGAAGAAGCATATTTCACCCCTCGTTGTGCTAATTTATTAACCTTTTAGCACATGCCTCCCGCCTTGCCACGTTCAATCCCCACCCCTTCCCGCTTCAAAACGAATAGCGAGCCGCTTGTCGATTTCGATAAATCGGCATTTGATGAATTTTATCGAAGGCTGGGAAGGGCTGGTCGAAGATCCTGAAAGTAGGTGGAGTCATCTTTACGTCGTTTTGTATGCGAAGTGTTCTTAGATTTTGAATTATCGTTGCTGTATATTAGTTTGGTCGGTAAGTGTTTGCATATCCCTCATTTTACGTCACACATTCATTAGGCGTATTTGTTCCTCACTTCCATCATGGATATTCCCTCAAATTATTGAGCGTTCTGTCAGTGCTTTTCCCTTCTATCCGCTATCTGTTTCAGAAAATCATGTCTGATACTCCGGCGGAAGGCATTGAAAATCTTAGTATTAACACACCGGAGGAAGAAATTGAATCAAACTACAAACCACCTCCCGAGAAAACTATTGAAGAAATTCTAGAAGCGGACAAAGAAGACGAAAGTCTACAAAAATATAAAGAAGCTCTGCTGGGTGAAGCAAAGGCCGGGAAAGTCATAGTTGGTAAGAGAAAAGCCCATTATTCACCCATTTATTGTTATTTGATATATTCTCATCACGTGTTGTCTCCTTAGATCCTGAAGATCCTCGTAAGGTGATCGTGAAGAAATTGGTTCTATGTGCCACTGACCGCCCGGACGTGGAATTGGACCTCACCGGTGACTTGACTCAGCTCAAAAAACAGGTCTTGTATAGTGTAAACGTTATCTAAATGTTTCAAAAATATTTTAAATAACATGCCTTCTATTGCAATTATTCTAGTAGCTTTGTATATTGTCATGACTGTAATAATGTGTGTTCTTATTCATGCCAACTAAAGTAGGTTGTCTTCTTAGGTGTAGATTGTAAATTAACTCAAGAACTAGTTGATTGTTAAATAATACTAATGCATGTGATTCTAATAAACACATGTAATATTTAAACTTTACTGAAGTCATACAAAATTTGATTTTTAATTATTGTTCACTTTTCTTTAATCCTTGACATTACCATATTTCTGGGTGCAGGTATTCACCATCAAGGAGGGGGTGTCTTACAAAATTCGGATTGAATTTATAGTTCAACGTGAGATTGTGCATGGGTTGAAATACGTGCAGAAAACGTACAGAATGGGAGTCCCAGGTGAGTTTTGAAAATGTCAAAATATTATTGAAATATGGTTTTCTACTTTAAATATGTTAGAGCTCGGTTATTTGATTGCTTGCAGTGCATGTATTTTAAGCTTCCAGTATTTAGTAATTCATTAACAGTTTATTCCCATTTCGGTAATGGGCCAACGACCTATGGTTTTAGGTTCGGTTAGTAGGCACTGTTTGCTTAAAAACAAGGCTAACAATCTAGACAATAGCTTCTATTATCTAATTCCCAAGGACCATAATTCCTGGTATTTTATAAAATTACTAATTTCAAGCTAATTCTTTATTTTTTCATTGCATACATGGATTATCCAGCTACACCAGGTAAGGATGGGGTAAATTGCAGTCTGAAGGAATATTGCATGTAAATGTTTTGATGATTCCACATTAACTCTACTTGAACACCCACAGTAAATTTTAATAAATTTAGGGTATTGTTGCATTTTTATAAGCACTTAATGTTTGCAATGTTTCATTCAACAATAGTTTAAGCTATGGCAAGAAATTAGTAAAATTTGTGTATAATCTTGCTTTTGAATGCTAATTATTGCTTGTTCTCATTTATCTAATAGGAATGCTTATGCAGCTCAGTAAATTGGTCAAATGACCAAAGAACAAGCAGTGTTAGTTCATTTCTAATCCCAGAACCTCTTGCCCCACTCACAGTATTAATAAATCTGAGGAAAATGTGTGCAAAGCACCAAATCACGATTTTAAAACTTTTGAAACAAAGAATGAATGCATGTGATTGTTCATTGTACAACTCAAACAATTTTCTTGTATTGGAATGTGTAGTTTGTAGCTTACCAGAATTTTATTTCGTGAATTTCAAATTAATTTGAAGTTAATGTGAATTTCAAATTAATTCGATTAATGTGTGAATTAATGTGAATTTCAAATTAATTCGATTAATGTGTGAAATCTGTCAAATTCTTTGCAATTGAAGTTGATGTTGGTTACATTACTGGAACTGAATTGTAAGATGGGATTAAGTGTGGTGTGTTACGTCATTTCCTTGCGTTGTGTAATTCTTACAAGCACTGCGTGTTGTGGTTTTTTTCCTAAATATTTTTTGAACAGGAAATTTTCAGATTCAGACAGTTTAGAATGTTCTAATTTCCATAGTTTTTTTTGTTTTTTTTTTTTCTTTTCTAGTTTGTAGAAAGACTGGATGTTTAATTTCTTTGGGCAAAGTTTCATATTAGTTTTCTTCTATGAATATGCAATTCAAAAAAAATTGAAATACATGCAGCTGTTGGTTTTCCAATGAATAATAGTTATTAATGAAATACATGTCAAAAGATACCTTACTTGTGTAACTGTTTACTTATCACATTAACTCATATTTTTGTCCTTTCTTTGGCAATGATAATGAAATTGAGGCAGATAAATTGAGAGTTAATTTAAAAACTTATGTACAAGTCAGTCTAGGTAAAACCATGGCAATGTATTATGTATGTATATAATTTTAATTTGATTAATTTTTAGTTTTTAATCAACTCTAAATGTATTAACTTCAAAATTTGAGAATTGATTAATCCATGGACCACTGTTGAATTGTAATAGTTCCTTTTACAAAACTGAGATTGTTTAATTAAGGTTCGTCTTCAGATAATCAGGGTGGATAAAGTATTGTGATGTAATGGTTTAATTAACTGTCCATTCATTCAAATTAATGTTTGAATGGTAATCCTGCAAACGAAGGCTTTTTTTCTGTAACTTGCAGAGAGATTTCATGTTAATAATGTGGTTACATTTTTATTGCAGTTTGGACTTTTGGAAATGAACATGATTTCTACCAATCTTTCGTTTTCAGAATATTATGAGGTGCTCCCTTTCCAAACTATAATGGGGAATTTTTAATGAAATAATTTATAAGGTGTTAGTGAGGAGTATAAATGTTACATAACATGTATTATGTATGATATTATCATGTTCATAATATGTAAATGTGAAATGTTACTACTGCAAAAGCACACAAATTTTATGAAACAAAATTATCCCAAAATCACACTCTTTCATGGAACAACAAATGCGTTTTACTGACTGAAAGTTGTTGGTAAACATCTTTTTGAAATGCTGAAAGGCATAAATATTTTTTGAATTATATCACATCATATATAATCAATATGAGCAAAAATCAAAAATAAGGTTCATAAAAATATAACTGTATTTGTGCTGAGAGTTGTGATAATTTTGGGATGACTCTTCTGATGAAATATTGCTTTTATATTTTGCACTATTTTGCAGTGTGCTTTTATAATTCATTGCTGCAATGACAAATTAAACTATGTAAATAGTAAAAGGGTAGAAGAATTATTTGCATTTTTTTCTGTTTCAGTGGATAAGATGACCCACATGGTTGGGAGTTATCCACCAAAGGTAGAGATTCAATCGTACACCACACCAGCTGAAGATGCACCAGCTGGTATGATGGCGCGTGGAAGCTACACTGTTCAGTCACTCTTCACGGACGATGATAAACACGAGCACCTGAAATGGGAATGGGCTTTTGATATCAAGAAAGATTGGAAGGAGTGAAGTTACTCTTTGGTGTATACTCAAATGCAACTCTCTCATTTCGTTGGGACTGCTGGATGTGGAAATATTCTTGTGTTTGTGCTACTTAGTTATAACAAACAAAGCTTTGTAATTTTTGAGCAAGTTTACTTTAATCTTTTATGAACTTACTGTTAAGTTTCCAATATTTTGTCTTACACATTTGTAATTATGCTTAAGAAAAATGCTAATGGACTTGTGCCCCAGCTTGAGTGTACAGAATTGTTAGCTGATTTTGACAGGCTTACCTGTGAATTTCAGATAGTGAACTGTAAGATACAAAATATATTCTTGTCTCTTTTTTTTTTCTTCACTCCTCCACACGCTCCATATTGAGCATTCCACTCCAAATTGTTTCCATTTGTACAGCTGCTTGTCTGATCGAAAGTTGTATGAAATGGATTAAGTGTGGTATCTCTGATGAATAATTTTGTGCTTCCAGAAAAAAAAATCAACACTTCTGATTGCTTTCAATTTTATGCTTGTAGTTTTCTAGTCCTTAAGTTTTAAAAATTGATTATAATTAGAACACATAGTTGTAATACCATTTCTGGTGCTGGCTGTGGCAGTGCAATTATAAAGATGAGAGGGTCTTGCATTTCAGTATAAAATTCTCTCTCATGTGGAGAATTGGTAAGATTTCTTGTATAGCAGACTTTCAAGATTGGAATCCTTCGCCTTACTTGACCTTATGAAATGGTGATTGTAATCCTAATAAATTAAAAGTTTTCAACTTTTCTTTAGATACCAAAGTGCAATTTACCAATACAAATTGTAATGTGTACGACTATGACCAACATAGAGCAGTTTTCATGTATTTTAGGAAAAGCTTGAAATGTATATTTTGGCTGTGTTACACTCCTATGATAAAATTGCTAGAGTTAATTTTATTAACTTTCAATTATATACAAAAAAAAAAATACACAAATTTTGTAAAGGGCAAATGTAATTTTTACTTAGCTAGTACTCCTTTGCCTCTTTAATGTGGGTCAAAAATTGTGTCCCTGTGCCTTCCAATTGTTACGTTACTGCAGGTCCTTGTGTGTCCTTAGCTGTACTCAGGTGCCATAGTAGAGAAAAATGGGCATAGTGGAGACCAGTGATGCACTTCTTACAATTCTGTAATTAATTTCAACAAGGTACTGTATTAAAGGTACAAAATAGATCCTTGTATCTTGAATAAACATTTTATATGCACAGTGCAGAGCGTTTTCATTTTCCCCTTTAAACCTGTTCCAAGATACAACGTTTCAGTGTTAATGGCCTTTGACAATGAGGTGTATCTGGGCATTCAGGCACCCATGGCAAGCATGGAATGTACGCCTGTCAGGATACTTCAAATTAGGGTTGTTATTTGTTTTAGCGGATATACTCTAAAATAGCGCCCATGGCACGTGCCATGTCTGCTATACCGTAGATACGCCTCTGATGATAATGATAAGAGAGGTAAGCCCCACGACTCAGAACATTTGTCCATTAGATAAACATTCTCAGACTTAAATGAGGCCTTGTGATTGTTCCCTCTTGCGAGAATAATCGTGATGGAAAATAAGGAGAAAGGAAATGCCGGTTAATGCTTCTGACACTTTCTGAAGTGTTGGCGCTGCCGGTTTTATAATATTTGTTTTGATGAGAAGCTCAAATCAGGAGTGAAAGAGATTGCAGTAAAACGCACGTCATTCAAACCCGCGCCCAGTGGTGGACGTCACGCAATGGCGCCCAACTGACAGGTGCTGCGCTCTCGGCGGCAAGTGACGAACTAACTTTTAAAATGGGGCACAGTGATGTTTCTTTGTGAGTGCAACCATTGTGTCGTTTTCCTTAAATGACATTGGCTGTCGTCGGGAGGTGCACGGTTCGCTGACTGCTGCTGCGGAGACGTTCGCCGCGCTTCTGGAGGATCCAGGTACGCGCGGGCAGCGCCCCGGAGGCTCGATTCGCGACCAGACGTGGCGTTTGTTTATGTGTCGATCCGAGCCTGGACGTCAACATACCAGGATGGTTGGCCTCAACAGGCGATACCCGTTACGGGGGCAGCGGCCGTCGCTTCCGCGACGCCGCGGGGCCTAAAGCACGGGTCGCGGGCGGCGGACACGGGCGGGAAGGGCGTCAAGGGCGGTCGCGGCCCAGGGCGCAGGGCGGGCGAGAATAAACAGCTGGCGGCCGTGGGCGCCGCTTTATCGATGCGCTGCGGCGGCGGTGGGGCGGTCGCGGCGAGACGGGGGCGGGCGCCCACGGCAGCACCCGCTCCGCTGACCCGCACCGGCCGTCGCGCGCGCGTCTCGCCCGTGCGTCGCCTCACGCGTCGCTTGACAGCCCGCTCACGGGCCGATGGAGCGAGCGTCGAGGCGAGGCGACGCACGGGCGAGCGCCGCCGGGCCAGAGGACCCCCGTGCGTGTGTATAAATAGAAACGTGCGTTCGCCCGCCTGCCCTCCCGCGCCTTGTTTCTTTGCCGCCTTCCCCGTCGTCGACGCCGCCCGGCCTCAGCGGCACCGGGCGACGGCCGCGACAGCGCCGGCCGAGGAAGACGAGTCGGTCGGCGCGGCGCGCGGGGAACGACCTACGCGGGTCCGCGGTTTCCCCCCTCCCCTCCTCCACCGCCACCTCCTCTCCCGCGCGCGCCCTGCACCGCCGTCGTCCGCCTGCCCCGCCCCCGCCCGCGGGCTGGCGGCCTCGACGGTGCACGGCGTGACGCGGCGCGGAGCGGCCGCAGAACGGGTGCCTCTCGCAGCCTCCTCCGCGCCAGCGCGTAAGCGTGCGAGCGACCGCGCGCGTCCGGGAAGCGGCACGTCAGCGGCAGTGCGGTGTCGTAGCAGGCATGCGGCGGCGCCGGCGGTAGGGGCGTCCTCGCCGTCGCCCGCCCGACACTCGCCGCCGCCGCGCCGCTCCGATGGACGCAGCCGCCGTCGCCGCCGCCGCGGGCGCCGCCCCCGGCGCGGGTGGGCCCCTGCTGCTGCTGCCCCCGCCGCCAGCGTACACCGAGCCAGCGCTGGACGCCGCGTACGTGGCCGATGCGTCCTTCAGCCCCCGGGCCATGCGCCCGCTGTACGGCGCCACGCGGCTGCTGACCGAGCTTCTGCTGCCGCGGGAGGCGCTGCCGCCGGGTAAGTGACTTGCGTGCGTCCTCCGGGACGGGCCGCCCGTCAACCCTCGCGCGACCCAGGCCGACGCGGTCGACGACTGCTCGTCGTCATCTCCGCTCTGTCGGCGCGCCGACCCGTCACGCTCCCTCGCCCTCCGGTTGTCATCTCCCCTACTGAGTTACGACGCCCCCCGCCTCCACCGCCGAAAATCTTTCTCCTCGACATCGCCCATTTCAACCCCTCTCCTCCCCTCCCCGTCATTCCGTCACCCCTCAACCCTCCCCTGTTCCCAGCTGTGCTTTGAAATCAGTGTTGCGTCCGGGCTCCAGCGCGCTCGCTAATGGCCTCACTTGCGCGAGCGCGCATTCCCGGCCTCGCTCGGGGGCCCATCAACTCGTCTACGGGCTCTTCTCCGTCGTTTGGGCACCATGCCAGCGGGCGCGGAGCAGCCGCCGCCGCCGCCGCCACCGTCTTGCGTCATGGCTAGACCGCCTCCGCAGACGCAGCTTCCCGGAGCCGAGATAAGCGGCGGCGGCGGCGGCGGCTCCCAGAGGAAGGCCTTGGGCGCCGTGACCCCACTGCGGTCGCCGCCTCCGCTCGCTGCAGCCGCAGCCAGCCAGCCGGCGCAGCGCGGAGCGGAACGCGCGCTCTTCCGGGCGTGACGTCAGGGGCGGCGGCGGCGGCGGCGGTGGCGGCGGTGTGCGGGCGGGGGGACGGCGCACCGCTCCCCGCCCCCGCTGACTCAGCGGAGGTTAATGAGGAAGGCCGCCGTGCCGCGCGAAAGTGTGGCACCAATCGCCCCCGCGAACGGCGGCGCGCGCGGGCGCCCTCGCACACTCGCCCGGCCGCTCGCTCGCTCGCTCACTCGCCCTCTTTTCGCGGCCGGATTCGGCAGCCGGTGCACCCCTCGTCCACCTGTCGCGCTCCGACGCACCGGCTCGGCTCGAGCCCGGCTCCCGGGGCGGTTTAAAGCGCTTTTATCGGGGTCAGGGCCGGGCCGGGCCGAGCCGTCTTTTCTGCGAGTTTCGCCAGCGCGCATGCGTGCGCCTCGAGGACGAGCCTTAGGCGCCGCGCGGGTGGTTTTCGAATCGGATGGCGGTGACCGCGGAGCCGAGTGGCGCGGCGCGGGCGGCGGGCCGGTCGGTCGGCCGCGCTTCCGCCCCAGCTGCTTTGTTGCGGCCCGCCCGCTGCGGCGTTGCCACACAGGAGGAGATACGGGAGCGAACGTGCTGTTGATACCGGGGAACTACGGTCGGAGTTAATTTGCGTGTCGTGGGGATCGAGGAGACCTTGGTGCACCGGATGTTCTGGATTTTAAACATTTAAAGGTCGTCCTATCAACATATGAGTAAATTAGGTGTAAAAAAATACATTTAAACTCGCGAAAGTCAATGAACGTATAGTGTCACAGTTTGAAGATATGTAACTAGTAGGGAAAGGTTTTTAAATGTAATGTAATAATTCGATAATTAGTAGCAAATGTAGTGTTGTTCACGAGAACTGTCAGAGCCTCTCACACGTACAGAATATTTTTGAAAGTGAAAGGAAACGAGATGCTACTTTCCATTAATTGAATATAAGTGTTGAAATTTTTTGATATCATCACAACATTGTATAACAGCCGGAATGTTTCAAGGAATTGATTTGTCATCACTGACGCATGACTTCTCCTGAGCTGGAAAGTCAGCACTAGTCATCAACTTAAAAGCTTCCACTTGATCAACGCGAGACATTGTAGCGACCTTTTTGTAAAGTTTGATAATGGCCTGTAAGCCCGCGACAGTATTTGGCAAAATAGATATCGATAAGGACCTTACTTTTCAGAAGCTGTATCCTTTGCGAGGCAAACAAAAGAACTGTGATAAAGTTGATAACTTTGGGTAAGGAGAGTAACTGGACTTGCATCCATAATCTATTCCCAAACACGCTTACACGGCCTAAATTCTACTTTCTGCCTTCACGCCTTTCTCATTTCTTTTCCCACTCGCAGACAAAATGAAACAAACCGAACACTAATCGCAACGAGAGAAACAAAACAATCACTTTTAACCCCCTTTTTATGAGGCTCTACGAAGGACACCTCGTTTCGTAATAGTGGACCCGGCTGAACGTCAAACAAAAGTTGACGTTTACAGCATGTTTGTTTCACGGTTTCGCTGCGTTCTCAAACGCGAAGTTCTTTGGATATTTGCCAGAACCCAAAAGGCACTACTGTTTTTCGCCAATTCCGGTAATACCCACGTAATTTCCCTGTCCGCGGTAATGTGTCAGACAGGCAAAAGGAACGTTACGCCAGTGGAAAACTGCAGTGGTTACAGCCACGTCCGGGAGGAAATAACGGCGGGGCAGGGAAGTGCGTTTAGACAAGCTACCTTCCGGGAAAAAGGCTGTTCGTTGATGAAACGTGAACCGTACGAAAGAGAACTTCGAAACGAGCCCAGTCTCCAGATGCTTGTCTGGCGGGCTCTTCGCCCTTATCAGAGGCGACGATCGTATCTCGCATGTAAAACCAGGCTCGTGTTTCCGTTTCGCGTGCGGCTTGACGTTCACGTAAAATCGACTTTCTCGCTGAGTCAGCCCCCCGGTTGGTATTTCGATATGCGTGGGGGCCAGCGTATGAGTCGGCCCTCCACCTGCAAGCAGCTTGCTCACCTCTCGATTCGGTCGATTAGTAGTCGACTCGCAACAGGCTACATTAGACCTTTAGTAACTCCTTTTGTGTTCCGAAGCGGTATTGTGAACGTGCAGATATTTGACTTCGGTATTTCTGTACGCCTGGAAGTAGCTTAATGTGGAAGAAGGGCAATATAATACTCTTATCAGCGTCTTTGTTGGTGTTCAAAATATGATATGGATATGTATAACCATTGTCGACTTTATTGCTTCAATAAGGCGAGATTGGAGCCGATAACGTTGCATTGTTGTCGCGAAGAAATGCTCTTGAATGATACTAACGGACCGCAGTAACGGTTGAGTTCAGATTTAATATTCCAGTAGTGTAACATTGTGACGTCTGAGAATAAAATATGGTATTTTATGTGAAGATGAAAGTATTATACAAATGTTACATTACTGTAAATGCATAAATGTTACATTATCCGTATCTAAATGTAATAATAAATTATTAAACATTATTCAAGGTGACGGAAGGGAATTTGCAAATTGTTTCTGTGTTGTTCGTGGGTGAACCACCTTCGTAGCACTATTTATGAACAACAGTTTTTAGCTAATGATGGTGGACGAGCTAGGGCGAAGTACTCTAATACGAGGCATTTACTCAGAACGGTGTCGTGACTTTCAAAAGGCATTTAGCATTTATCTTGGTAGTAGACACTTGGTATTTTGCCAAGGCAAGGCGTGTGAGCCAGCAGGGATATGCTTCCACAGTAAAGCTCAGTAATGAGAAATGTTCTTCACCGGATCAGCAACTTGGACTGGCTGGAGAACTTCGGTGACGAAATTACTGGTTTAAACTAGTGAAATACACCATAGATCAGTTTTTTAATCGCAAAATTAACGTTAACACAAAACTGTAGCCAGTTTTGGTTGAAAAACTAGCTCGTAAAGGAAACCATTTACTCCCAGAATCGTGCGGTGACTCAGAAGTTTAGCATTATCTTCGTAGAATGAAGTGTGTATTATGCCTGTTGTAACTGCTTGCGAATTCGCGCGTTTTGTGGAAGGACAATTAGCAATTGCCCTCTCACTTTAGAATTGAAATGGAAAAGAAAAAAATACTTTTGTGTACTACTAGCTAAAATTGCTGAAAGATTTCCCGGCAAGAAATTTTCTTACATTGAAATGGACAAAATCTAGACTTTTAAGAGTAATCAATCAAAAATAATTTGCCGTTTATTAGTTTCTAATACAATATTCCTGATATTGATAAAGGGTACCACAGCAAGTGTTCGAAAGGAGTAATTCTTTCTCGCGCATGATTTCGTAATAGTCTCAAAAAGTTATCGCGGTATGATGCATTTCACGGTGTGATATCTACTCTACTCAAACAAGCTACATTAAGATAATGTGTGATTTTTTTTAATATTTGTTTAGGGTATGGTAAATATTCCAATGTCAGACGTGAAGATTCGTTTCCTCGGATTTTTTTTATCGACTCGTTCGTGTAACAGTTAAGTTTCTCTAATTAAATAATTAGGACTTCGCACTAATAAGAGAATATATGAGCAGTCAATCCGACCAAACGTTTATAGAGGCCTTAATTTTTAACCTCCGCCTCTGAGAACCAGACAGCGTATACCAATTAGCGAACAATAATTGTGTACTATGTGATGTATGGATGTGTGTGCAATTGTGTGCGCGCGCGTGTGTGTGAATTTGAATGCTAATGCAGACACTGGCAAGACATTTCATTGTGTTTTACTTACGTGGTTTTCGTTCATTGTGCCAATGGATGATTCATTTTCGTTGTAACCCAGAATGTATTGATACACAGTAGCAGGATTAACCAAGTTCACTTCAGTGGGTCAAATTTAATGCGTAAGTAAAAGGCAATCAAAACCTGGTTCTTCTGTGTATTCTTAAGCATTAATTTCTTATCGCCAGGTCATCATTGTAAAAACCCTCGACTTAGTCACAAATAAAGTAACTTAAATCACGTAACTTAAATGGCAACTGTTCGCCCGACATTAGCCGGAACCATAAACTCAACAAGGCTATTTTTGTCAGTTTTATTTTAAGCTAGTTATGTATAATGGCCTATTTTCTTCTTTGTTGCTTTTCACCAGTTGCATTTTTAGGTATATTACTGCTCTAAACAGGCAGCGGAATCATCCTTGGGACAAGATGTGGATTGACGGGATTGTCCCCCTTCTGGGTTTGATGACCCCTACTGGAAAAGGATTTATTTTTCCCTTCCAGAGAGACAAATAATCCATACATCGATACTACATCCATGATTTGAAAGTATGAAATGGGGAAAAAGAAGCCTCCGTAAGAGAATTTAGACTGCGCCGTGTATGCGATGATGACCTTCGTTTGACAAGTGAATTTATCAATTCGTCCCCATCCTGAAGCTTTGCCCCCTCTTTAAAATTTTGTTTACAAGGTTGGTAATTAGATCGGTTTAGTTTAACTTTACCTGTGTATGCTTAGTATCTAAGAGGAGACATAAAGTCCTCTCTCTCCCTACTTAATTTTGCTAGATAAATTTGACACATTATCTCAGAAACTCTTCAACCTAATGCTGTAATATTTTAGTGCGAATGTTTTAAGTAAATTGGTGTAAATGCTTTAAATAAATTTTTACAGTTTTACATATTTTGAATGGTTTTTGTTATTTACACAGTATTTGAAGCGAAAGTCAATTTTTTACTTGAAGCAGAATTCGTGAAGTATTAAACCTCCTGTAATAATTTTGCTACCATATATTTATTAGTATTAATTAATTGACCCCTACAAAAATTGCTGATTACCCAATTATTATTATTATTATTATTATTATTATTATTATTATTATTATTATTATTATTATTATTATTATTATTCGGGACAAATATGTTCAAAAACGTCATTTTTCATGTATCGGCGACGAAATTATTCCTTCTATGAAACCAGTCACCCCGTCATGGTACCAAGTAAATAAAACGTTTGCCACATAAATAGTCATAAAAGATAAAGTTTTGAGTGGAAGCAACAAATTCGTGTTTTTGCTTTGACTCTTCATATTTCAACTTAAAACTATGATCTACCCATGTAGAGCCCTGCAGTCAGGGTAAAGTTCAAATAATTTCTTGAGGAAAATACGAAAAAGAAAAATTATTTTGTATTCTGACTGAATGTGAACTTCCATTCTGTGGAGAAAATACCCTTCCCCCTCTACACACACACACACACACACACACACACACACACACACATACACACACATACACACACATATACACATACACACATATACACATACACACATATACACATACACACATATACACATACACACATATACACATACACACACATATACACATACACACACATATACACATACACACACATATACACATACACACACATACACATACACACACACACATACACACACATACATACACATACACACACACATACATACACATACACATACACACACACACACACGTACCTCTGGAACGTTCTGCCCTGGATCTAATTATTTCATACTCTGCTTTCGGAAGAGGGCTTTGGCCACCTAGCTTCGCCAGCTATATAGCTGCGTACGCGGTCTCGGAGGTCATTCCGTTGGCCGGCGAGCAGCGGAACCAGTTCCGTGATAATGGCGTGCGGCGCGTCTGCTCGCCACCCTCTCCCCCTTCCTTTCCCTTCCGAGGTCGCGAGGGCATCGCGTTCTGTCTGTTGATGCTTACTCGTCACGTAGAGGAGGCAATGGCCCGCCTTCAGACCGGCCTAGTTTCCTCCGCCGGGAACCGGACCGGTTCCAGATTCCCAGCGCGCCGGGGAATAGTAGCGTACAATTTCCAGGTGGCGGATTGCACCGCGCGGGCGTCGGAGCGCTGCGGAGCTTCAAAGCGACCGTCAGTTATTGACGGGCAGAGACGGAAATTGAGGCGCCACCAGGGCCGGCGGTACCCATAGGCAATCTAGGCGTTCGCTTAGAGAGCATTTTTCGCTCTTCGTCAATCTGTAGTAGTAAAATTGGTATGTGTCTGATTTCGAAATAACCGTCTTTTTACAAGCTTATATGACGATTTATGTAGTATAAAAACCGTTTCTTTGTCTGAAGGTCTGTTTGTCCGGCCTAAACTCGGTAATGGCTAAATTAATCCCCCCCCCACTGGATGGTAATGTTTGTTGTTGTTTTTTTCAGCATAATTTAGACTACTATTTTCACACTATTTTATGTTATAAAAAGGTTTACTTTTTATTCAAGCAGTTTTATTCATGTCTTAAAGACCGTTTCGAACATCTGACCATCAAAACCAGAGAAAATATCCTCTTTTTTTCCATCCCCTGAAGCAATATTTAAATGTTTTCAGTGTTTCGCAAACATCACGAAAACGGCGAGAAAATCTATTAGTACGTCTGAATTATGTGAAAGCTAGTTCAGTTTCTTACCAACTACATTTTAATTCATTCGCTCAGGGCTTGAAGGTCGTAATTGAAAATGGTTCAGCATGGGAAGGGGCATGGCCGCGTCGGGCAGAGGGGGGCGGGGCTAGGTGATGTGGCGCTGGGCGTCTTCACGAAGTAAATAAAATTACTTATTTCAGTACACTATAAAGAGAATTCATTCTTTTTTTTCCTCCCAAATGACAGTGCTAAATAAAAGCCAGGGCAATGACTCAGTATTTGATATAGTGAAGAATATTTTAAAATTAAAAATATTTTCTTTTTTTGATAAGGATTGTGCCTGCAAGATAATGTACCAAATGTTTCATTACTCAAGAATTTGTCTTACACTACCAATATACATGGCAAATGTGATCAGTTTTTCGAAGCTCAAATTTATAATATTCTTACGATTAGGGGCCGGACTTTTAGATGCAAACAGTTGCTAATTTAGGTGCTAAAATAGGTACAACAAATATTAAAAAAGGTGCATGTTTAGGTGCAAATATATTACATGGTTTTAAACCATAACATGACAAATCCACATGAACTCTTGAGGGAAAATGGGTTAGTTACATACAAACTACATTTTTTAAACAGATTCGCAACAACAATGTTCTTTGTCATCAGGTTTACATCATCACCGTTCTTTGTTGTTCCAATTTCCGAAGAGCAAATCCTTCTAGACTCTGCTTCAGTGAAAATTCGTCACTGTTCAAGGACCGGCAGATACCCCTCCTCTAGTACATTAGTAGATGCCCCAAGGGCTTTGAAGGAGTGAACGCACAAGGGTTCTTTCCAAAATTATATTGCGCAAAAGTTTTTTCGGCTTTTCCGATGCAGCCGATTAATCTTCGTCAATGTTTTAACGAATTTCATTATTTTTTTAAAAGTTTTCAACATAAGACACACAATGGTGTCTTCACGTTTCATGACGCGTTTCGTTCAGCGAATCACGAGGTAGTAAACAGAGATCGAGAAGTGAATTCTTCGTATACAAGAACATGTGGAGGACATTTAGTTAGCACGTTCTTGATCAACAATGTGATTTCATTTGAGACGTTTTATTCTTCACGTACTACTTCTAATACTATATGCAACACAGTTCAAAAACTATACAGTGCATGGGCTACAGGGTTTGCTTGAAAGATGACTTTGAGTTAACTATGGGGTAAATACGATCGAGTTAACTCATCGGTTGAGAACAAATCAGATTTGCAAGCAGAAGCGCACAAATGTTAGACGTGAAATAGCAACATACTAAATAAATCAGAACTTAACAGTGTTCGTTTTAAAGTACCTTTGACATTGGCAAGATTTCCGGTCAAAAAGACAACTCTTTCGCGATCAATGGTAATGAACGAAAATGGGTCACCTTCGCTTTTCTTCTCCTGATGTAAAAAATAGAGGCAGGTTATTTTGGAGCAAAGTGTAGCAAACTGCACTATTTGCACATCGTTTGATTTAACTGTAAATAATATATTTCATGTAATGTGGACTTTCAGAATAACTGTTTTTGTGTGCAAAGATAGTGGAAATAGTGGAGAAATAGGGACAGAAGGTCTATTTAGGTGCAGTGGGGTGCTTTAGGTGCACGCAAGTTTTTGAAATGCTTTCTATTGGGTTATAGAACATTTTAGAAGTAAAAAATGAAAGTTCCCAATGCACTTTGTAGGTGCATCACCTAAAAATTCGGTTCTTTCTTACGATCGACAGTGTTGGAAGAGACACTTATCATAGCAAATATTTCGAATGGGCTGTCAGGAGCCTATACTTCGATTTTTTTTTTAACGTGGCACGTATGAAAAAGGGAGAGGGGAAGGCTGACTCCAATAGGGAGCTGCATGGTCACTACAGCTCCCACTTACGGCTCCCTGTTGGAGTCTGCATTTTCTCACCCTTGTTCGTGCGTAACCTTGAGACGCCACATTAAAAAATCGATGTATAGCAATTGTGTCGGGCAGGTTCAATAGACGTGAAAAATCAGTAAACCGATTTGCAAAACAATACAAAAATAAAATAAATTCAAATTTGAATATACTTAAAACGAGGTCACAACTAATGTTTCCTAATAGAATATGTGTGTACGATTTTACTAAATATGCTATATAATTTTTTTAATGTTTATACTATGGTGTGTAGAATACTGTTTTTTAAAAAAATGCTTAAAATCAATATTAGCGGGAGGGAGGTGCGAATATCTCAGTTTGCCTAAAGCAGAAAAGTAACTTCGCCGACCTTCAACGTGACGTGACGTGAGGGCATTCGGAAACAATGGACGAAGTTTCGCCTGGATCCCACAGGAGCAGAAAAGTTAAGTACACGACTGAAATAGCTGGGTAGACATAACATGTTCCCTATAATCCGACCAATTAATAAACCTAAGAATTCAACCAGTATGGGGTTCCCCCGGCAAATTCAACATTCAGAACATTTCAAATATTGGAATTAATGTACCTCGTCAAAGTCGACTATACACCCAGACAGGGAATAAACATCATTCGAAATAGAGAGTTGGAGATTTCAACCGTACATGGGGAAAAAATTAACTCAGCATCCACCCGAACACCTATGCCTGTAGGCTTCTAGTCAGCAATGGAAAATCTTTCACTGTCTATGAGATAATTGTAATGTTTGTCAATTTGTCATTTAGGAAACCATTAAATAAAAGTTTAAAAACTTAACGTTATTTAAAAAATGTTCTGTGAACATATTTTCGAATGAAACATTTTAAAGATTAAGTATCACTGCCCGTACAAGAGAAAAAAGAAAAATTCTAGGTGAGTTTTTGTTTTAAAAAAATTCGCTGTTTTCCGGCGCACGAATACAATACTTTCTCTTCTTACGAACGTAAGACCGAGAAAGTAAAAATTCTAGAAACACTAATTTATTTTAATGCCCTTTGAACTTCGTACTTCAATGTAACTCTTGGAGCATGATCAAAATCCTTCATGACCACTTTTTGTCTCACTCACGGCGTACGCCGTGTATCATATGAACCCTAAATCCCTACGTCCGCTTATGAAGTGCAGTGTTACGGGATATGAAATATTCTACCCTTATTCTTGTATAATTTTCTCGACATTTTTTACTTGTGGCTACAAGTTACCAATATTCTTTGAAGAGCCCGACTCGCGTGACATATTCTTTTACGTTTTATATTCGTTACGAAGCATTGCAACGATAATGCAAGTTCTAAGAATGATTTGCAAATGACATTAATCCAACTTCGCTCCAAGACTTCGGCTTGAATTGGACGTAGTGTCGTAAAGGATTACTGAAAAATACTAATTACTTAGGAACTTGACTTTTATGATGTTTTAAAATAGCGTACTTCAGAGAAGTCAATAATATTGGTGAAAAATTAATAATAGCCAGAATCACATTCTTAGGCGTTTCACGGAGGTTTCGTGTTAACTTTATTTAGAAAGTGTTCGCAGAGTTGTGAGAATTAAGCAGCGTAACATGGAAATAAAATTGCTTGATTGGATTGGAACTATACTCTATGAAATTCTATTAAATATAACATAATAATGATACACTTAATGAACAATTTTTACCTGCCTTGAAAATTATAATTTTTTTTTCTCAACGAAGCAAGAACTTCATCTATAATTAACCCTTATCTGCCTAGCGTGTCAGTATAACGCTGTACAAAATTGTAGATAGTTCAAAATTTCACCAAAAAATGTAGAAATACAATTAGAACTTCGTGTTGTTTTCCGTCACATCCTAAGTATGTCATCATGTGAATTTCAAAATTTTGAGGAAAAAAAATTAATATTTTTTAAAAATTATGTAAAGGTGTAATGATTTTTTTAAAATTAATTCAGCAGATAAGGGTTAATATCAGTTAACTCAATTGGTTTATTTTGTACAGACGTGCATCAGTTTAAAATTTTCGTTACATTGAACTGAAATACGATAGATTCGTGAAGGGGTTTTGTAAATAATGCAAAATTAATATTTAAAATGCTTTGAAATGGAAAACACTAGGTTTTCTTCCAATTGTGATAAGATTATATATTGTTTTAGATCTTGAAACTAGGTCAAAAATGATTGGGAAATATACGACCAATTTGATGTCGTAAATTATCAGATGGAATTGAAGCGAAACAATGGGTTTCGTTATATACCATTTTGTAGGTCTTCGGGGGAAACCAATCAAAATATGTTGAAAGAAACTTAAGTTTCTTTTAATATAAGACAATTTCTTTAAAATAATTAAATATTACTTTTTCAAATAATTGCTATTGAAGGTTAATTAACACTAATTTTACCTCAGTAAGATTTAATCATTGACTAATGTCACGACGTTTCAATTCTTTAATTGCATTTTAAAGCATTAGGTATCAAGTTTTGACTACTTGTGTAACTCGCTAAACTAAGTATTTTAAACCTACGTACTAATTTCCTCTGGCATAAGAGGATCACCACAAGAAAAAGTTGATGCCCTGTTCTAAAGGATCTCTTACGAATCCTCTTATTTTATTTATTTATTTATTTTACGTCAAAAAAAAGTTAAAACTGCGTATGACGTGCTATGGGAAGAAGTGAATTCTGAGCACATTTTCAAAATTCTGTGATCCCTACACTAAGTCATGTACTACTTAAATTTTGAATGAAAAAAAAACCGCTCCCATGTAATAAAATCTATTTTCGAGGATAAATAAGCAATAAAGTTTGGGCTTTATTGCTTATGATGATTTAATCCATGATGTTCTTCGTCAAGGAATAATACTTTCTGCCGCGACAACATGGAAACGATAATTTGAAAAACTGTATTTCCCACTGAATTCTAGAAGACGTGCACAGATTATGAAGTTACATTTATGTCGAGAAGCAAAACAAGGGGCCATCTCAGCTCAGCTTTGCTCAATGGATCAAGGAAACTGGACGAAAAACCTGATCGAGATGCGGGTCATTGATCCATTCGATTGGAAATTAACCTCTTGGAACGAGATCAGAGAATTCATTGGTTATTACTCGTAGCAGTGAACGAGCAATTCAGATTCGTGTTACTACAACGAACCGATTGAATGAATTACCCAAATTTACACGGTACGTCGTGATGAGATAATGCGGTATGTTCCGGTGGCGTATCGTATTTACCGCTTGTCTCTCCAGAAACTTCCCACCCGAAACACCAATGTCAGGACTGCGAAATTTGCGACTGCGGCGTCAGAAAACCGGCGCGGAATGCGATTGCGTCCCCGCGCGGAAAAGGGGGCCGTGTTTTTGTTGCCTTAAGAATGAGCATAACATAGCGGGGGCTGCCGAGTTACGTGAATCGTGTAAACGCAGCGTCAGAGCGTGCGAAAGTGGAGAAAGCCGTGTTGCCCGCGTGGTTGCTCGCCGCGGCGGGACGTTCACTTGCGGAACCGCCAAAGCAAACAACGCGCATGACTGTGATCCGGAACGCCAGCTGCCGAGATGCCCCTGCGCCCGGACACAAGCGGCCCGTTCATGCGGGCTGTCAGTCAAGGCGCTCACGAGCACTCGGGAAGTCGGGGCTAGACTAGTCGGTTGATTGATTTGATTTTTTCGTGTTTCCGGGCGCGTCAACTACTTCGTTCATTAGTCCCGTTAGTGTAGTGTATGTTTTTTCTCGGGAGATGGCGGTGAACTTCCCCCGCTGGATGGCGAGATCCGGCGCCGACCTACCGTCGGCTAGTGAGGTTTCCCCCTAACCAGGACTCTCCCACCAACGGGGCACCGCCCCAGTCGGGACAAGCTCTAAGCTCCCGACTGGTCTCCCGGAATATGTGGTAGTGTAGTGCATGTTAGTGTAAGTGTGTGTGTGTGCAAGGGGAGAGGATAGGACAAGGAAGAGGAAGGACAAATCGCGCGCGGTCCGTGGCCCGTTTGGTAGGGTACTGCTCCGGCATTCGCCTGGTGTTGATCGGAGAAACCACGGAAAACTACCGATCAGAGCAGCCGGCCGCTAGAATTCTCCTCCAGACAGCAGCTGAATTCGACCTAGCTGAAAAGCTAGTGTCGAAAATCCTGCCGCCTTTAGGACTCGTACATAGGACCTCCCGGTTAGAGGCGCTGCAGTGACATCAGTTGATGCACTGAGCTACCGCTACCGGTCTAGACTAGTCGGGCACGGGAGTCTGTCGAGGAGGGACACTCCCCTCGTTCCAGTATTTTCAAGTATATCCAACAGTTTTATTCAAATGCTTTGTTGTTGTCGTTTTTTCTAAAGCTCTTTCAGTAATACTTCGAGGATGATTATTGATTGTTTAACATTAATTTTGTGAAAATTGGAGTACTAATGTGGGATACTCAAAAATGTGCTATCACTGACGGATCCAAGGGAAGGTCACATACACCATGCCTTCTCGCCTACATTTTTTGTAATTTTTTAGTCACGTTATTCAAAATAATTACCATATCTTTATCTCCTCACACTTCAAAGCAGTATTCCTATTATGAACATAGTCATACATTTTTACTTTTCTCGCTACGTTGTCCAGAGAAATGTAATGCTGCGCGAAAAAAAAACGGTGAATTTTCGGCAGAAAAACTCTTATTACAAGGTCCAGGTAACGAAAAAGTGGATAAATCCAGTTGCTAAATTTAGAGAAAAATCTATACCACGTTGTGAGGCCATGTTTTGGGGTCATTGATACCGAAAAATCGAATGACAGCAGAACATTTGTCTATTCGTCCATCCATCTGCGAACTACGCTAGCGGCTAAACCGTTCAACCGATTTGCTCCAAAATTGATATTCCCCAATCGACCTGGTTGATGTTGTGGCCTCTTGAATTTGAAACCGATATATTAATTTTGGAGGGTACTTTACATGAATCCCCTGGAACATGTTCAAAATTTAAAAAAAGGCTCCATCGTTTTTTATTAAATTGTGTTGTTGGATAGCGTGAAAGACGAAAGGTTTTAAAGAATGGGGCAGGTCTCATTTTCGTTAAAAACTCTTAATACTTCGAAAATTACAAAAAATCAGAATATTTTCGACGACTTCCTGCAACGACAGTTATGAAGATAAAAATGTTTCCCTTAATGAAATCTGTTTCTTAAAAATAGATTTTGAAATAAGATCGTGTACAAGTTTTCGAAAATTTGAGTACTTTTCGCGTAATTTTGCGCTAAAGAACGGCAAAGAAGTGCGTGCTGTTTGAGCACCATTATTTTATTTTATTTTGTTTTGTTTTATTTTAAGATATCACTAATATGTCTTAAAATAATACATACACACACACACATAATGGTATCCGAATTGAGTCTCCGCCGCTCTATGCTACCGCTGTAGGCTCCGTCAACGTCTTCAGTGTTCGCTTTACACCGGCCTCTCCTTCCGACTTAACCACAGGCATAAAGCATCTAAGCACGGTTTTCGATGAAGATTGGAATCGACGCAAGGCAGGAGTACACCCTGGCCACTAGTGTAAAATGATTTAGTGATCACAGCTAAATCGACATGTGGCATTTAGAAATGAAAAAAAACACACTTGCTTACGTGTTTCGCATAGGAGGTCCACGTCTATTGAAGAAATAAAATTCCCAAATTATTGCACAGGCATTCTTACAACATTGCTGGGATATTCGTTATCAGATGGTAACGCTTGGTGCTATGGATTAAATCACTTCCTTTGACTACCCTTCCTCCACCGGGCTTTCACTTGAGTACCAGAAGGAGGTGCGTCCCCGGCATGTTCAGTTGTGTGAGTGAGAGCGAGGGCTCGGACTTGTGGCACAATATATTATTATTATTATTATTATTATTATTATTATTATTATTATTATTATTATTATTATTATTATTATTATTATTATTATCATTATTATTATTATTATCATTATCATCATTATTATTATTATCATCATTAACCGTAAATGAAGGGAATTTTGTTAGATGCCTGCAAGATGTATACTGGCACAAAACATTCAATGTCGATGAACTACTCATCGCGCAATTATCTACTTCGTATTTATTTTGCTTTTCTTCTTGCGAAATAATAGTTCTTTATTGTTTTTAAACATCGCTTTGGGAGGAGGGATCATGACCTTCTCCCTTGACCTTCTCCGTGTATGATTGACTAGGAGATGAACTTGAGCGAAGTGGAGATGGTACATTCACATCTGTATATTGTGGACAAAACATAATTTGTGTGTTGTTGAATGCGGTGGTTTTGAAGAATGTCGATGTTTAACATTACCGTAACATAGCAATAGAGTACTGGAGAGTTGTATATTACAATTCCAGTGGATAAAGTATTCGTCATGAACTTTCACTGTTTTGATACGAATGATAAGGCGAATATTGTGTTAAGTTTTCGTGTTATTCTGAAGAAAAAACGTGCACGTGCGAAAACTGTTCCAAAGCCTTACTGTTTTTTTAATTAAGAGAGAAGGATGTTTATCTGTGTAATTTTCTTAATAAAATTGTGTATTGATGAGACATTTCGTCAATGTTGTTTCATAATATTGAAAATTCCAATGTTTTCTTTATCGAAATAATGTAATATCTTCTATTGGTTCTAATGAATAAAAAAATTCCATTGCAGACTTCGATGTTACTTTCTTTGATGTTTAGGGACATCAGTTCCGTTAGTTTTCGGCATTGAGATAATCATTGAGATCAAAGTCGGTCGCTTGATATGACGAAGAAAGCTTATTTAGGTGGAAGAGAAGACATTCTTGAAACCAAGAGTAGACTTCCGTGTAACAGCGAAAGGTGAAAGATAATATTCATCCGGCGATGTCCCGTTTGCTTGATCATTTCATCTAATAGTCAGCCTGAAGTTGTTTAATTTGCACTGCGAGGTGTGAGCATAAGGCCCCCGTTGCAGCGGTTCTTCGCGCTGCCTCTAAACGCTGATTCAGGAGGCATTGGCCACGGCCGCCCCGTCGCGGGCTGTGACTCACTCGAGTTCCAGTGAGGCGACACACTTAAAAGATACTGTTACAAGACGTCGCCGTCCTCCCTATACAAAGGCTGTTTAACGCACGGCCTTCTCTTATTTCACTTCGGGGGCTTCTTCCCCGGCGCCCAGAGCTCTGGTACTTAACCCAGACCTTTTCCTAAGTGTCAATTGATGCTCTGACTGCTCTCTTATTATCCTTTGTTTTGTGTCTGCGCATCCTGTTTGTCATTGTCTTATTGTCCTCACGCTGTAAATTGTGTGCTTTACAGTCGTCACCTTGAAAAACGTACTGTTGAAATGTTGCAAGTCGAATGTAAAGAGGTGATTCCCCTTTTTCTGAGATTGCTGACTTTTCTGTTACGTATCACATTCCTTTCTTGAAATAGTTCAGGTTTCCGCGTAGGAACTCGTAGGAATCAACTGAGATTCCCTAAGCTTGCGTTGTCGCTTTCTATTTGGGAACGACGCAATCGGTCTGTTTTTCGAAAATCATTTGTAAAGAGTAATTCACTAATGCAAAGTGTACCTAACCACATATACCCGGCAGTGTGTACTTCTTTTACGTGGGTATGCTTCAGTCAGTCATTAATTTATTACATTTCAATTATTTCCCCATTCTTATCCATATTTGACCTGTTAATGCATTTGAGAAGATTGCATGCATGTAACTAAAACATCCATTTAATTACTTATCATTTATAATTTATATTAATATGTAAAAGATTAGTAACTTTAAAGTGGAATTTAAAAAAATATTTCGAAATTATTTACATGTGTTCGTAGCTGACCTAGCTAATTATGAAGAAACATCGTAGACAGTTGTGCTGTATGTATGGTATGTCCCGAGGAAATTCTTGTATTCATATTTCACAAGAAGTGGAAATTTGAGAACTAGAATTAGAGCACCGTTGTAATAGCAAATCGCGTACGTCTGCGATTGAGTTTTTCTTTGAGGATGATATGAATATGAGAAGTGTTGGAACCAGACACGAAGAACAAAATAGTATTCCCCAAGCTCGCTTCAATAGCTTTCACTCTCTCGTGACGACCGCAAGAATTCATTCCTGAGTTTTTTTTTGTTGAATAGTCTCACGTGAGAAGTCCGGCAGGTAGCAAGAAATATTTCGTGGTAACTTTCCGACTTGATTAGTTGAAAGAATTGAAAAAATGTTGCCTCGGCGCTTGACGCAATGTGGATTTTGACGTGAGATGTTGAGGCAACGCGCTGGTCATTTCTAATCGCTAGGATTGATAGTTTCGTACAATTGTCTCACGTAAAAACAGGGTGGGAGGATTAGTACATCAGCTGACTAAATAAGTGCTTAGGGCCCTCGCCGGAGAGCCCTCGCCCTAATAGTTTTGTAAAATAAATTGAATAATTTAAATAAAATTGCATATTTTAAATAAATTATTTTTTACTTGCGAAGGTTTTAGTTTATTTTCACAATCACACTGATTACTTCTGTTCATTTTTGAATATTTTTAGGGGGCTCCACAGCTTGAATATACTTAAGGCTCATGAATGTGCATATTGAATATTTACATATACATATGCAATAAATACAGATGCAAATTGTGCGCTTTCCCGTGTTATTGTTAATAATAATAATAATAATAATAATAATAATAATAATATAATAATAATAATAATAATAATTATTATTATTATTATTATTATTATTATTCAAGACAAGAATCTTAATATGTGAGAGGGTGTCGTTAAACAATTGAAAAATGCTAAGGTTTAATTTTAAAGGCGTAACATGGCCTTTGTTTACATCTACGACCTTAAATAAGCCTAGTAAAAATGCGCGGCACTCCAGAACTTTTCCTTCTGTTATTACCAGAGCTCGGATGCTGAGGACCTAAAAATTATTTGAAAATGACCTATAAAATAACTTAAAAATTAGAGGAAAATGACTTAAAATAAGGGGAAATGAGCTATTTTTAAAAAAAGTACTTAAATTTGTATGTAAAAAAAGTTTATTTATTAAATGAAATGTGGTCGGTATATTTGTACTATTTGTCGGTGTATTTGTATATGTGGTCGGTAAATTTGAATTATATAATGCATTATTTCTATACTGAAAATTGTGTACTATGTGAAAATTTGTAACCCATGTTTGATGAAGAGAAGTTATCGGTTCTATACGAACACAAACAAGAATGCGCAAATTCGCGAATAATTTTTTAAAAGTGAAAATAGGAAAAGTGTAAGTTCTTGCAGGAACCCAACGTCAAACTATCCGATCCTAAAATGGGCACGAGTAAGCATTCTGATATTGCTAGCTATTTATTATCAAACAAAAACACTTCATCAAACTTCTCTGATGGGTTAAGTTTACATAGATTTCAAGAGTCTGCACGTTTTTAACCAACCCGGCACCGGATTGGTGATACCGAGAGTAGTTAATGCTTCGAAAATTTAATGCATGGTCCAAACGTCTCATTTTATTTATTATTACTGGTTGTACAAATACAAATAATGTCAAATACCATTATTTTGCAGAGGACGAAGTCCTGTACGCGTCGGCCTGGTGGAGATCGCTAAGGCAGTAGTGTCGTAGTTATCTCAGACCGAATGGTCTCAGGTTCGAGTCCCGCCTCGGGCATGGTTGTATTTGTGTTCGTTCTTTCACCCCTTATCATTTCGTTTCATCTTCATAGTTACCATAACGTTAACTCCAATAGTGGTCGCTAATGACCTAGATGTTGATGCGACCTTAAATAACACAAAAACGTCCTGTACGCGAAAATAAATAGTGTGTAAGAGGATTACTCGTAGCGCAAAAGGACGCGAGACCGAATATAAAGAGCATACGAAGTTCCTTGCTTGGTGGATTTGTCAGGAAAACTTGGGTTGCGGCATGTGTGCCTGATGGTCTCCGTGTAGCGTAATTTACAAAATTCTGAACTTTGCGCCGCAAATACGCACACTTGAGCGAGTATTGATTCGGGGCGCGTGTACTGCCGAGGTCATGAGTGCAGTAAATACAGTGCTATTACCTCCCGGCCCGGGAGGTGGTGGGGTTCCTCACCCGCTAGGACTTATGATATTGCGCGGAATTACTTGTCGCGGTTTTTGGCAGTCCAGATATTTCCTCTAGCGGACCGGAAGAGGTAGCTCAGCGCTTCAACTGATGTCACTACAGTGCCTCTCACCGGGAGGTCCTAGGTTCGGGTCCCGACGGCGGCAGGATTTTCGACACTAGCTTTCCAGCTAGGCCGAGTTCAGTCGCTGTCTGGAGGAGAATTCTAGCGGCCGGCTACTCTGATCGGTAGTTTTCTGTGGTTTCTCCGATCAACACCAGGCGAATGCCGGAGCAGTACCCTAACAAATGGGCCACGGACTGCGCGCGATCTTTCCTTCCTCTTTCTTGTCCTATCGATACCCCTTACACATACATTTACACTAACATGCACTACACTACCATACATGCCGGGAAACTGGTCGGGGTCTTAGAGCTTGTCCCGGCTAGGGCGGTGCCCCTCTGGTGGGAGATACCTGTTTAGGGAAAAACCTGCTAGTCGACAATGTGCCGACAGTCTACCGATCAGAGCAGCCGGTCGCCAGAATTCTCCTCCAGATTGTGATGAAATTCGATGCAGCTGTGTAGGTACTGTCGAAAATCCTCCTCCGGTAGGTTTTGAACCTTTGAACCTTCCGGTCAACGACACAAATGCCTGAGGAATAATTCCCTATTCTACAGAAAAAACGAGACGTACGTCGTAACAGTCCTATTTTATTGACGTATTTAAATTCCTATGCGATGAATCCCTGCAGCTACTAATTCGAACTTTGAACGAAGTCCTGTTTCACAAGACTTGCAACCAGTGGCGAATTCTCCGACACACCTCGTATACCGCCGGTATACCTAGTAATTCGATGTGTATAATAAATATTTCGTAAATCCTCTAAAAAGTTATGAGATTTTGAAAGCTTTAAAACTGATGCGAAAAAATAACTCGTTTTGCTACCGTGAGCTTCCGCATCCGTAAGCGCTATGAAGTGCGATAGAGTGAGAAGTTTCAAACAGTTCTTAATGCTGTCCAGAGAATTCGCTAGCGCAGGCGGAGTTACCGCATACCAACCACGATAACATAGGGGTCCTCATGTTTCAAGGGCGGGGAGAGGGGAGGATGCGCATCCGGACGGTCGGTAGGCACCTCAAAATATTGCGGTGAACAGTCCTCTGGTCGTTGGTAAGTTACGGTTCTCTCAATTTTTTGTGAAAATGGAGTTTGTTAATGATCCAGAAGTTAATGGTATTTGTCTTTTAGAACAATTATTAAGGATGGAATTTCATAGTATTTGGATTTCAGAAAAGCTTAAAATAAGACAACGGTAGAGTAGCTTCCATAAAGTGCGATATACTTAAAATAATGTTCAGGATTCGCCTCTGCAATTGCAACCCACTCTTTGCGTGTCTTCTAGAAGAATAGAGAACTTAAAAATGCTTGTGCTCATAAAACTTATGTGGCCTCTCCTGCACGCACTGGCGAAGTAATTAAATTAGCCTAAGTGACGTTGAGATTTGAGTCTTGGCTCGCAATCTGCTTAGGGCCAAATTGCAGTAAACGTCCAGCACTGATATTCATATTATCTGAACGTTGATGCTTCCCAACATCCTTAGCGATTTATGTGTGTTTGCGAATTCAGTGTTGTAGTTTTTCGTGAGAATTTTTTTTCTCATGAGATTTTGATTGGAAAATTCGTAGAAAGTAGATTTGTATAATTATTTTGTTTACTAAGAGGGAGTTCCGATTTAGTATAGACGAAAGTGACTTTAAGTTTTTGTAATTCGGTAGAGTATTTGGAGCACAGAGTTCACGTTTTTCAAGTTCTAGAGAAATGAAAAACGCAACTCTGAATTTCTTCGCTATCCTCTCTGCTGACGTATCTGGTTGGTGAACATTGGCTTGATTAAGAAGGGCTTTCTTCAATCGATCGTCCGCAGAAGACGGAGAAGTGTTTTCGTTGAGAGGATGAGGATAAAGCGTTGGGCTTCCTTAATCCTTCTGTGTTGCGCAGTCATAAAACTGTGTCAGATGCAAACTGATGCAACGTGGCCAATAGAAGTTTGTGCAATTTGTTTACTATGTTAAGCTTTATTGCACGAGTACACGTTTTTAAAACGAGCGAGATTAAAAGCGAGTTTTCAAATTTGTACAAATACAATAAAGTAACATTATAAACGAATTGCATACGCTTTTTTTGTATAACTGCATTATAAATTTATAAGAGAATCAAACTTAATTTTGCGAAACAACTTTCTTTTGACTTCTCGGGTACTTGACATTCAACGCCCTCTGGAAAATAAATTGAAAATGGTGTTTGTTGCCATCTGTGCGAGAAAGCGGTGGTAGGCTGTTCCCTTTACCTTTACCTCCCAAAGATTGTTTCGCTGCGATTGGCTGAACGTGCGATGACGCAGTCATTAATGTCGTAAATACTAATACGTCATCATTTGTGCCGTAAAATACCCGATTATGAACAATTTCTTCAACATAACAGGTAGTTTATAATGGTGGTATACAAACAAAAATATATACGGAATAAACCTGAGGAAGGCGAGTGGGAGCAATTCCAGGCTACGTACTTACAATATGAAGACCTTGAATCCAGTTTGTTAGCTATATTAAAATAACTTTTAAAAACTTAATAATTTTTGTTCCGTTGTATTTTCCTATTAAGCAAATAATGGGATTCAATGCTAAAATTTAAGTTAAAGTTTAGCATTGAATCTTTATATTTAATAAAGTGATTGAAAAGGAAGTTCGTTCACATTACGAGTGGGAAGACATCGATGTTGCTTCAATGATTCAAAAGGAACTTTAAGAAATTAATACCGGTAGCGGTAGCTCAGTACATCAACTGATGTCACTGCAGCGCTTCTAACCGGGAGGTCCTAGGTTCGAGTCCTGACGGCGGCAGGATTTTCGACACTAGCTTTTCAGCTAGGTCGAATTGAGCTACTGTCTGGAGGAGAATTCTAGCGGCCGGCTGCTCTGATCGGTAGTTTTCCGTGGTTTCTCCGATCAGCACCAGGCGAATGCCGGAGCAGTACCCTACCAAACGGGCCACGGACCGCGCGCGATCTGTCCTTACCATTCCTTGTCCTATCCTCTCCCCTTACACACACACTTACACTAACATGCACTACACTACCACATATTCCGGGAGGCCGGTCGGGAATTTAGAGTAACGGCTGGGGCGGTGCCCCGCTGGTGAGAGAGTCCAGGTTAGGGGGAAGCCCCACTAGCCGACGGTAGGTCGGCGCCGGATCTCGCCATCCAGCGGGGAAAGATCACCGCCATCTCCCGGGGAAAAACATGCACTACACTAACGGGACTAATGACCGAAGTAGTTGACGCGCCCGGAAACACTAAAAAATCAATCAATCATTAAGAAATTAATACAATTTGCCAACTGAACATGTTTCTTTTTATAAATGAGAATGCTGATACCAATACTTTAACCATACATTTGTTAGATAACAGTTATAACAATAAGAGGTCTTAAAAAATTCAAGTCTCTGTGTCTCAAGTGTCTGGTTTTGAAGTGTTGTTGTAGGTATATCAACTATATTAATGGAGATATGCTCATGAGTTTCTTTTTCAATCAATGTTAATTATCAAGTCAACATATTTACTTTTTGGGATGTATGAACGGATGAACGAATTTATGAACAGATTGTATATAAATGTTTAATAAAAAAATGCTCCTAAACTTTATAATGGAGACGTTTGATAACAAAACAATTCACACGATTTGAAGCAATTTCACAAGGGAGACAAAAATATTCTCGCGTCGACAGGCAATTTGATATGAATGTAGTCGTTCTTTGAAGGTTGCAATAAACTGTATTTGAACTGTATCCTTTCGCGAGGTTATAAAAGACTTGTAACTTCGCGATAATGTGAAAGAGTGAATCTTGTTAAATACTAGAATGAGTCAGTTTTTATAGTAACCGCCTAAATTATCAGCGTACGTTAGCGTAATAATTCAAGATGATTCACCGTCAGGACAAATTTGAAGACTCTTTGCCCGGCCCCCGCATGTTAATCGGGCAACCAGGATAACCTGGAAAAGTGAGGGAAATTCGTCCTAGAAAAAGAGTAGTCGCTATGATTCTTGAAAGGGTGGAATGTAGTTTATCTTGATCTTCTATTTGTGTGCTGAATATACTTTTTCCTTGTTATATGATTTACTTGATATACTGTTTCTTTGTATAAAAATAAACGATTCGACATCTGAAATCTATTTCGGATGTCCTGAATTCCATGGTTATCCTTATGGCAGCCCTTTCTTAAGTGATTTTTCTTTGAGCCGTATTTCAAGAGGTCTCGAATCTCTTTCCGATGCGTTCGCGGGGCCAATTAGACGTACTTCCAAGAAATCCAATTACGCGGAATGGGGGAACTGTGACGACGTAGAGGAACCACCCCTTGGCACAGCTTGGCGTCAGAAGACAGCCCGACCCCGTGACGTAGTACTTGATGTTGTGTCGGCAAAACCCATTAATTCTATATCGATTAAATAAGAATATACTCGTAGAATCAATTGGCAGAGGAAGACAGAAACTAAATATATGGGGACGGAGAGACAAAAGTGTTGTTATACAGTTCGAATCTGCGCTTTCGTTTTGTGATTGTCCCAGATACCATAAATGAATGAAAACAATGACTTTGTCATTTTCATAATTACAATTTTCTCTTTTTCCTAACGTTTTTAAAATGTAGTGTTTTTTTTAAGAATTTTGAGAGCATTAGCATTACTTTAAAAACGTTCTCATAGTCGCTAAACAACACTCTAGGAAATGTTTCTGAATCAACCGACGGGAGTGCATGTGTAGAGACTTTCGACTACGGGATGTGGTTAGTCATCGAATTTTCGATTAATCATGAAACTTGCTAGCGAATTAACTTGCATTGAAAGTTTCCTCTAGTTTTACTTAGACAATTTGATAGAGAGGCGAATTCGTTCCTATTCCAGGCCCTCCTGACCTCCGTTACTTTCCCTCAAATCAGTTGCTTCTAAGGACCGGTTCCACCTATCATTGTTCCGAAACGTGCTGTTTCCAACTCGTTATCTTGAATACGTGGTTTCCTCTCCCGTTTAGTAGCCCAACGGCCTCGCGGAGCGATATGATAAAGAATGTTTCAGAGAAGGTGACGTGTGCTCCTGCACGTATGCAAATGCAACTCTTGATGCCTACTGTGACTTCGTGCAAGAATTGTGTTGAGGAATTTGCTCTCTGAAATCAACACATGCATTAGATATGACATTTTGCTTGTTTTCGTATCCCGTTCTGCTAATATCGTGAAGTAACTTATGGGAATATCCGGGTCATTTCACTATTTTATTCATTTTACACAATTATAGCTATTGAAGTATGATTTTTAATAAAGATCACTTAATTCTGTATTATCTTAAATGAGTTCAATTTATTTTGTGCTGGCAAACCCATATGAAAAAATAAAATTGTACGCGAGGAAGGAAAAACACTTTTTGATGTTAATAATGTTCACTTGGCTAAGTTTAGGAATTCTACACTTTCTATATAATATTAAATATTAATTTATTGTAAAGTTTTTCTGAAAGCACTGTAGGAAAACCTTCCATGAAGCTCTTAACACATACGATATATTCTAACCTCAAAAGATTGTAAAGGTCACTTAGGTTTTTAAGACCACATCTTCTAGTTTTCTTTGGAACATTTCTTGTCAAACTAAAGAATAAGCAAATTTTGTATCATTGATGCTAAAATGTAAAAATCGCCAATTCCATGACAAAGACTGATCATCATCAACGACGAGACTTTCAGAAAATTTCAATTCACTAATGAGATAGAAAAGGCAATACAGCTTCCGGTTGAAGAATAGATTTCGAAAGGACCATTCGAAAAAAAAGTTCACTGATGTTAATCAGAAAGTACCATTGTAATTGTATCTCTCCTTCCGCTTGATAAAATAGAAACAAACAAAAAATACATTCAGTTACAATAGATGTCGCTATACGTAGTATGTTGTATTGTGTGTTCTTGAATACGCCATAAGCTACGTCACCTCAGAAATTATTTTATCAAATGTGCATAAACATTTAAATTCCGCATGTTTACTCAAATTTTGAGCGAACTCGTTTCTCTCCGGTCCAAGATACTCCCCCAGGTTAAGGGCGTTATTGTCCCGCACAATAAATTCATTAACATTACGCAATTTTGAATTTCGTATCACTCAAGTTCAAAACCAAAGCATTATAACGTGTAATGACATCAAGGCGGTAATTCTACAATCTTGTTCTTTACCTTCCCGCTCTTGATTCGTGTGTTGAGATTCTCCGGGTGTAGAATTTTCTGCTGGTAGCGTGTTGAGATTCTCCGGGTGTAGAACTTTCAGCTGGTAGCATCTCTTAGCTGCCGTTTAGAATTCTCATCCGTAGCGAATCACTATTTATTCGGCGATTTAATTGTAGTGACTTTGACTGGAACTTTGTTATCGAGACGGGAGCTTCAAAGCCAAAAAATAAGTCGTAACAAACTTCCCAATTGGATAGCCGCGTCCCAGCTGATCAATATTCACAAGTCACTAAATTTAAATTGGAGTATAGCTGGTGCCAACCGTGGGGACTCACTAAGGCTTCCCAGCCTACGAATCTTCAGTTCCGGACTAACATCTGTTGTCGGTTCAGTAGAGTGAACGATTATTTCGCCACTCATTTCTGCGAACTCATATTGGGACGTGTGGTGAATGAGTAACGTGCAGAGTTGACTTTCATTCTGTTCACGAAAGACGGCTAACTTTGTGCTGTAGCTGTGGAAATCCCTATTTCTTTTGCCATTCCGCCAACCAAAGGAGGATCGCATTAAAACAATTTGACGTTTCTAGAAAAACAAGAAAAGTGCACTTCAAAACTTCTAATTAAAGAAATATTTACATCGAAAATTCTTTTACTAAGATTGCATATGCGAGTTGAATTGAAAGCGTGATAAAAGTGAGTAGTGAAAGCTCATTAGTAAAATCGGTAATTGTGGACTGACCGTTTACCTACGTTTTCACTTTGTTTCTTTATCAAAGAATTCATTTTCATATTTTCGCATGTTTTTAGTTATTATTTGTATCAACTCGTTCAATATTTTTAGGCAGCCACTAGTAATAGCTGTTACTTTTAGGGCAGGCACAGCGTGCTAAATGTTCAGATAAACTGTGAATGCAACGAAGAAAACAAAATAATTTCACCTGACCGCATCAGCTACTACTCACCTTAAGGTTCCATAGTAACCAATTAAGTGATAGTGTACTTGAATTAAAATGAAATAAGATAGAAAGGCTGTCTAAACAAAATAGAATATAACACGTGGCAAATTTTATTTTATTTTGGTCGTAGGATTAGGTCGTAGGATCGGCCTATCGGCCTCGTGTCGCAACCTTTCCTGCACGCAAAATACAATACCTTTGCTACTTTTATCGTGAATAACTATTTTGAGTGACATCGCAAGAAACTAAATTACTCGTGAAAAAATATCCTTAATCTCGAACTGCTCTCGTTTGCGTTTCAGCTTACCTGGCGGGCGGAATTAACATTTCGAGAGATACTTCGCCGATGCTCAGCTGTTTTAGAACGTGTCAAAAAATAATCCTCCCCATATCTGAACTGAGAAGCACTGATGCATCCGGTAGGAGATCGTGACGCATGTAATTTGGGGACAAGAAGCAAAATAAGAGTTTAACCCATACGTAAATTGGGGCCGACCCTGAGAAAACATACGTAATTTGGGGGCCGACTACCTCTTCCAGTTAAAAGTGGATAATGACACTTTATTTTCGAAGAACATTTTCATAGCCATTATTTTTAAAACAAAACTGCCTTTCGAATAATCCACTGGCATGTTTCTTTCGAAATATGGTTTGGTTAAAGTTGAGTTTCATTCATTTGAATCATTCATTGATGGAATGAATTCTGCTTATCTTGCCATTTTTACATTCTCTCTTTTTCTCTGATAATATTCTCCTTTTTTCTGAGCATGAAATTTGCTTTCTAGTGCGATCTTTGCTTTTCATTTTGATGTGGACACGAGTGGAAGTTTTTAAATAAGGCACATGGAAAAGCTCGGCGGCGGCGGCCTCTTTAACGCGCTTACCTGATCAATCAGTCCTTTCCCTACCTTGGTTGGTTTGGTCCCCAATTTACATGCAGAATTAGAAAGACTGTTTCACGAAAAGATGAAGGGATTATTTAGTCCTCAATTTACATAAGGCCGGAGATTGGTTACCCCGCCTTTACTGCCGAAAAGAGCTAGCGGGTCATCAATCTCCGTTCTTACATGTCTTTGAGCCGACAAAATCACTCGGGTCATGATTCCTGTTTACGTGTACTACCTTGGCTAGCTTGCTTAGTCATTTGCGTTTTGTATGGGTTAGAGAAACTGTCTTCTGCCGTGATTGAGGTGCTAAAAGAATTTGGAAGTAAGAGCCGCAAGTCATTGCAACATAAGAATGTACAGAGTGCGATGGCTTAGTGGCAGCGTTGCTGACTGGAAGGTCCTAGGGTTCGAGTCTCGTCGGTAATGGATTTTCGACACTAGCTTAATAACTGGTCGAATTCACTTACTATCTAAAGGAGAATTCTGGCCGACTGCTTGGATCGGTAGTTTTCAGAGGTTTCTCCGATCAACCCTAGGTGAATGCTGGAGGAGTACCTTAAGGAACGGACCGGACCGCGAGCGATCTTACCTTCGTTATTATGCTCTCCTCTTCCCCTTACACACACGCGCGCCCACACACGCACGCACGCACTACCCTAACACGCGTTGGAAGCGTACAAGTAGTACCATCTGGGGAGATACGGAAGGAAGACAACCTCACAAGTCGACATGTAAGCTGGCGCCGAATCTCATGTTCCCAGGATAAATTATGCACTACATTTACGAGAGAACCGGTCGTAGTATTTGACGTGTCCAGAATCACTAAAAAATCAAGAACGCATGAACACACAAACGGATGAACTGACTGGAACATTACGGCCATTTTACTAGTTTTGAATAATTCTATTTTTTTAGAAAAAATTAAACTATTTTTGAGTATCGCTCAAGAGAAAGTTCATTTCCAAAAACATTTTAATGGAAAATATAAGGTTCTGCACCTAAAGAGATGCCCCTGTTTCTACTTAAAAGACCTTTAAGAAGCACGGAGTTCAGGTTCTTTTACTTTAGTTTCGTTTCTGTTAGAATGTCTCTAGTCATTATCGACCTGAGAAGAAACAATTTGCATATTATCTGCGTTGTTATCATTCTACTGTTGCTAATGCAATTTGTGTGCAAATTTTACAATTGTACAGGACGCCCTGAAAGGTTAGAAAGTATTGAAAAGGGTAAATAAGAGCCTTCATTTCTTTTATATTGCGGGATTAATTTTTGGAGATTATCTTCGCTTTAATCTTGCATTATACTTTTTCTAATTCATTATCATTTAGCTGTGAATATAAAAGAATGAACGTACACTAGTGATTTCATTACAATACTGTTTATATATACTTTTTTAAGCTGTCTTATATCATTTAAAACCATTACCGTCAAAAAATTTCATTATTTCCATTAAGTACCATTTCCGTGTACAATTTATTTTCAAAATGATTAGAAAAGATTTTTTTTGTTTATTTTTGTAATATCTATAAGCTATACCACCAGGCTGTACCCAGATTAAATTTTTCTGAACAAATTATAACTTTTGTTTCTTTCTAAAAGATTATACTTGCGAGACTCATCCCTGGCTTTGTTTAATAGGGATTGGAACGGGCCAGGTAATATCATTTTACCCTACATGAACTTAACTACCATATGTGAGTTATAAATAAATTCCTTGGTACACGATTATGAGGTACATCAGACAAATTAGTGGCATGTTAATATTAATTTAATACTCCGACAATAGTTGCCTAAGAGTGAAAAAAGTAGGTAAATGCATAGAGATTATATAAAATTCAATTATTGCAACTAATTTATCCAAGTAAAAACGGTATTGAATTCGAAGATGGCCGATGCCGTTCTTTGGTAGGACATCCATTGTGCGCCGTTTTTCTCCAGCAGTCTAAGCACAGTCCTTCAATTGGAGCATTGAAAAAGGCATTGCCTTGAATGTGTTCCGCTACAAAGCGTTTCTTTCGCAACCTTTTGTGTCCCTTCCCTTCCTTTCACCGTCTCGCCCCCGCTTTGAGTTTTCCTTCAACTCCCCCATTTCGCCGCCTCAGTCCTCTTCCTTCTTCAGCCCCCGCGCATGAGTCTGGCTTTTCAAGTTTTCCTTGCTTCCTACCCGGAAAAAAGTTTCCTGCCTCTACACCCACGCCTTTCACGGTTGCCCCCATCTGCCCTCTATTGTCCCATGAACTATTGCATTCTACTCACTCTATGCACTATTGTACAAGTAAGACTTAATCTTCTATGACTAAATGATGTGTGATTACTTGAGTTTTCATTTATTAAGTTTAGGTTTATTTATGACGTATAATGTGAAACTTAACCCTGCGGTAAACGTGATCGATCTCGCAGATGAAAGAGTTGTTCTACAGTCGATAGAGCGACATAGAAATTTTTAAGGACACTGTCCTCCTCGGAACGTGTCTATTGTTCTCAGATCTCATAGCTATCAGTTCGTGCCTATAGGCTTTACGCTATCGTTATGAGAAATGCCTCAATCAAACCGCGTACTGCGCAGCATACCGCAGGCCTGAGCTTGTGGTGCAATTTACAACTGATACAACGTGTTCTTCTTATTGATTAACATTGTATTTCAATAAACCTTTAAATTTTCGATGTTAGTATGTGTGTTCAATGTGTGTTCGTGCCGGAAACGCTCAATAGTGATCATGTGAAGCAAGATAGCTAAAATTCAAATGATGCATCTGAGAGAGAGGTCGCCGCATGTGCGCGGATAACTTTTACCAGCTCGTGTGCAGCAGGGATGTTTTGAACGGGAGGCTGGCTAATGTTTTACGTATTCCCCTCTCACCCCTTGTGTTCTGGTTCGATCCCGGCCAATGCATGTGTAATTTGCGGTGAACAGAGCGAGCTCTCGACATGTTTTCACAGGGTTCTCCCGTTTCCCTTCCTCTCATTCCATCAATTCTTCATATTTATTATTGGTAACCTATCGACATGTTTCCCCTCCCTCATTTCACCGTTTCTCCATCATTAATCTCATCATTGTCGCTAACATCATTTCATTAGATAAACCTCCTGGGCCTCAATGACGTAAGCAGTTGACGGGTCCCTGAATCCAATAACCAAAACAATTTAATTAATAATTTGTTATCTCTAGCATAAATATTTACAATTCAGCGATTTCTTCCTTTATATTTTTTATAAACGATATACTATTTCTCGTATCTCAATAAGTTGAAATATTCGATGGATTAATATTTTTAATTTTCACCTCCAAATTTAAAATAGTAAGGTCTCTCTATGATTTCATATTCAAAACGTCTTAACTCTATCATCGATTGATATCACGTGAAACATAATTGTGGTCATAATAATATCAGCGGTGTTAAAATAGTTGCTTATCGTCATCATTAGTTGACAATTCTTGGCATAAAACTGTGTTTTTCCCTCGTGTATCATGGAGACTTATTTATTACTCTCGTCACCCTTTTGAAATACGTGAATTGTCAGACTGAAACCAAAAGATGAGTAATTTATCGACAATAAAATGAAGTTGGAGTTAATCAAACTTTGTAATATGTATTATTCAAAGGCACATTTGTTAAAGTAACGAACTTTCTCAGTTTGATGATGCACAAGTTCTCTTTTATCCGTTTTTTCAAAAATATTAGACTTTTTTTACGTACGAATGGAAACCTTTCTCAGTAAACACGACGCGCTTTCAGATTGCCAACATGGATTTAGAAAAACAAAATCAACGGAAACAGCCATATTTTCTTAAAGATGTCGCTTCATCATTGGATCAAAACGAGGCAGGAGATTATTTTTAGATCTCTCAAAAGCTTTTGACGTCATCGACCATGACATTTTACTTTCAAAATTACCTTCGTATGGAATCCATGGTATTGCTCTAGATTGGTTATGTTCGTACCTTAAACAACGATCTGAGAGAGTGGAAATACCTTACTGGATTGATGAAACATTACGTACGCACCTTTCCGACTCTTTGCACGTGGAGTTCCTCAAGGATCGATTTTAGGCCCTATTCTGTTCCTACTTTACGTAAACGATATGCCCTCGACGATTCGAAACGGAAGAACGGTTCTCTTTGCGGATGATACGAACATCCTTTGCAATAAAGAAACCGTAAATAGTACAATATCAGATGTTTCAAATTGGTTCCGAAATAACAAATTAATAGGAAACGAAAAGAAAACTGTTTTAATGCAGTTAATGCATTAAATTTAATACCTTAAATGGAACGTCCATTTAAATGAATTGAACACAAAATTAAGTTCATTATGCTACGCGTTCAGCATTCTTGCAAATTCAGTCAGCCTTCATACTGCTCGTTGTGTGTATTTCGCGAATGTTCATTCCCGCCTGAGATATGGCATAATATTCTGGGGAAATACATCTTATAGCTCCCAGACTTTTAGATTACAAAAACGAATTGTACGAATAATAACCAAATCCCACCCACGTGATTCTTGTAAGCCTCTCTTCATTAATCTAGCAATTTTACCATTACCTTGTCTGTTGATTTACGAATCAGTGGTTTTTGTCAAAAATGACTTGCTTAAGGGCGGGAATATATTTTCAGAAAGTGCCGATGTCTATTACTATAACACTCGACGTAGAAATCATATTCATCAGGTGACAGTATCAACAGCTCATTACCAAAATTCACATACAATACATGTACATTATTTTACAACACTTTGCCAGATGACATTACACGATTAAATTCAATAGAAAAGTTTAAATCCCAAGTGAAATCGCTTCTGCTGCATAACTGTTTCTATACTATTAGGGACTATACTGAGCATCACAAGAAAAGTAACATTAATTTTAACAATGAATTATTTAATTTTAACAATTAATTTTACATAATGAATTATTTACCATTTGGACTGTATTAATGTGTATAAACAACCTGTAACAAGTATTGTACTGCAGCCTCCGGGTCAATGACCCCCATTTCGATCAGGTTTTTCGTCCAGTTTCCCTGATCCATTGAGCAAATGCTGAGATGGGCCCTTGTTTTGCTTCTGGACATAAATGTAACTTCATTATCTGTGCACGTCTTCTAGAATTCATTGGGAAATATAGTTATTCAAATTATCGTTTCCATGTTGTTGCGGCAGGATGTATTATTCCTTGACGAAGGGTATCATGGATAAGAGCCCAAAATTTATTGCTTATTTATCCTTGAAAACATATTTTATTACATGAGAGCTTTTTTTGTTAAATTTTCAAAATTTATGTAGTATATGACTCAGTGTAGGGATCACAGAATTTTGAAAATATGCACAGAATTCACTTTTCCCCATAGCACGTTATACGCAGTTTCAACTGTTTTTTGACATTAAATAAATAAGTTCAAAGTAACTAGAATTGACAAATGAATGTTTCCAGTTTGTAATTGCACGAAACGATCTTCCATTTCAGTTACATTTGCCTCTTTTGTGCATCTGAGTAATCACACTTTTTGTACAGTTTAAATACATTGATGTCAAACGCATGCAATGTAACTTTCCTAAAATGTAAAAGCAACGTACAAATACAAACGGTTGGTTGTTTAAAGTTATCTCATTTACTGCTTCGTACAATGTAATCATAACTACTTGGTTTAGACAAAAGGTCGAGTTAATTAATTTAAAGCTGAGAGTAAAGTAAATAATTGGTGTCTAGTACTTTGTTAAAAAAAACTGAAATGGTTTTGGCGATATATCTCGCAAATCTTGTACGCGTACATGCATCCATCCATCCATCCATCCATCCATCCATCCATCCATCCATCCATCCATCCATCTGCTAATTTTGTTTCCGTTTATGCAGGATTTCGCTTCTTCTCTGATTAGTATTAAATGATCATTAAAAGAAGTAGTTCCTGCATTTTTTGCTATCAAAATATTACATAATTTCCGAAAAAATTACGTCATTTGGCACAATTTCTAAAAAGTATATATGCATTGTTTCGAAATGCAATCAAAGTCGTTTGGTTATCAAAGGTAAAACCACGCATCAAATCATAATTCGATTAATGTTTCATTCAACGTCCTTTAATAAGCTTTGCAGTTCAACCATAGAAGTCTCCCATGATGAATTGCCAATTATGATTGTCGAATAGAGAGAAGTATAAAAGAAATCGAAGAAAGAGCGATAATTTTTTGAAATACACCGCGATAATTTGAGTATATCAGTTGTATTTGAAACGTCATTGACGTGTGCGTTAATTTCAGGAGTGTGTCTCGATAATTCACTTGGTATTTAGTTGCTCAATTAAGTAGCATTCATTCCAATCATCCTAGAGAATTTTTATTTATTCAAGTGAAACCACGCAAAATGTAGCTTGCTGTTCATAGAGTTTGTTTGGAACGAACTAATTTCCTAACGAGTTTGGTAAGTTGTCAGCAGTAAACTTGTACTTGCGAGACCCAGATTCGATTCCCGGTTCGACCATGTGCCGAAGTCTCATCTGGAGTTTCCCCACCACTTCTTTTCCGCTAATCCTAGTGTTTTTCAATCCTTCGCCCACTTTCTCTAATCTCTCTTTTACCAAAAAACGTTTTCTGGGGCATTGAGATTGGATCATCACCCATTTCAGAAAAACACTAGAGTATATCATTTAAAAAATACATGTACGAAGTGGGGCCCCTGTATTTTTCACCTTTTGTAATTGAGAAAGAGCTTCATGGGATTTCTTGACTTGGGTGTGAATGGATTACATCATCATCCGAAGCAATTCAACATTTCTTTTTTTAAATGTTGATGAACAATTGTTTGGTGTATTATGATAAATTTAATTGTTTATTACTAGTATGAGTAGTCTTCCAGCAGTTCAAACACCTCGGCAGTCACAGAATTAAGTAGTTAGTAACTTAAAAATTGATGTAAAATACTAGAAAGCGCTTAGAAAAAGTTTTTTCCAAATTGGATGTGGAGTAGGCTTTCACATGTTCAGCTGTACTTTTTTACTTGCGTCCCCGGGAATTGACTGATAATTGAACTGTGCGTATGTCCCTGGATTGAATTCACACAAGGTCGAGTTCATCTGCTATCTAGAGGTGAATTCTAGCGGCTGGCCGCTCTGATCGGTAAATTTCCATGGTTTCTCCGATTAACACTGGGCAAATGACGGAGCAGCACCCTAACAAACAGGCCATGGTCTGCGCGCGATCTTTCCTTCCTCTTCCTTGTCCTCTCGTTACCACTTACTTACAGATACTTACACTCACATGCACTACAATGCCACACATGCCGGGATATCGAGCGGGAGCTTCACTTGTCCCGTCTGGGGCTGTGCTCCGCTATTGTGGGATTCCTGGTTGGGGAAAACCCGCAAGTCGACGGGTAGGGTGGCTCTGGATCTCGCCGTCCATTGACGGAAGATCATCACTACCTCCCGCGATAAAAATATGCACTACACTTACGAGGCTAATGACCGTGGCTAGTGACGCGCCCGGAAACATTAATTAATCAATCAATCAATCCATTTATTGAATTCATACTTCAGTGCGTCTCAGAATAAATGCTATAATCTGTGTCGTGGGCCGTAGAGTGGGAAAAATAATAACTTTCTCTCGAACATTTGGTAGGAAATTTCATGTGACGTTTGCCCCTGATTGATAGACAACTTCTCACGCACAAGTGGTCGACGGGTACACGAAATCCCTTTTAATGCGCCAGAAGTGACCAGCGGAACACAAGGGCTCCAAGTGTTGCCTAACAATTACGGAGAATCGTCACGTATGTTACAAGATCCATCACGTATTTGTGGAGTATACTTCGACTTTTTAAAGTGGCCGATGACATTAGGTAATTGTTACACCTCCTGCCTTATAAAATGAATCTCTTTATGTAATTCCCGAACGTCCTTCTCAACGGGCTTGTGCTTTCCACTGTTAAAAATATTATAGGGCAAGAGGTGTAACAATGACCTGATATCCTTGGCCACTTTAAAAAATATCGAAGTATAAATTGCGAAGTATAAAAATATTGAAGTAAAATATTGTAGGAATTGCTCTCTCAAGCAATTACTACGGTAATCTAAAATTAATCCTTTCAATAATAATAATAATAATAATAATAATAATAATAATAATAATAAAAAGCTATAGTCCTGCACGTGTCCTCCCTCGCCTAGTTGTAACCATAATCTAAAATGAAACTTTTCCGTTATAAAAACGTGCTGAACTCTCCACTTATCTCCTCTCAGTGGTTACGTTACTGCTATGCTAATGTACTGTACGGTCTTCCACTTGAATATTTTTTCTGCTATTAAAGGACGCTCGTGGGCGTGTGTGTGTTTGCAGACGTGCTGCAGGTGACGCCGAGCGGCGCGCTGCTGGTGCAGGGCCCGCCCGAGGAGGTGGGCGGGCGAGTGCTGGCGCACTACGCGTCGCCCGTGGCGGTGGCGGCGGCCACGCTGCTCTTCGCCGCGCTGCTGCCGCTCGCCGGCCTGCTCTTCTGCTGCGCGCGCTGCTGCTGCTGCCGGCGCCGGCCGCCGCCCCGCCCGCCAGCCGACGCGCCAAGCGACGCGCCGCATGCCGGCGCGCCGCCCTCGGCCTGGCGCTCGCCGCCGCCGCCACCGCCATGCTGTGAGTCAGTGCTCGGGAGCGATGGCTCGAGACGCCGATGGCTCGAGGCGCCGATGGCTCGAGGCGCCGATGGCTCGAGGCGCCGATGGCTCGAGGCGCCGATGGCTCGAGACGCCGATGGCTCGAGGCGCCGATGGCTCGAGACGCCGATGGCTCGAGACGCCGATGGCTCGAGACGCCGATGGCTCGAGACGCCGATGGCTCGAGACGCCGATGGCTCGAGACGCCGATGGCTCGAGACGCCGATGGCTCGAGACGCCGATGGCTCGAGACGCCGATGGGTCGAGACGCCGATGGCTCGAGTTTTTCAGATCCCTATGTTTTGTTTAACTTCCCATCTTCTCAACCATATTCGGAATCTGAAATTTCGATAAGTTGAAATATCCGGTTACGATATTTTTTTCTTTTCCCTTTCAAATTCGAGACAATCATTATTAATCCATTATTCATAAAATTTTATCGATCATGTAACCTCGGCTTTTCGGTCAACTCCCTCGCAATGCTGTGAGAGCCGGCTAAATCAGGAATGCATTAAAAAGCAAGGGGTAATCTCCACAACTCGAAACATCAATTTTAAATCCCCTATAGATCTGTATTTTTTATTCTCTTTATCTTCTTCCCTACACGATGCTCTGTATATCTCACCTCGATGGTTTTTCTCCTACCCTTAAGGTAGGTTTCACCGATCATAAAAGTGATCGGCAGTTTCAACTACAAGTTCGTAACTACGCTGTGCTATGGTAGTGTGCTTCCGGAGAGCTATGATGCACTGTGTAAAATTAAAAAAATAATAGTATATTCATAAGTTCACTGGACCCTTCAAATTAAACTTCAAAGCGAACTAGGAAAATATCGAATGAACTTTATAAGAAGGAAATAAATTGTTTAAAACCAACCTAAACAAATGTAGTAAACCCAAACATTAGTATTCTGAAGCTTGTGCAGTTCTGTTTGATTGCTGCTGTGAAAAGTTATAGAGGTTCATGATTTTAAGGTCAGATACGAATTTTTGTTTACTGAAATTTATTATAGCATTACAAATCTTTGTAGTACGAATCGACATTATTTTGTGTGCATTGATATTAATAGGTTTTAACAAACTTTCATCGATTTCAAAATTTTTTCAATAATTATTTATGATTATATAAAATGAGGAATTCACTTCGCTAAATTACTACAATTACGTGCATGTAATGGGACGGTAACAATGCACCGCTGTTTCACCTCGTGGATTCCTGACATATTGGTCTTCGCGTTGAAGCTTACCTGAAACGCAAACACGTAAGTGAATATGTGCTTATGTGGACAGAACTCGTGTTTGAGAATTCGTGATATGATTTATCTTGTGTAAATATGCGATTGGCTTCAAGATCATTACCAGGAGAAGTCAGCTGATATTCGTAATCTCGATACCAACCTTATCTTGTGAGTTTGTATTTCGTGTACTTCAAAATAGAATATGATTCATAAAAATATGAACCGAAACCGGTGCTCTGATAAAAGAGAAATTGTGAATTAAGATTTATAATTTTGAAATTGATTTGTAAACAAAGAATCGTGAAGTATTAAGTAGAGGTCGTAGAACCTTGGACAAGGACATTTTAATTTGCGTGAATGAAGCAATGGACTGACTGCTTTAAGAAACCTCGTCGACTAGTGAGGCCGCTTTTCAAAAGTACGTTTTGAAAAGTAAAGAAGAACCAACATTTTCATTTTCATTATTATTATTATGATTATTATCATTATCATTAGTGTATGCCCACATTTTCAGGTAATTTGGTGGCGTGGAAAGGAAAAGCTTTCAATCAATTTTCATTCAATGAAAAGGAGCCAAAATGATACTACTATAGGTAGCATGTGTTACCCGTACATTACTCATGCGAAAATTCTAAGAAAAAACGCTTATTCTCGTAATAAATCAACAGTCTGATATACGATTATAATTATTAACACTGAAAAGTCAGAAATAAGACATTCATTCACATTATATGGATTGAAGAGGAGAGAGATTGACTAGCGTGTCGATTTTACGGACTTGGACTACTCGCGTCTTCCATTGGAATCCGATAGAGATAAAACGAATGAACGGACCGGCAAGGGTGGCTCAGGGCATCAACTGTTGTCACTGTAACACCTTTGACCAGGAGGTCCTAGGGTTCTAATCCCAACAGTGGCAGGATTTTCGAAGCTAGCTAGACAGCTGGGTCTAATTCACTTGCTGTCTAGAGAATCCTAGCGTCTCTGATCCTAGTTTTCCGCGTGTGTGTGTGTGTGTGTGTGTGTGTGTGTGTGTGTGTGTTTTTCGATAAACACCAGACGAATGTTAGAGCAGCGCCGTAACAAACGGGCCACGGACCGCACGCTGTCTTTCATTCCTCTTCCTTGTCCTTTCCTCACCTCTTACTTACACTTACTCACATTTACTATACTGCAACACTTGTCGCGAGCTTCGAGCTTGTCCCGGCTGGGATGATGCCCTGCAGGTGGGAGATACCTGGTTGAGAAAATCCCGCAAGGTCGGCGCCGAATCTCGTCGTCCAATGACGATAGTTCACTGCCTCCTCCCGCGATAAAAAGCGTGCACTACACTTATGGGACTAATGACCTTAGACGTTGACGCGCCCGGAATCGCTATCCAATCAATCAATAAACGAGTGAACGGAAATGACGTGCGTATAATTCTAGGTATTCCCGCTTCGCTACATTCGCCCGCCTACCTACATTCTTGTCATAAAGGGTGACAAATACACATTCATCCATTTGGCATGTTACTCGTTCTATAGAAAGCAGCAAATATATTTATCCCTCGGGCATTTAATGGTACCGCGGCATTAAAGCACAGAGAGCTTTTGTTGCTGAAGTGCTCTTCTGGGACTTGTGGGCGGTATTTACTACCGTCAGCACTCAATTTCACAGTGAAGTTCTTTTAAACAATGTGATTGCGGTTCTTTGAAGTGTCTGAAATGTTAGCATTGACAATTAAACTCCTTATTCGCCTTACTATTTGTTTAAATAATAATTTTTTAAGAAACTGAAACGATTATATTACGGTAGTTCGATGAAGTCGGACACAAGAAGTACCTTGCCACAAAACATTTTTTCAGTGTGTTTCCATCCCCCCACGTAGTGCCTTAAGAAAGACATTTTATTCAAATTGTTGTTACGTTGGCCGATAAATACCGCCATTGACATTTCCGACCGAGAAGGATGCAACCAAAACAAATACAACCCTATGTTAAAAATGGTTTTCAGTTGGGAAAGAGCTCCAGTCATGCCAATAGATAAGAGGATTATTATAGTTTTCTAAAAATTGATGGGCAAATATAGTTAATTCGCTATGTGAATCCCCGGGGGCGATTAGCTTACCACTTTCTGAATATTTTTTAGCTTAAAATTAGATTTCCAATTTGTTCTATTTTATATTAATTCATTTCCAAACCTCGCATTATCTTAGTAGTGACCACTTGAAAGCTGGAAAAGTTTGGTAAAAGATTCTTCATTCACTAATGGTCAATCGATATTCTTCCACTGAACTAATTTGAAATATTTTTAGTCCAAAAAAAGTATCGGATCACGTTATTAGAGTATTTTCATATTGCCAAAATTATGAAGATTTTTCAGCTTTTTCTTAAGTAATTAACTGAAAAGAAGGAGAAAGGAAGAAAACACCTTCGTTTTACTCACATAAAAAAGGTGCTGTACATCCTGCAATTGTAAGCGAAACCTACAATTCTTATTTTTCAAAAGTGATGCAAGAGTCCATCACGAAGACGGTCTTGATGTCTTTACCACATTTGTTTCATAAACCAGAACGTGCACACAGGCTTCGGCTTATGGTAGGCAATTGTACATTTACAGATTCGGAGTGGTCTGCGCCTTCGTCACAAACGAGTACATGCAAGAAGGCTCAGATGCACTGCCAGGCAGACTACGTGTAGCCACAAGGGATGCACGACTTTACCTCAATAATACTCGACGCCATATGAGCCACCTTCTAGTCACCAACTTTCATGAGCTGCGTGACAACTTGGAGCGGTCGTTGAACAGTAAGTAGAAATTTAGTCGTTGAAAGTGCGTGGGTCGTAATGCAAGATTCTGAATTATTATTGTGAAACTGATGTGTAAATGAGACCGTAGGAAAATGATATAATGTGAAACTAACTTCAATTTTTCCTGAACGTGATGGAGCCTACTACATTTCTTTTTAATTAGCTTGCTCATTCAGTGTAGATATTAGTAGTTCTTTTGAGAACTTTGGCGTTTCTACCTAAATATAAGAATAAATTGTAACAATAGGAAAAATTTAAGCGCTACCCTTTAATGTACTTTTGACGCTGCGTTGAGTTCTCTCCTTCTACTCTGGTAACTTCATTGTTATTTTCTCATCAGACCGCGAAAACTGGAGTTGGCACAATTGACAGGGAGGTACAAAAGTTAGCGAGTCATGTTCTGGAACAAAGACAACCTGACCTTGGTCATTAGTAGAATGCTGTAATTTCTTGGTTCCACGATTTGAAAAGTGTTCAGTGTTGCACTGCCAAAACGGAATTTTGAAGTCTACTGTTTTGAAAAATCAGAATAAAAACTTATATTGACAGTATAATTTAGTTTCACGGTCACTTTGCCTTAATGTTTTGTAGTTGTTTTTTGTTTTCTTTTTTTCAATTGCTTTCTATTTTTGGTGATGGAGAGTGCTTAAAATTTTACTTTGTAACTTCTGTTCTATTTATGTTTTCACATGTAATCTCAATTCCTTAGGTACTGGTCAGCTTATGATAGCAGGTTTGAAAAACGTCTCGAATGCCACCGTTCTCGACAAAGTGGCGAACCTTACTTCAATGTTGGACAGTGCGCAGCAAGATTTGCATATGCTTCACAATCTCACAAACGACGCTCATGAAGCTGCTCGTGATCTTGACAAAGGTAACGTTTAACATTCGTGAGTTGTGAGAAAAGAAGTATAGTTTCACCAAATTTTATAAATGAATTGAAAGCTATTAAATGAGTATGATAAGTAATTATGTTTTAAACTCGAAATTAGTACTATTCACTGAGTATCAAAGAATAGTTCTACATTTGGAGTAACGTTATTTAGGAATTCCCACCTAGTATAAGATCGGAACATATGTATAAATCATTTTGCATGAATATGCCTTAAACGGTATAGTTCTCGCCATTAGTCTTTAAACCCGAACGTTACACAATATAATAACAGTGTAATAGAAAAGACATTTAGAAGTGTCTTGGCAGGTTTTTTTCGGGGATAACATTTAAAACGAATAATTAAGACCAAATTAATGAACTCTTTACGTGATTTAGTTTTTAATGAAATGTTATTTTCCGCTTGAACAAATGTAATGACTATTGCAGATGTTAAATCTATTGCTTTGCTGAAACGGTTCAATCTCTCTTCACTTTACAACTTCGGCTTGCCATATAATTCCATCAAGCGGGAGACTTTCATCATAGGAACAAGAGAGGCGAATTTAAACTAACAAGGTCACGAACAGACACCAATCATAACCTTAACCTACAATAAAACAAACAAATTGATCGCGTTAGCCCTTGCACTGGTTACAAGCCTGAGTGCGTGCCTAACACTAGTGGCTAGAATGACCGCAGACTGTCGCGTTGATCGTACATTTGTCCGAGTGTGCTGACCGGGAGGTCCTAGGTTTGAGTCTCGACAGTGGCGGATTTTCAGCACTAGCTATATAGCTAGGTAAAATTCAGCTGCTGCCTGGAGGAGAATTCTAGCGGCCGCTTGATCTGATCGGTAGTTTTCCGTGGTTTCTCCGATTAACATCAGACGGAACTATACCTTAACAAACGGGCCACGGACATCACGTGATATTTCCTTCCTCTTCCTCGTCCTGTAAGTTACACACACACACTCACTCACTCACTCACTCACTCACTCACTCACTCACTCACTCACTCACTCACTCACTCACTCACTCACACTCACACTCACACTCACACGTAAATGCACTACACTACCATCTATTCTGGGAGACCGTTCGGGAGTTTAGAGCTGTGCCTCGCTGGGGGGAAATACCTGAAGGTGGAATTCTCCCGCAAGCCGTCGTGTATGTCGACGCCGAATCTCACCATCCAGCTTTGGAAGTACACCGCCACCCTCAGGCATAAAAATCATTCACTACACTAACAGGTCCAATGTCCATAGCAGTTGACGTGTCAATGCAATGGTTCCGTGTGTGCAGAGCTGAGGGCCCTGCGCGCCCGCGTCGACGCCCTGCACAAGCGCTGCAAGGACCAGCACGCGTGCCGCGACGCCCTCAACGCCTCCGCAGCGGCCGCCGACGCCGACTTCTCACAGGTAGGGCCACACAGCGAATATCCGTTTGTCGTACGCTAAGCGAGGAGTCATTTCGGGTGTAAAATGAAAATCATTATCACAACCATCATCAACTTAACCGATGGTGTTCATCTCCGCTGTCAATAATTCCAGCGATGGTGTTCATCTCCGCTGTCAATAATTCCAGCGATGGTGTTCATCTCCGCTGTCAATAATTCCAGCGATGGGGTTCATCTCCGCTGTCAATAATTCCAGCGATGGTGTTCATCTCCGCTGTCAATAATTCCAGCGATGGTGTTCATCTCCGCTGTCAATAATTCCAGCGATGGTGTTCATCTCCGCTGTCAATAATTCCAGCGATGGTGTTCATCTCCGCTGTCAATAATTCCAGCGATGGTGTTCATCTCCGCTGTCAATAATTCCAGCGATGGTGTTCATCTCCGCTGTCAATAATTCCAGCGATGGTGTTCATCTCCGCTGTCAATAATTCCAGCGATGGTGTTCATCTCCGCTGTCAATAATTCCAGCGATGGGGTTCATCTCCGCTGTCAATAATTCCAGCGATGGTGTTCATCTCCGCTGTCAATAATTCCAGCGATGGTGTTCATCTCCGCTGTCAATAATTCCAGCGATGGTGTTCATCTCCGCTGTCAATAATTCCAGCGATGGTGTTCATCTCCGCTGTCAATAATTCCAGCGATGGTGTTCATCTCCGCTGTCAATAATTTCATTGTTATGAATTACAATGTTGAAGAGTTTACACAGTTCCTTTTTGTGTTCCCCATCCGGCCGTTGGAGGCAAATGCTGGGTCGTTACTTTAGTTAACGAGTCCAGGGGCGCACTACATGCTTGGCTTATGTTTGATAATATTATAATAAATATCTTATAAAATGCTTATTTCAATTTTGTAACCATAAACTTTGTATTAAATCGGTAGGCGGAAAAGCGAGCGCAATGACTGGAATCTAGACACATTAATAAAGTCATTGTTGTTGTTATTATTGTTATTATTATTATTATTATTATTATTATTATTATTATTATTATTATTATTATTATTTCTCTGTCGGTGTGATCTCAGAGGCATGAAACCTGTAGAAAGTGTTCTTAGGGATATTGGAATCTCAACGGTATATTATTATTCGTGTAATTTGAGTTTTCTTCCATTTATACCTGAATTACATTTTCTCTCTAGTGCTATCTAGCAGTATTCTTCCTAATTAGTCTGGCCATAAGCAAACATTTCTGGTGGTTATGAAATTATGAACTTCGTCCAAACTGTTGTGCAGTAATGAATCGTTTCTTAACGAAATGAGTTTTATCAGAACACACTGGTGATTTTTCCTTTCTCGCTAGTGAGTAGAAGAAAATGCTGCATGAAAATACACCGAATTTTCGACAGAAAAATTCTTATTAGAGGGCCCTGGTAACGAAAAAATCGATAAATTTAGAAAAACTCCTCTAACACTTGGTGTACCTAGAATCCATGTTTTATGGATCATTGATACCGAAAAATCTAATGCCGGCAAAACGTCTGTCTGTCCATTCGTTCATGTGTGAACAGCGCTAGCGGCTAAACCGGTCAGATAATTTTCTCCAAAATTGATATACCTCAATCGATCTGACTGATATCGGGGCCCCTTGGATTTGAAATCGATATTTTAATTTTGGGGTACTTTACATGAAGCCCCTGGGACATTTCCCAAATTTTCAAAAAAAATGGCTCCATAGTTTTTTATTCAATTTTATTGTTGAATTGTATGAAGGACGTTTAAGAAAATGGTGCAAGTCTCATGATCGTTGGAAACTAATTTTTCGAAAATTGCAAAAATTCAGAATTCTTTCGACGTCTTCCTACTACTAAAATATTAAAGCTAGAGATTTTTTCCCCGAATGAAATCTGTTCCTCACGGAAGTTGTTGAATGTACTGAATTTTGACATTTCGAAAACTTGAATAATCATATTTTTTGCCTTATCCCAGAAGAGCAGTATTATCATTAAAAATACACATTAAAATTTAGCCTGAAAGTACATCAATGTTACCAATTTTGTTCGTCGATTTGTCAATTTTCGCTATGTCCGTTTTTATGTGATATCGGTACATTGGAATTCCGTATATACCCGAGAAAAACAAGCTTTGGTAGCTCAACAGCGACACCTCTTTACAGTCATTGACCGGGAGATTCTAGGGTTCGGCACTAAGTTACATAGCTGGGCCGAATTCAGCCACTGACTGGAGGAGAATTCTGGCGGTCGGCTGCATGGACGTTTCCTGTGTTTTCTCTAACCAATGTCAGACGAGTGCCGGAGAAGTGCCTTAACAAACGAGCCACAGATCATGCGAACGTGTTCTTTCTCATCCGTGTGCCCTCCCCTCCCCTTACACACACACACACACACACACACACACACACACACACACACAACCACTACGCTCCCATTCAAGAGACCAGTCGGGAGATCAGGGCGTGTTCCGAATGGGGTAGATATCTTCCCTACTGTAGAAGATATCTGAATATGGAAAAAAATTGCAATCAGACATGTAGGTTGGCGCCGGATATCACGATCCAGCTGAGTCGCAACACCGCCTTCTCCCGGGGTCTAACGTACACTACCACCAATGAATTCAGTAGTTCACAAACTCTGTATCAGTAAATACGGTAACCCGTGCAAAAAAAGTCAAATGCGTCTGCCTGGCCGCCCAGCGATCCACACATCGGGGCTCGCGTCGACCCCGCGGCCTTTGCGTGACGCAGGCGATCCCTGGGCCCACGAAGGCGGCGAGCCCTGCGTGTGTCACGCATCCTCATGGCGATAATTTCTGTGCGCACTCGTGGCGTCAGTTTGCGCACGGGCTCTGGCCCTCTGCAAGACGCGCGCGAATCGCAAAGCTCGTGGAAACGAGAAGCCTCAAATTAGCAAGGCGACAACGACTTAAAAGCGCAAGTGTTGGAAGCATTAAATTGGAACTCCTGTGAGCGAATTGTTGGTTAATTAAGTGGGTCTGGTCCAGAATTTAAGACTATCTTCGTTTTTTTTTCTTTTCTCTCTCAAAATGCTGCATTTGCTGGCTTTAGAAACATTTAATAGAATCTACCTAAAATAGTGTATAATTGTTTTTATTTAGGAGCCTTTAATGCTACTTAATTTTTATTCTTAAATTCCGTTTGTGAAATGGTTTGTTTATAAGAATTCTGACAGCGTTTTCTAAAGCGGGCGGATTTCCATAAATTCTGGATTAGAGCATTTGATTGACCTATAATTTGCTTTTAATTTTCCATATTTGTCGAAATGTGGCTCACTAGAGAGAGTTCCTTGTCGATGTTATTCGTTTTCCTTTCTAAACGATTCATTTCTTTGTATCCATTCCTCTCTCGCTTCGTAGAAAGTAATTTGTCCTCATTCTACTCCTCGTTCCTCTGCCGAACGATTCCCTACCGCCTTTTGAAATCTATTCACTTAACTGTGCGACACCTTGTCATCCAATATCATCACTCAACAGCCTGTGCATTTCTTTGCTGAAGCGTTTCTAGTATTATATTTTGTCGCAAATATGATTTTATTTTATTCTTTATGATGTATCTCTCGACTTAATGTTAATCATAAAACTTATCCTCTGTATCTACCATTTGTTTTGTTTGCATAAAATTGTTAAAAAAGTTATTTGTACCTCGCATTTCATCCTTGAAAACGCTTGTTTGTTGCACGCTGCTCAGTTGCTGGATCGACACTTCCCGAAGGTAAGCATCTAAGCCAGACGTATTTCAGATCAGTAAAATTTCCTTCTGGTTAATGATGTGGTGTTTTTCCATACGCCTGTAATGTTTTAGGTAAGTTCAAAGGTAATTTTTGTTTAGTATGGTGTGTTATGGTTGAAGATACTTTAGAATTAAATCGCTAGTCTAGCGACTTGTTGTTGTTTTTTTCTCGCATAGTTTTGTAGTTTCATTTTACTTGTGTTAGAAGAAAGTAAATGCACAAAATATTTCAAGCTATAATAAAGAAAATCTCGAACACATATTGCAGATTAAATGGTGTTTACAGTGCTTAAGCGCTACGATTTTTTCTTTTATTTGACAACTTCTTGTATACAATTTGCTGTCTGAAAACAACAAGAATGTCTCTAATATTGGTTTAAAAAATCCCTGTGGAATCTAATGGCCCTGCAGCTAATTCTGCAATCGGAAAGTGTAACTGTAGAATCTTCCCATTGGTTGACGAAGGGAAAGGAGACGATTCCCAGCTCGCGAGGCGTGTGGCTCGCGTCTGACGAGGGCTCCCCCAGCAAAAAGCTGTGCATTTGTTTTTTTTCGTTCCGGTTGCGGCGTGGAGGGCGCGCTCCGCGCTGTGCGCTGCATCTGGCGCAGTCTCACAAGGACGCGGTGGCCATCTCCGTGGGCGGATTCAGCAGACTGCGCGTGTTCTGAGGACCCCGCTGGAAATAGGGCACCAAAAATTTATTTTTAAACAAAATTTACATTAGTTTATAAATATGTTAATATGAATGTTTAGATTCCAATTGGTTGTTTTTGTATTCATTTTGTCTTCGATATTTCAAAATCATGTATAATAATCGAGTAATCAACGCACGTGTCAGATAGTTTCTGTTACTCATGGTTTCAGATTCTTTTCGGTCCACATTTCCGGTAAAGCGAAGTGCCATTTTTTGTCGTGTCTCGGTCAGTTGGGGGATCGGGCCCTTTTTTCGCGTCCTTCGAGATTATTATTATTATTATTATTATTATTATTATTATTATTATTATTATTATTATTATTATTGTTATTATTATTATTATTATTGTTATTGTTATTATTAGTAGTAGTAGTATTACTAATATATTTAAACAATTCATTTCTGATGGAGACGGTAGAACGATGCGTTTCCGCCTGCTAGTAGCTTACTGGTCATTTTTACTCTACCCTTCTAATTTTTTAAACAAAGATCAAATTAATATATAAAAAATACTTTCATTAGTGTCTAGTGTAAGAAACGCCACACTAAGCTAGTTAATATTGCAGTATTGTTAAGGAGCCCCATTATTTGGGATTGAGTAGGGCTGCTTTACATATTAATCCGGTCCCGGCCATCTCACTAATAGCTTCTGGTAACAAAGGAAGACTAACGACAAGTTTGCGGATGCAATCGCCTTGCACGTTTCCCCAACAAAAGAAAGTAATCCGAAATTTAATTGGAATCGCACGAAGTTTTTCTTCGGAAATTGAAGAGAAACCGTTCCGGCATTCCTTTTTGCGAGTCTGTTGTAATGCACAAGAGTTTGCGGTCTGCTGTAACACAATATCAGACGTTCCGGAATCGAAAACCTTAAGTGGCATCCTTGCTGACCATGTCGCAATCATCAAATTATCCAGTTTAACGATTTCGTCGAAAGCATAAGGAGGCAGTGTTTACGCCAAACATATGATGTGGTATTATTCCTTCAAATGTAGCACCCAGTATGTGAGGGGCTGGGTCCATGTGCTATACAAGTAAAAATACATAGAGTCCGTGTACCCACTGATGTATTCGACCTTGCAGCCTTCTAAACCCAGACGGTGCGTCACAGCCATTTAGGCCACCTCGGTAACTGGGGCCCCCCTCTGCGTCAATGACGTGCACATTTAACCCCCATGCAACGCGTAGCATTTCTCCCTTTGACTTGAAGTTGTCGCGTCTGCAGCTTGCGGCGCCGGTCATATTGGCAGCGCCTTCGTACGTTAGCCCCCAGAACTTAGTGATGCGAGAATACCCCAGATACGAGAGTTAGTCGATTACATTAATAGTAAAAATTTGAGAATAAAACCACTAAGTAAAAAATATTGGTTGGAGGGGTGTATGTCTTTTTCGCTCACCCTACTGGCGACGCCCGAGCGCTGATGTTACTATTAAAGGCGTAACCAATGATTCATTCGCACTTGAATGGAAATTATATTGGCTATGTACTTGCTATTAACATGAGTTGTCGTATATGCGTAATATGTGCAAAAATTTAATTTTTTCAGAATATCTATGTATGCATTGCCCCCTTTTCTGCTGTGGTAGGATTACCAGACGAGAATGGACGTAAAGAAGGACAAATGAGTTTAAAATACAGGACAGAAGCAAGACAAAAAAATGCAAGACAAATTAACGGCTAGCAACAGATAGGCTCGTTGCGCATTTGCAAACTAAACACTCTGCTTCCTAAGCAGTGTGACACTTTTTGAAGTTTTTGTTTTTCCGACTCGGCAATAAACGAACGTCTAGTGTTTCATTATACCATATAGGGAACAACAAACATTGTTTCGTTAATGAAAATACTATGCTGAAATTGACACACTTTTGTACAACCTAGCGTGGAAGTGACTTGTTTTTTCCTATTTATTTCTACCAGTCTAACTGTGCAATCTAAAATTCTCTTAGAAAGGTACACTCACGGCTTAAAAGATAGTGTGATTCGAAGCTCAGACAAACTATAGATTTTTAACATGCTAAGAACCAAGATGCAACGTTAGCACACGGTACACTAACTTAATGTCAAGAAGATTGCAGAAAAGAAAGGAAGCAAATGTAATTTTAGAAAAAACATTAGTTTACTGTGTTTGAAGAGAGATCTCTATTTGTAATACGAAAATACGGATAATTTGCTGTTTTTGGAAAATAAGTACGGTCGCCAGGATCATCGCAAAATATTGAATTTTTGCTCGTCTTAGAGGGCAGCAATCTTCTGCGCAGGTACAGATTCACAAAATTGAGGCAAAATTTGAACTGCGCATTCGCAGAAGACTGATAATGCTGTCATTGCTTTATAGTTCGCGGGTGCAAAAGCTCCCTAAGTCCGGGCGTGTCCTAGTAACCACGGTCGTCTGGTTAATGGTAAGTGGTGTATGTGCAGCTGGCGGCGGCGGCGGAGGCAGCGGCGGGCGAGGGCGGCGGCGCGGCGGAGGCGGCGCTGGCGGCCAGCCACCTGCAGAGCTCGGTGCGTCGCGCGGAGGAGGAGCTGAAGGGGCTGGCGCGGCGCGTGGACGAGCGGGTGGCGCGGGCCGCTCCGCCGCTGCGCGCCGCCCTCGACGACCTGGGCGGCGCCGTCGCAGACTACGACGGCGAGCTGGGCCGCGCCCTCGCCAACGTGTCCCGCGCGCTCGACCGCGGCGCCGACCCAGCGCTCGCGCACCTCGACGCCCTGCTGGCGCGCTACTCGCGCTACAGGTGAGTGCGCTTGCCCCGCCCCCTCGCCAACGCGCGGGCGGCTTCCGCTGGCGCGCGTTGGGGAGGAAAAGGCTTTGTTTGGGTTGGCTTTGTCCCCCGCGACGCGCGCCTCTGGCCGAGCTTCCGCTGCGCGCTCGCTTCCTCCCTTCTTCCCCCCTTCCCCCTCCCCCGCCACGCCAAGACGGCCGCCCTTTCTGCCTTGGTCGCCTGCCCTCTCGCTCGACACCGCTCGTCTTTCCATCTGTCACTCACACTCACCCTCTCTCTCTTCCTTTCCTTTCTCCCTCTTCCTTTCTCCCTCTTCCTTTCTCCCTCTTCCTTTCTCCCTCTTCCTTTCTCCCTCTTCCTTTCTCCCTCTTCCTTTCTCCCTCTTCCTCTCTTCCCTCTTCCTTTCTCCTCTTCCTTTCTCCCTCCCTTTCTCCCTCTTCCTTTCTTCTTCCTCTCTCCCTCTTCCTCTCTCCCTCTTCCTCTCTCCCTCTTCCTCTCTCCCTCTTCCTTCCCTTCTCCTTCTCTCTCTCTCTTCCTTCACTTCCCTCCTTTTGTTACTTTCCATTTTCCTTCATGTTTTCTTGTGCAATGCTTATGTCCGTTTATCCTCGTACGTTTCGGTCCCTTTTTCCTGATATTTTTCCGCTTCTTTTTTCTTATTCTCTCGCACACCCCCTAACTCCACCCGCCCTTCCTTAATAATATCCTGACCGGTTCCCTTTTTCCTTTGATTTCTCTTTTTTGTCCACGTATGCTGTACTTGCTTCATTTTAATTTAGGATGTCAAATTTTTTCTAAGTCAGTTGCCTTTTTTCCTTCGTTTACCTTTTCTATTACTTGCATAGCTTTCTTTGCTTATCGTTTTGGTATCGGATAATTGTCCCCCACATTCTTGTAGTCCTCATCTCAGTCTGAGAACACATTTCACATTTTCTACAGTTCTTATGTTCTCTTGTTACTTCAGTTTCGTATTGTCGTAACTACTCATTACTACAGAATGCATAGAGGTCTTTTCAAGATATGCAGGTGATAAGATTAGCATCAGAGAATATTAAAGAGTTTGCATAGCGTAACGTACAGCAAAAAGGCGAGTTGGGTCTGAAGAGTTTTTGCACAACGTTTAGGACGAAAAGGAAGGGGTTCCGTTCAGTGGGTGTACTAAATTCCCTTAATGCCATATACTCTCGATTCTCATTTATTCTCTGACTAAAGCTACAGATCCATCACTGGTCTGTTTTTATAATTGTATTATTAAATAAATATAACTTCTGGCTTGTATACACATAATTATCAATGTAGATTATTGCCACCTACTTCATGTTACATCATGATAATAGAGTTAGCAGCACAATCTACCGCCATAATTGAAAAAAAAATCATGTAATATGACGGTGATCGATTAGCATTCGATATCAGTCGCCCGCTAAATTCGGAGAAATAGCGGGCACTGGTACCTCTTCGTGTTAACGCATGCGCAGAGGCTCCGAAGTGACACGCGCTCATATGATTTACGCTTTGCATAAAACCTGTTTGCATATGAATAACTAGTCAATTTTCAAACACTTGAACGAATGAAAAATGTGTTAAATGTTAAATAAACTGGACTTAAAATTATTTTTAAAATATAATTTTCCACGTTTGATTTCCAAATTTTGTGGTTTACGTAAGAAATAATATTTTAATCGTGTAATTGCAATAGGCTAATATGTTGCCTTTAGTCGTTGGAAGTATTTTGGTTCCTGCTACTTTTATAAAGACCTTTGTAAATCCTTTATAAAGATTTTCAAACACATTCATTTCATTGGAAAAGTCTGTATTGGCAGCTTCACGAAACTCTTCCCTTGCCAAAGATCACACAACTAACACTGGAGCGCATTGCCAGCAAGGAAATGGTGTGCGAGTGTGCACGTGTGCGTTGGCGTGTGTGTGTGAGTGCGTTAGCACGAGGGCGTGTGGGGGAGTGGAGCGTGAGGGCGGCGGAATGACTGCTTGTCATGCATGCGTGCTCGTCTGCTTGCTGGCGTAATTACACGCACATTCCTTGGTACGTGTCACGCGTGTGACAGAAGCGTGGAAACAATTATGCACGAATGGATGAAGGAAAACATATACAGATGAGAAGCGGCCTATCCCTTTGTTTACTACACGAAAACTTTGTTCCGATTTCTCATTAGTAGGGGGCGGATTTTGATGACCTAAAACCTCGCCAATAATGATCAATAAAATGTTCTTAAAATGCTATAAAAATGCCCTAAAACCAAAGGAAAATGACTTAAAAAATCTTATCGTAACCAGTTCGGACGAACAACTCAACCTGTTGGATACGTTACTGATATAATCAAAGCATCTTCCATTCGTTCGAGTGAATTGAACTTGCAAAATTTTGGTTTGGACTGTTCTTTACCGGGAAATCTCTGTCTTTAGTTATTCCGAAATCGGCCGAACCGGCTATAGCGCTGATATACGTCACAAGAATTACATACAACGGCTGTCAAAACAATTTCTGAGCGAACAAACCGAATACGCTACTTGAGTAATTCTATGAAGAACAATTGTTGCATCTCGTAAATATTATTTGAAGCGAGAATCAGTAAAAATGGCATTAAAATCGATGAAATCAGCTAAAAATCCATTAAAAAGAACGGAAAGGGTAAAAAATGACTTATTAGTCGAAATCGATAAACAAAATAATGACCTATAAAATTGGGTCATTTCCTTTTTGCCATAATATAAAATGAATTTATATTCTAAACGGCATTGTTCTAAAGTGAAAAGAGAAAAACTGGCATTTCAATTAAAATTCGCCCCCTATTAGAAACAGAGTGGGCACCGCTTACTTTAATCACGGTATTAGAATATTTATTCAGAGATCAGTTTATTCTGATAAGAATTAATTTTATCATTATGTTGAAACAATTTCAGTGTATGCTTCAATGTACTCACTCAAATGTGCTTACAAATGCCTTCCACCAAAAACCAAAGAACTACTAGTAAAATCCCTCTTGCTCCCGCTGCTTGATTACGGTGACATTGTGTACGGTAACATAAAGAAATCAACTGCTGACACTCTCCAAAGAGTTCAAAATGCATGTGTTAGGTTTCAATATAATATCAGAAAGTATGATCATATATCGGGATACTTCAAAGCTAATAACATACTAAACTTGAAAGACCGACGCATGTTTCATAGTTTGTGCCTGTTCTACAAATTATTAAATACGGGTGTACCTACTTACCTCTCTCATAAAATTTCTTACCTTAAAACAAGAAGATTCGAGAAATCTTTGCTATGCAATATTCCTAAAAGCAACACTAACTTTTACAATAAATCTTACTTAGTAGCAACGACTAGAGAGTGGAATAGCCTTCCAGGAAATGTTAGGAAATGTAAAACACTGCGATCATTCAAAAAACATTTAAATAATCTTTTTCTGAGCTGATATTGTATGATGTGAAAGTGTGTACTAAATGTGTTTAAGGTAAATGTAATATTTTATATCGCTTTTTAACAGTTTTTCTCCATTTCTTGTATTTTCTTAAGTTAGTTTTTAAGTGAGCTCAAAATTGTAAGTTAAATGTAATCCTTTTGACAGTGTGGGCTTTTTAAACAGTTTTGTTCTTTTCTTTGTTTTCTTAAGTTAGTTCTTAATTTAGTTCTTAATTTAGTTAACAATAGTATAATTAGTCTAAATTAAGTCTATTATAGGGTTAGAAGGTTTTTTGTATTATGTTCTAGTAACGTCTACTTCATTATTGTTTAATTTTGTCATGGCTCTGACTGAATGCGTCTTTTCCCTTAGTACATGATGTTGAAACCTAAAATCGGCCCTAAGCCGTCGTCCTGGCCGGGTGGTTGTGTGCATTCTCATATTGTTTTTTATGCCTCATGAATGTATTTGAGATTTTTTGTTAACATTTGATACGTATTACTAAATTAATATCTCTCAGAATTTATATTCGGGCACGCCTTTAGAGTTATCCAGAGTCAGTAATGTTTGTTTTTAAAATTATCTTTAATATATTATTTTGTTGCTCAATATTGAAGAGCATGCACACTGCCTTTGTTTTCCCTGGTTTTCCCCGGTCGCTTAAGGCAAATGCTGGGACGTTGTATTCTTGTCGCGTTTGTGAGCCCAGGGGCATGACATATGTAAGCTGAATTATTTACTTATTACTAAATATTATTATTTATTTGTTTTTATTTACTAAATGTATCTCAATTCGTATCTATAAATTTATGTATTACGTGGTTAGGCGGAAGAGCGGGCCTGATGGCCCGAGTCTCGCCACATAAATAAAGTCATTATTATTATTATTATTATTATTATTATTATTATTATTATTATTATTTCAATTACGCATAGGTTTGAGCCCTCGTGATCCGCAACTCTCGAAAGATCTAAAGCAGACACTATTTGATACTCACATTAAGAAATTCTGGTACTGGCTAACAGAATATGAAGGAAAACGAATTTCAGCGGTTGTGGGGGAGTACATCACAGCATCTGCTGGACAAACTGAAGACGACATATGTAAAATCGTTACTCCTACAGACTCACAAGTGGAAGCAGGAGTGTGTAGAGAAGTAAATTACAAAGATATTTTGAAAACTTTTGAACCTCAAACAACAGATGAAAGGATGCAGGCATTAAAAATATAGCGACGCGGTGTTCAGCACAATTCAGTTGATGACCAGAAATATTTTGAGTAAGAGGTTGAAATTAATGGAATCCTCAGAAAAAACAGAAGCACGCTTTAACCGAGAACATTTTTAAATGAAAGAAACAGTACCTGACATTGTGGTGTGGTTTTAAATTGTAATACATTTTCTTTTCTTCGCGAAAGAATGAATTGAATGAAGATAAGAATGAATTTTATTATGAATGGTTGTTTTCCCCCTTAGTAAACTATTGAAATGGCTTTCTTTTTCATTGGATAAACCTCAATTAGAATTTCTCGTCTAACGTAATTAATCGGTTAATATTATCATATTATTTCTAACCCAGAGTGATAAAGTGACGTCTACTTTTATTTATTATTTAGTGTTTATTTTGTAACTTGCTCCTGGCTAGTTATGCAACACGCCCACGTTGTCAATCACAGGTGCTGAGCGCGTTGCGTTTTCGCTGTAGCGCGGTTGGGTCCAAGTTACACGTTCGTCCGAAAATTAGAGCAAAGCTTCTGTTGTTAACACTTGGCGCCACTCGTGCGCAGCTGTGTAGCAGTCGCACGCTTCCGCCCTCGCGGCCGTTGCTACGCTCGGCTTTCAGAGCGCGTAAACACTCTCTGCCCGGTTTATTCCGGCCAGCTTCGAAAAAAGAATGAAGAAAAAGAAGGTCAAACATCTGTCATTGTTAGTTGGTAATGCTGAAGTGTATTTAAGATAGTTGCACATGTTTCGAGATAGGTAGTTGTTATGAAGTGTACCGAGTAAAATCGTGTTTTAGTACAATAGATGAAGCTATTAAAAGTTGCTGTAAATAGTGTGTTAGAAATTAAAGAAGTGTCTCCTGGAATTAGCAAGCGGTTATTCTCGTAAGATTTTTCAGTTCAAATTCCAATTATTTCGTGTTATACCAGTAACCGATCCAGTTATACGGAAGATTTTTCAAAGGGAAATCATTCATACCAATAAGGCAATAGTCTAATTGAGCCTATTAATAAATCTTACAAGAAATGGACAAATTTCAAAAAATGCTAAATTCTACGGTTTTGAAAACAATTGCACTTATTTCGTCTATTAGTTGGTAGCCACGTGTTTACCACAATCATTTTCGGAACGTGGCAAACAGAAAGTTTTTGTAACATGTGTGGATAGCAAAAAAAATGTTCGAAACGCAGAAGGAAAAATTAAGATTGTGATCCTTGGAAAAGATCAAACAAGAATTTTCGTGGAATAATAAAAATCGTATTGTCCTCAAAGAATTACAAACGTTAATTTTTTACTGATACGTTATTACTTGTTATCGCCTTCGATAAGGAGCTCGATATACATTGCTTAACTTACCTGAATCGAGAGGACCGTGGTTGCTAGAGAATATGAAAATTGTTAAATGATGCTACATGTTCTTTTATGGAGGAAATTATGAAAGGGATATGAAAAGTCAACATCTAGGGACAGTTAAGTTAACATCTAGTAAATGATTAAATCCGAATAATTAAAATTAAGTAAAAACATAAAATGTATGTACCACGGGCGTTAACTGGTTCTAATGGGGGTCCTCCAGATTTTTGTCGCTGTACGATCATTAAACCCTTTAAAAGGCTCTTGGTGCATAAATATTGTTCCTGGTCCCAACAATCAATTTTTATTATTGTTATTGTTTTATTTATTCTAAGCTTGGGCGTTCGAAGTTCGGCTATTTTGTAACCCAGCTCTTAACACTAAAGATAAACTTTCGGGACCTTACTCAATTCTAGAAAACCTATAAAATTAACTCTGTAATTCCTTTGCCTATACAAATGATTTTCTATATCTCACGAGTTAAATTTCCTACTTTTTAGAAGTTGCCAACCACTCTCGTCAATAACTTTTATTCAGGTGTAGTAAATAAGAGGCGAAGGGATTCTGGAGCTCACAAGCCGTGTGCGGATTCCATTTCTCCTCCTAAGTCACGAACTGTTTTCCACCGGATTGGTGATAAAAAATTAAATTAAACTCCCTGAGAAAGTAATTGAAACCGGTAGCGGTAGCTCAGTGCATCAACTGATGTCACTGCAGCGCCTCTAACCGGGAGGTCCTAGGTTCCCACTCCCCACGGCGGCAGGATTTTCGATACTAGCTTTTCAGCTAGGTCGGATTCAGCTGCTGTCTGGAGGAGAATTCTAGAGGCCGGCTGCTCTGATCGGTAGTTTTCCGTGGTTTCTCCGATCAACCCCAGGCGAATGCCGGAGCAGTACCCTACCAAACGGGCCACGGACCGCGCGCGATCTATCCTTCATGTTCCTTGTCCTATCCTCTCCCCTTACACACACACTTACACTAACATGCACTACACTACCACATATTCCGGGAGACCGGTCGGGGGCTTAGAGCTTGTCCCGGCTGGGGCGGTGCCCCGCTGGTGGGAGAGTCCAGGTTAGGGGGAAGCCCCACTAGCCGACGGTAGGTCGGCGCCGGATCTCGCCATCCAGCGGGGGAAGATGACCGCCATCTCCCGAGAGAAAAACATGCACTACACTAACGGGACTAATGACCTTAGTAGTTGACGCGCCCGGAAACACGAAAAAAAAATCAAAAATCAAAAGTAATCGAACTGTCAATGTAAGGGCACCTCTCCACATTCGACCAGAGGCAAGCGACATCTCGCCCAGTGCCGAGCAGCCAACGTGCTCGGCGAATATTCGCTTCCTTTGGAGTGTCCAATGAAGATCACGCGATGGGTAGTAGATCGAATATTTGGCGCACAGCAAATAACAAGAAGCCGTCCGCACCTCACGGGATTCGGCGAGAGATGGCTATTTATTCGTCGAATGCTGGATTTGTTGACCTGCTGACTCAATCCAATAAAATTTAAACGTAAATATTATTATTTTTATTAATAATAATAATAATAATAATAATAATAATAATAATAATAATAATAATAATAATATTAATGCTTGATTTCTAAAATTTTAGGTCGCGGAACGCGCCTCAAACTAACCATTAATTTAGTAGAAATAGTTATATATTTATAATATAATTTAATAATTATTCGTGAGGTACCGGAACCCAGTTCCGTCGCGTTTCGCCAGAAATCAAGCAAATAATCACATTATTATTATTATTATTATTATTATTATTATTATTATTATTATTATTATTATCATTGAGTCGCACTTATAATTTCAGTCGTTTGTGGAGGGGGAATGCAGTTGCGCACGTCTTCTCGAGTTCCAGGATCCATATACTCTCTTTACTACACTCATATCATCCTCATGACGATAGGAAAATCGTGTCCCATTTGTTAGGGTGCTGCTCCCGTATTCGGTATTGCTCGGGAAAACCTCAGAAAACTATCCATCTAATAAACAACCTGTCAGCAATTGAATTCGGCCTTGCTATGTATTTACTAGTATCAAAAATCAGCCACCGTCGGGGCTCAAACCCACGAACCTCCCATCGTCTGAGTTAAGCTCAGAACCCCTGGCTCTGCAGCGATTCTCGACTCAGTTAGATTCTAGCTGAGTCGAAGATCCTAGGTTTAAAGTTCCATTCATAATGCAAACTCAAAATAAGCGTGACACATAGACGTAAAGAGTAACATAAGTGATGGAATGAAGTATTCACAATGTCGAACATAAACGTAAGCAAAATAAGTTTCTATTGGCTGTGAGACATTCTAGTTTTACTATTGGTTGGCCCGAATCGATTTCGAGATATCGACTGTGTCTATGAAGGGGAGCTCTTGCCATGGATTGCGTTAATTCGTCTTTCGACTTATTTCGACGTTCGATATGAGATGTACTGTGATTGGTTCATTTCTTATTTTTGCCATAAGCATAAGCACAGAATCTTGAAGCTTGCTAGCTTTTAAGTTAATGTCGTGTTATGCTTATGGGAACGCATTGTGAATGAGTCCGCTTGTGGACGCAGTCCTAACTTTTATGTTTAACACCATGCTTATGTTTATGTTTGCATTGTGAATGGGCCTTGAGAGTCCCGGTGGCGGATTTTGAGCTCTAGCTATATAACTAGGTCGAATTCAGTCGCTGTCTGGAGGAGAATTCTAGCGGCCGGCTGCTCAGATTGATAGTTTTCTGTGGTTTCTCCCATCAATACCAGGCGAATACCGGAGCCTTTAACAAACGGACCGCGCGCGATCTTTCCTTTCTCTTTCTTCTCCTATCCTCGCCCCACATATACTACACTACCGCACATGTCGGGAGAGCAGTCAGGAGCTTCGAGCACAAGCTCTAAGGATCCATTTACTCGTGCGACTGCCCCGCTATGGGAAAATGCTGGAGGAGAAAACACTCGCAAGCCCATTTTGAGATCGGCTCCGGAGCTCGCCGTTCAGCGGGTGAGGCGTACCGCCAGGTCCCAAGATAAAACATTCACTACATTAAAGGTGGCTCCACACATTCGTTATTCGACGAACAGCGAGCAACCACTCGCCGAATCCGAGTAGTGTGGATGATGAGTCAAAGCAAGTATACTTTTATTTTTATTAAATAATGTATAAACCATTCAGTAATAGATATTTTTATATTTAATTTCGGGGGCGGGTGACTCCAAGTGAAGCTGCGCCACTGCTACTACGAGATGAATTGTGTGAAGTAAAGCCCCGTGCGCGTGCGCAGGTACTACGCGGACGCGGGCGCGAGCGCGGCGCTGCTGCTGGTGGTGCTGCTGCTGGCGCTGGGGCTGCTGTACGGCTTCTGCGGCAAGGCGCCGCTGCCCGGGGACGCGCTGGGCGCGTACGGCGGCGAGGACTGCTGCGCGCGGGCGACGGGCGCGCGCTGGCTGATGCTGGGCGTGGCCGCCATGTTCCTGCTGGGGTCTGCGCTGGCGCTGGCGGCGCTGGCGCACTTCGCGGCCGGGCTGGCGGCGCAGCAGGCGGTGTGCGCGCCGCTGCGGCCGGCGCCCCGGCCGGCGCCGCTGCTGGCGCTGGCGGACGCGTGGCTGGCCACGCCCGAGGAGCGCGAGGCGCTGGCGGCGCGCGGCGGAGGCCCGCCCCGCGACGGCAAGCGCCTCGCCGACGCCCTCGCCGCCTGCCACCGCAACCGCAGCGCCTACGCCGTGCTGGGCCTCTCCGCCACGCACAACGCCCAGGAGCTGCTCAGGCTCGCCGACTCGCCCGAGGTGAGCGCCGGACCGCTGGGGCGCCCCAACAGTACAGTTGGGAGCTGACTTGATTGCGAGGCTGAGGAATGCTCCCCGTGTTCTTGGAATCTGCCTAGTCCGCAATTATTAGCTATCTCAAGTACGTTGTTCCAAGTGTCCGCAGGCAAAAATTGAAACGGCAAACAAGAATAACTAAAATTATTAATTCGAAGACATCCCCTCCCCGCACACAAACAAGTCAGCTCCCGACTATAGTAAAATTTGGGGCCAGAGGGGGATATCAAGGGGTTAGTGAAATGGTTCCTTCGCGGATTTTGACGTTGTCACAGTTTTGTATAGTAAACAACGTAAGATTAAAAGGTTATGTCGCAGATCATGAATTCAAAACTATACTCTAAAATATACTAGAAAACTATTCCACATGAAAGAATAACGGCACGTATTGACATAAAGTAATAGGGATTAATCTTAAATCGATATTTCTTCACCTGGCACATGTTACCAAATTTATAATGCTGATTAGATTAGAGAGTCCTATACAACGGTCTTAGCTGTTAACTCGTATAGGTTGAAGACCAAAAACTCTTCACGTTTACCGTAGATGGTATCATTAGTCAGCCATGCTGACATTTTCTTAAAAATATTTCAGTTTTTGAAGGGAGCCAAAGCTGATACGGGGCATCGCCATCATTCGTCTGCCCTGAGACTTACTGATGAATGGATTACTATAATAATGCGTCGCTTACGTTAATACTAAAAAATGAAATCTGAATAAGCTACTGGATGAAACATTTTGCGCTAATAACGCTGCGACGCCCTATCTGTGTTGCTAAGGCAGCAAATATAAGGCGGTGCCTTCATATGGAAGGCGTAGACGATTATTCATTTCGCGCGTGAATGGGGATTGTATCGAATGGGGATTGTATCACCTAGTTTTACGTACTTGCTGTACATGGAAATGAGTTTTCAATACAATTTCCTTGACTAGCATGTTCACAATTACTTATACTACGAGCTAAAGGAGTGCCACAAGCGCACTAAATCGAGGAGAGTCGATCCTGTACTTTGAAAAAAAATTGGTTAAAAGTAATTTGAGACATCCCAGTGAGCGACTACCCTCGCCTCCATATTAAAAAAGGAAAAGAAAAAAGAACCCATCACGTTTGTAAACTTTATTTCCGAAGTGACTTTATTTCCAAGAAATATATTTTTTCAGGAAGAGAAAGTATTCGAATTTATCTTAAGATTCAATGTTGGAATCAAACGGTTTTTGGAAAACAGGAGAAACTTTATTTTTGGATTCAAAATTTGACAGCATGATGGAACAGCGTCTTAATAATAATAATAATAATAATAATAATAATAATAATAATAATAATAATAATAATAATAATAATAATAATAAATTGATATATAAAACTCGAAACATACAGAAATGGAGATGCATCACTATGCGCATTAGAGATTCGTTTCTCCATAATTCACTCTTGAAATTCTAGATTCTTCAGATTCTGATGTCTCCAAGGAGAAAACAAGAGAGGGGATCTAATAGAAAATAAGATAATATAAACTTTTATGTGACCTGCGTCTGGCCAGTTAATACCGGGAAGTTTTTCCTTTTCTGGGAATGATGTAATCCAATGTCTCAATCTTGCTGAACTAGGATCGGATGAAAGAAGAGGGGTTTTATGGGCCACTGTCCAAGAACTTCGGCCAGGTTCCAGGAGAAAGACACTAAAAAAGACAAACGGATATATGACAATGTATTGATCGTTCATGTAATTCCAGTTCTAGTTACACTGCAAACCAGGCGAGACGATAAAACGTGGAAACAAAAATAAAAATGTTCATGAAACAGTCTGCTGAGTTCGCGATTTCAGCTTTCTGACTTGCTATCAGCACTCGTACACAAGGGATCGTTCGTCTTAATCTAGCATCCCATTGTACAATCAACAGTTAAGAGATTATACCGTGCACATAACCAATTGTTTTCTATTTTATGTACCATTTTTTAAGGAAATGGTAAAATACAAAATATTATTTTTTACTCGATTAATGTTTATTTTTCCTGTTTTCCCTTTTGATCCGTACTTCGGCATTTGTGCACAAAACCTATTTTTTAACGTACATTTTGTTATTAAGAGTTTTTCCATAAAAATTCGGTTCATTGCTAATAGTACGAAGAACGTAAGGTCTAGATTTTATGTAATTGCAAATATTTGTGAACAATCATTCCCTTATTAATAACTGTGCCAGATAAATAATGAATTGTGAAAAATACTGGTGTGGACAAGACACTATGTTTAAACAGCCGGAGTAAACCACAACGTATCAAATTACGAAAAAGAAACCGTACTCGTTTACATTGTCAAGAATATTGTGTGTGGGTACAATAGGTCATTTAAACGAGAATTAAAGCGCCGAAGAAGAAAAACAAATATTGGAGCAAGGTTTGCAAAATGTATTTATTAAATAAAGTGAAACTGGAAAATTTGACTTGACTTTTGAAATGACTAGTTTCCGTCCGTCGGTGACGTTTTTTATTTTATTTTTCCCCCGCCAATAACCCTGGCGAGTCGGGAATTTATTCAATTACTCGGAATACATAATTGGGCTCTGCTTTTCAGCTAGGGGCGGGCTTTATCTTAAAAATACTAAGTTATCTTAATTGTAACTTAAAAACTAAACGTGTAGCCACTTTGGTTGACTCGTTTTGAAAATGCTAAGTTTCCGTACCAAGCGAGGGCCGTGCGTGTGTGCAGGTGCGCGCGCGGCTGGAGCGGCTGCGGTCGGCGCTGCCGGAGGACGGGCTGCGCGTGCAGCTGCTGACGCCGGCGGCGCGCCAGCAGCTGGTGGAGGTGGGGCGCAGCGCGGGCGCGGCGGCGGAGGACGCCGGCGACGCGGCGGTGGCGCTGTCGGCGGCGGCGGCGCGCGCCGACCCCGAGGCCCTGGCGGCGCGCCTCGACGCCGTGCCGGCCGACGGCCTGCCCGCGGGCGCCGGCAAGGAGCTGCGCGAGCTCGCCGACGACCTGCGCAGGGTGCAGCGCGGCGCGCTGGCCGAGCTGCGCCGCCGCGCAGACGTCCTCAACGCCACGGCGGCACGCCTGCGCGACCGCCTGCGCCTGGGCTTCGGCGACGCGCGCGTCGCCGCCGACGCTGCCGTCCGACAGCTGGAGGCCGCGCAGCGCCGCTTCGACGAGGGCGGCTCGCAACTGCTCGTGCAGGTCAGGCAGTTTTAGGGATCTTCCTGCATCCCCTACTTCCATGCTTTCCCCCTGCCGCGCATTTCCTCCTTCCTTGTTTCCCCCCCTTTGGTTTTCCCCCCCCTTTGGTTGTCCCCCTCTTTGGTTGTTTCGCCCCCCCTTTGGTTGTTTCGCCCCCCCTTTGGTTGTTTCCCCCCCTTTGGTTGTTTCCCCCCCCCCCTTTGGTTGTTTCATCCCTTTGGTTGTTTCCCCCCCTTTGGTTGTTTCATCCCTTTGGTTGTTTCCCCATTGTTTCTTCCCCCTTTTATTATTTTTGCCCTCTTCCATTCTCGCCCCCCCCCCTCTATCACCTCCAACTCCTCGATGTGCTTATAATACATACAGTACATAACTTTGTGGCTTTTCATGGTAGTTTAAAAGTGGTCAACATAAAGTTTCAAACCTTTATGGAAACACAATAGTACAAATTTATAGTTATTTTTTCTTCTAACTCCTAAAAATATTTTTAACATGCCATAATTTTCCAATTGTTTCAGTATTAAATTTATTTATTAAAATCTTTCCTATTCTTCTCTAATGTAATATAAAATGAGGTTTAAATGTTCCCATGCAAATTGGGTATAGACTTGTAGGTTGTTATACTCTTCTATTTCTATGCCATGCAGGGGCAGATTGAACCAATAATTTTGGAAGGGGTCATCATAGATTTTCATTACCTAAATAATAAATATTTGTTATTATATTGTATATTATTTTATATGGTATATATGATACTATGCATATTGCTTTTTAAATAATTACAGGATTCTAACATAAATATTTAAATCAATTTTCCTAAATAAAAGAAGGTAACAAAACAAAAAGTCTAAGCCTTCTGGTGGGGGGTGGGGGCATGGCCCCTCACTGCATTTGCCACTGATGCCATGACCAGATGTAATACATGTAGTTATACCAAGATAACTCAAATCTCATGGGGGGGAAAAAATCAGAAAATTGCCTTTTACAACAGTAGTTGCTTGTTTTCTGTGTACAGAGAATGAAAGTGAATTGAAATATTATGAAATTTGAGTACTTAAGAGTGGTCAAATAATACTGTGGTCATATTTTTAATCTGGCATATAACATAGTCTATAATGACAGGGTTGACTAGTTCAAACAGTTTGCAAAACATTTGTGCAATTTGTCACCCCAAGACCATTAAAATCAGTTGTTTTATGAATGATGATTTTTTATTCAACTTTCAAATCAATTTAAACCTCATTTAAAGCAGCTTCAGTACCTTCCACTGTGCTAATGTGCATTGCAAAAGTGTTCTGTAAATCATTGCTCCTCAAATTAAAATGTCTGCAATGCTCTGACAAGATCCCAAATTAATTTAATTTTATTGATCCTTGCTAAGTACACAATTATTATTTCTAATGAACATGATTTCTTAGTGTCTGTGTCTATAATTTGTTGCCAGAAAGGTCATCCCCCCCCTCATCATAAAACAAATATTATAGAGGTTTTCATTGTTCAAGCATTTTTAGAATAAAGATTCTAAGACTACTTCCTCTTCTTTATTCGAAAAGAGATTGTAATAGCATCTTAAGTGATGCAAAGAGTTTAAAGTGTATGAGCAAAAATGTGATTAATTGGATAACTACAATGTTCTGTTGTAATGACTCAACATTCTATGAGCTTGTTGCTCTGAAGTTTTAAAAACAAATGTTCAAACTACCTAAAGGAAGTTTCATTTCATGGTTTGTGAAAAGATGTTACTCCATCAAGGTGTGGAGATGCTTATATATTGGAAATTTTTATTACCAAAGATACATGCTATAAGCAGTGACTAGTGGGGAAAAATATATCTGTTAAATTTTCAACCTTTCAGGATGTTAAATCTTGTCAACATTTCAGAAAAATTTAAAGGAAGTTGGCACAAAAGCAAAATTTGATCCCTAAGTTTTAATTGTAAATATAATAACTACAAGTTGTAATAATTTACTTGAAATATCTGCATTTCAAAAAGAATGGAATGACAAAGTTATTTTTTATTTTTGTTTTTCGTTAAATTTTCTTTTCTTTGGAACAAAGCTATGAGAATGAAAATAAAGAAGTAAGAAGATAAATATCCTATTGTAATTTGTTTATGTAGTATGTTAGTTTGTATATTCCCCTGATAAATATTTATTGAATATCATTTGATGATCATCATGTCATCTCTTCAGCCCAAAGGTTGGTGGAGCTGGTAAGGGTAAGAGGGAAGCTTGCACTTTTACAACTTTCATTTTGTGTAGTTATCTCAATAGTAGTTTGCCATTGCCTTGCACTGATTGTATGATGAAAAATATGACTGCGATGTGTATGGATGAGAAGATAGTTGATGTGTGATACATGGAGTTATAAGAAGCCATTATGCTACAATCAGTAGAAACACCCATGCTATACAAACGACTTGAACGAGCAGTCTTTGGCACCTTGTTGTTGATGTCGTTGTTGTATGTGAGTGTGCCTGTGCTTGAGAGACTTCTTCAAAGTTCCTAAATTATTAATACTTTTAACTCCATTAACACTACAAAAACTTAATTTTTCAACAAAATAATATAAACTTGTTTCCCTCAATACTTGTAAGCTTTAATTTAGCAGAATCATTTAAAATCAATTGTACATATTTATAACAGAATAATGTAAAAGTTCCGCTCTGCTACAGAGTAATTACATCAATTAGTTGGGTATCTTAAATATCAGAGTACATACAATTATTTGCTTTTGGACAGTTTAATCTATTTTGTTTTAAAGTGACAATTGATAAAATCATACCAATTATACCAAAATATTTTGAATTATTGAACTTGGGAACTTGGAACCAATAGACACAGACCGTAATGCCTAATTTCTGGTTGGTTCATGATGGTGATGTTTGAACTTGGATAATGTTAATATTTCAGAATGTAACAAAATGGATATAAAAATCTATCTGAACATTTCATGCAGCTAAATTAATCGGTCAGTTTGTAACTATTTTTTTATAATCCAGACGCATCTTTTGGCGTTCAGAGATAAACAATATGATGCAACTTGCCAATATACAGTTCATGAATTATTATTGCATAAAATCTGAATTTACCATTCACATTTTGTGATTTCTCAAAAAATTAAAAAGGCCTTCAAAACTTGCTTTAAGGCACTAAGACATTAAATAATGTAAGGAAAGACAAAAATGTGTTTTGAACAAACTTGTTCTCCTGGATGTTCCAAGTAATGTGTGAACAGTGGAATGTTCAGGGACGACCAGAAGGGAGCAGTTGGAGTAACTTGCCCCAGGCCCCAACTTAATTGGGGCCCTGAATTTTTTGTTTTGTTTTTGTTTTTTTGTTTGTTTGGTTTTCTTTTTCGTCTCAATAAAAAGAAATAGAAAATGTATTCATCATTAATTCAAATTTAATGCTATAAGTTATTTTTGATGCATAGAGAAATGAGTTCTGTTTATGAATTGAGGGAGGAGGGAATGAATGTTTTGTTTGAAATGAGGGGCCCCCATGGTCCAAATGCCCCAGGCCCCTGGTTTTCTCTGGATGCCCCTGGGTGTGTTTAAATTGTTTGTTCCAATGTGAAATCTGTAGTTACATTGTTGAAGTTGTTAATATTACATTGAAAATGCCGTTCACTACTAATAAAATATCATGACTGAAGGGCTTTAAAGGAGAATTAACTGCGAGTGTAATTTATGTTTAATGAAGATGTAGTTCTGTTTTGCATATTTAGTTGAAATATATTCAGTTAAGCTTCATTTCCCTTAGTTAAATTAATTTGTACTAAATGAATTAAAGGTATTTGACATTTTGTATCTCTGCTTCAATAATTTCAATTTCTTTTGTGCAGCTGGCCAATACTCTTGCCAATGAAGTTATGCAACGTTTGGATGCACATTTACATCGTGTTGTGGACTTGATGCAAGCATCTGTGGGGGCTTGTGCCCCCTTGTCTCGTGCCGTCAATGCATCCTTAGTTGCTGTGTGTGATGAAGTTCTACTTCCTGTGGTTTGTATAAAATTTCAGTTTTTATCTCCAACACTGATAAAGTCAAAAGAATTGACATTCATGAAGCAATTAAAACAGATTTTTTGTTGAAAACAGTTTTTCCTTCAATTCAGAAATGATAATTGAAGTTCATAAAAAGGATTAGACTTTTATGCTTACTTTTTTTAATTTGTGTAGTATGGTTTTTATCTGCATCTTTTACTGTTTAACATCACTAAACTGTGTTACTGTAACATCACTAGAATTTGTGTTTGAATCTCCATTAAACAACTCTGTTATGTTGTAATATCTCCAAAAGAATTAAATTTAGTGAGAACAAATAAATGGTAATTTTCTTACAATGGATTATATCTTTCTGGTTTTTGAATGCTTAATAAACTATTTTAATTAGACATTCATATTCATTGCAATACAGGTTTCCTTTCATACATTTGATTTTTAATCTAACGTTGACCTATTACTATTTATTTAAAAGGCAATTATTATAATTAATAATTTAATTCTGAAAATATATGAATATCTTTTAAATAAAAAGTAGGTCAACGTGTGTGTGTGTGTTTGGGTGTGTGTGTATAATTAACGTTCAATTGATAATTTTTAATTAATTTTGAAGTAGGTTATAAAATTTCTTTCTTATTATGAATATCTGTATCCTTTGTTTGATATTTACAGAATGGCTGGTGGGTAGGATGTGGTCTGTGCCTGGTATTGTTCATCCCAGCTTTAATATTGGCTACCTGTCTTGCCACTCAGTACCGTAGACCACGCGCAGATCAGTACATCCCCGCTGGTCCTGATGCGTAAGTAAAATGATCCTGGCACAGCAATAATTTCATGTTTCATTTAATTATTGTTATGACTTGACATTGAAGTAGTACTAGTATCACTTGTGTCTGCAATATTTCCCTTTCACCGGTTACTCCTGTGTGCTTCTTGGCCCCCAAAATGTTTTTTCTCCTTGTCTTGCATCTATCTTCTATTCAAATTCTTTTTTTCTCTTGAGTTTGCTTTTGTAGCATTTACACATGGATTGCAGAGTAGAAAGAAGTGCTTGTATGTTAGTGTGTGTTTGCTGCCTGGGATACCTGTAACAACCATGGTGTGCCCCACTAATTGGGTGTGTGTAATTTCCAGGGAGTACCTGTATGATGCCTATTCTGACCGTGACAACATCCCCTTAGCCAGGTAAGCCCACTGTGGCGGGCTGCCTCCCTCTGCTCTTGAAATCCATATTTTATTGAGTGAATTCAATTCTCAAAACAGAATCCAAAGATCACATCACGTAGATTGCACATGAATACATTGGAGCTTGGTGCAAAAACCAAACGAGAAACAAACTTAAAGGATTTAATACAAAAGAATCTATTGAAGCCAGATTCTCCAATCAACCCAAACATATATTCATGTGTTTCGTAAATTCTTCTGATACTCAAGGAAGGCCATTGATTTGTACATCCCAAACATGTGTACTGCTAACTGAAAAGTTCCTTATCTTCTCTAGAATTCCACTAATCCAAAGCATGTTTCTAGGGCAGGGGGACCTGCAGAACAGCTACAGCCAATTATGAGTGATCAACAGCAACAGCAAGCATGTGCCTTACCAGCCACATCAAGGGAGGGAAAACACATTTCACTTTCGTATGTTTTTTTGTTTGTGTGTTTTTATAAATTATGCATTTTTTTATTGATAGATTTTTGTTTTTAAGGTACTTTTAGGAAAACTTTTGTGCACATGATCAATATAGTCTGGAATACTAATTTGGTCACATTAGAGATCAGAAAAAGTCCTTTTGTTTTGAAATAATGGAGAATCGCATACTGGCAAGCTACTAGTTATGTGTTTGCACCTGGGTTCAAATTCCTTTTGTTTCATGATTTTGTGAGTTCACGCTTGAGTACTAACACACTGGAAATGTCGGCATTTGTTCAGGATTTTAGTCTGGTATAATATTATTTTTAAAGATAATGTGTAAATGTGATAGCATATGTTGGATTAAATATCAAGCACAATTAGAAGATGGAGTTGATTACAGATACAGGATAAGGGATGTAAGAGGTGCTTTTAATTTTGGTGATTTCTGATTATTAATGAGTTGGAAATCACATTTGTAATGCTATATTTTGTTTTAATCCATCAACATTAAATTTTGTGATCGATCTATATATAATATTGATATTTGTGCATGCATCGGTTACGAATCATATTTGTATAATTTGTATTCAAACAATGTATTTTTAAGAATCAAATTTCGTAGCAGCATCCAAACTTATAAGGCTGAACTTATTGACCTTTGTACTTCATTCTTATTTGTTTCGTTTTCTCATGTAAATGAATGTGAAGTAACAATGCATTTTTTGGAATTGCAAAATATCTGCTCAAAAAGAGTATAATAACTAGCTGAATTAAAGCAGTTCTTTTGTACTACTAGACTCTCAGCTAAACCTATTCGCAAATTACTTGTTAAATGATTCAATCTAGAATTCTTGCAAATATTACAAGTGAAAATCTATAATTTTGCTCACTGTAATGTGTTTTTTTAACCTTTCTGTTCAATTATAGTTGAAAGGACATGAAGTATAAAATTATAATAACAATATTCAGGGGGGTATAGTTCAATTTAAAAATTTGTGGCCACTCACTCATTATTGTAATTTTCCAACAATTTTCTTCTGTTCTTATAGTGCTGGGAAGAAAAGAGGCCAGCGCCGCTACCATGAAGGATACCATGATAATGCTGCTGGGGGAGGCGGAGCTTATGAATTTCCATCACGCCGTGACCATGATGCTCGTTTCTCTGACATGGCTCCCAAGTAAGATGATAAAGATCGTCAGTCCACAGGGATCCTCAGTTCACCTTGCATGTTATACTGTACATTTATGTCCAGTTGTGAAGGATCCAAATATGCATGTATTGTTAACACCCTCTCCATCAGCAATCATGCTGAAATTTGATAATAATCTTTCTCTTGCACATCACTTTTTCATTTGTAGAACAAGCAAGAAAGCAGCATGGTAAAACATTGCATCTATTTACACTGGAAAGGTTGAAGAAATGGGTTTAGCATTTATTAGTTGACCAAAATGGTGAAAGGGTGCAAGATTATTTATCTCTAAAAATAAAATAAAATTCCAGGAGGAATTCTCTAACAATTATTACTGAATTGTCCAGGCTCTGTAATGAAATGAGAATTGTTTCCTGGAACTGTGTGTTGTGTTTTAGGCACTGGGACCTGCCGAATGGTGCACCGCCCCCCCGCTACCTGGGGCCTGAGTATGAGCGGCCCCCGCCCTATTACTACCCTGGCCCTGGGTGAGTTGCACAGCCTTAGTCTGTCTTGCTTTCCAAAGGGAGGGCACAAGGGGACCTTACTATGACAAATATTTCCTATCCCTTTATTCATGCGAGCCATTTTTTGGGAAGTCCATAGTGCTCCCTGTATATCCACACATTCCCACAACCAAATGCATTACCTATATTTGAATGCATCTTCAGTTTTCCTTTTATTCATATTCAGAACACAACCTTACGCACTTACAACCTCCTTTAATGTACAAAAGGTATCATTGAAGATTTTAAGAATGTCTTTCATTTACTTAATTACGAATGATAAAAGAACAGAATGTGTTTGCCAACAAATATTTAATTAATATTATTAAAATAAATAATATGCCAAGATGGAGCTTATAATGGAAACCTGTCTTTTAAGTATATATGTAAAAGTAAAAATTTTCTTACAAACTGATTTTTCTGTGTTTTGGTTTTATAAAGGCAGCTTACATTCTCAATAGTTCAATAGATTTTTTGCTTGGTTACAAGACTGGTTTTAATATAAAAAGTCAAAATATTTGAGATGCAGGTTGATCACTTTGTTACTTTTATTCCACAGTGCAATAAATTTGTAAATTTTTGTTCCATATTAATTAATTTTCCATCAAGAATTTTTATTTTCTTTATTTACATTTTCATATTTGTTTTTGTAAGTTGGGAATTTGAACACAATATTACAAAAGAATGCAAAAATTTTACTATGGTTTTTTAGTGGTATAAATTCAAGAACAAAAAATAACAATAATTTTAATTTATCTTGTGGAATGTATATAGGTTAACATTAAGTCTGAAATGCTTTGTTTTTTGTTTATTAATTCAATTTTATTTTTGCAGGGATAGTGCTGGTCGGCGATAGGAGTTATGTACCGGCCACAAATTTTATATAAAAAACGTATTTTTTAAAATAAAGAAGAGCTTTGACCAAGATTGAACATTATGTTTTAGCATATTGTGAATGCATTTGAAATTGATTTTTATGTAGCTGCATATTTAAATATACTCATATTCTCTAAAAGTTCTTAGTTGTTACCTTGCCCCTAGCCAAGTAGCAGGTTGGTTGCAATTACATGCAACCTCTGGCAATTCCTTCAGCCATCCATATCTGCCATGTGATTCTTCAAGTATTCATTGTATATTAGAGGTGTGGGGTAGGTTGAGAACATTCAAATCTGCTATGTTGTAAACAAATGATATTTTGATATACTCGTATTACACAATAAAATCCTGCCATGTATTATATGTGTTATGATTGTTTTTTATTTTTGAATGAAAAGGTTTACCCTCAACATCCCATAAACTTCATTCCTGTTTTAATAAAAATATATAAATACAAAACTGTTTAATTATTGAAATATTGGAACTATTTTAAAAATCAATCGGCTCAAAATATGGCAAAATGTTTTAGTTAATATAATTTTAACTCAAGTTTATTTTCAAGTTTTAAAAAAGATGCTATCTACACGAGTTTAAAATCAATTAAATATATTTTTCAAATATCTTTAATTACATGATAATCATTAACAATTAAAAGTTAAACAATAATAATGAGAAGAATAAATGTAGTGAGCATTCACTGAGCACTGCATTGTTGTTATTATTGACCCTCAGAACAGATACATTGGGCAACACCAAAATAAGGTGTGGCCCAAGTCTTATAATTGGATTCGTAATTACTATTGAAGAAAATTATTTTGCAAATATGACTTTGCAAAATAATGAAATATCGGTAAATTGGCCCTGTAAGTTTAGAAAACCTACATTAAAAAGTTCTATCCAATACAAATTGCTACAGTGCGCTAATCCCCACGGGGCATTCCACACGGTATAAAAAAGTGAAAGAGAAGATAATTTCAGCGAAGAGAATAATTAAATGAATAAATATTAAGATATCAAATATAACTTTTAATGCATTTTAAAGTAGAAGGAGGGTTTCGCGTGACGATAAATCGTTGAACAGTTAATTCCCAGGAAATAAGCCATAAAATATAGTTCGATGAATTATATAAGGTCTAAGCTAAAAGAAGGTACTTTTGAGCAAATTTTGTCAATATAAAAGCTTGTTCATATTTTAGGAAATTACTGCAAAGATGTGGTATTAATTATTCCCTTGGGATGTAGTGGTCAATGCGCAGCTGTGGCAGCATACGTGCATGCATTTGACTTGCGTCACTCTCCCTCCCCCGCACCTGATTCGTCATACGTCGCACGCGAGCGATAGCAATTGAGCCGCAGTAGGTAACATGTGCGCTTTCTTAGGTTATTGTTGTCGAATTGCGGTAATGTCTACTGATCACTGTATTTTCTTTCGAAACGAATTATTTTCGAGGGGCTAGGGCGGAAAGCGTGTTTAGTGACCCTACTGCGCTCTTGTGTGCGAGTTGTGTACTATAGTTATCACAATGGCTTCCGTAAAAGACACTGCAACTTTCTTTGCTAAAGGAACTTCGAATCAATTTGAGCATGTTTTGAAGTTATACCCTCAAGCTTTACGTTTACGTGCTGATAAGAAGACTAAGAAACCGGAAGAACTGATAAAGTTGGATAACTGGTGAGTACGTAGGCATAAAATCGTCCTCGAGATGTAGGAAACAATGTCATTGAACCTTGCTTTGTAACGCTGCACGTAGCGACTAGCGGTCGAGGATTGCTCCCTGGGACGGCTCGATCTTTAGCGCGGTCATTAAATGCCAGCCGTGTCACGTGGCAATCAATGTCAACTTGCGTACCGTAGTCATTTTTACGATCGGTACCATACCCGTAGAAATCTGGTCGGCTGTGTGGCCGGGGACGGGGTGTTGGTAGCGTCATGTCGACTACGGAGCTGACGTTTGCCTTGAAATTAATACAGAGTTTTTTGGGTAAACACTCGTAATTGCGCTTCCATAATGCAGTACGATTAAGGTATAAACTAGTCGAGACGACTTATTGGGCTTGAAGTTGTACTGTTGGGCACATTTTCCATCCATTTTTGCATCTGAAATAGCGACCACTTGATAACAGTTTATGAAACAAACCAAAATGGAGACTGAACAAAGAATCAGTAAAAAGGAAGCATTTTTAAATAACAGTGTACCCCAAATTTATGCATTTTAATTGTGGTTAAATTAGGAAATAAATATACTGAGGCATAAATTTTGCATACATATCAATATTAATAATTCTCGGCAAGAAAATGGACGCATAAGGCTGGTGAGAATCAGAAGCTGCTGAACCATGACATAGTTAAGTTTGTTAAAAAACCTGTGTCAGGGGGGAAACTCTTAATTTTTCGAAAATGTTTTTCTGTTGATTGAATTCACTTTCAGTTTTTCAGCAAACAAACCATTAACTCTTATACGTTAAGAATATCCATCTAGATGTATTGTTGGTGTACCGGAAATTCGTCGACGAAGTGCGAAATTGATAAATTGCATATTCGTTTTCTTGTAAATGCTGAGTACGCATAATTTTGGATTGAATTGTTGAGTGTGTGCAACAAAGGAACAATTTTCATTGTTAATGTTTTTTGTTGTACGGAATTATATTGTTGAATGCTCAGTAGTTTCAAACTTCGCTAGAAGTACCATTTCGTAGTATTAAAAATTTATTTCATTTGTTAATTAATTTTTTATTTGCAGGTATCAGAATGAGTTACCAAAAAAGATTAAATCACGGGGGAAAGATGCCCACTTAAGTCATGAAGAATTAGTTCAAACCATGAAATGGAAACAAACCGTAAGTAATTTTGTAAAAAAATCTGTATTGCACTTCCATGTTAGTTTGATTCTTATTACCTTAGAAATTGTTAATGAGAATGTACATTAAAATATATTTATTTTCTTATGAATTTTTCTTTGTGGCAGAGAGGGAAGTTTTATCCACAGCTGTCATACCTGGTAAAAGTCAATACACCACGTGCTGTGATGATGGAGACCAAAAAAGCCTTCCGCAAACTTCCCAATCTGGAACAGGCTATCACAGCCCTCAGTAATCTGAAAGGTGTAGGCACCACAATGGCCTCAGGTAATTAATATTGCAAGTTTTTCATAATAAAATATATGTATGTTTTTCCTGAAATTAAATTTATTTTTGTACTTGCAATTAATCTTTAAACATTTTGTATGAAGCTCTGCTGGCAGCTGCAGCCCCTGATCAAGCTCCTTTCATGGCTGATGAGTGCTTGATGGCTATCCCAGAGATAGAGGGAATTGACTACACTACCAAGGAGTATCTAAACTTTGTTCAACATATTCAGTCAACTGTGGAAAGATTGAATAAAGAGAGTAAGTTGTGTTTGATTTCTTACTTACTGAAGGTAGATAAGCTAAATATATTTAATTTTTGTTAAATCCCTTAAATTTCACTTTTTTTTCTCCTCCATTGAAACTAGAATATCTTGTCAAGGTTTTCTAAAAGTTTATTACATTTCTTTCTTTGTATTAGTTCTTATTTGTTTATGATGTGGCTATGAAAACCCAAATGTTCTCTTGGCGGCCTCAGAACATTGGATTGAGATACACGTGTTGAAATATTTTGTTTAATGTATTTCAGGCTCCAATGGTTCCACTGGTACGTGGAATCCTCATCAAGTGGAACTGGCCTTGTGGACTCATTATGTAGCCTCAGAGTTGAAACCTGATCTACTCGATAATATCCCAAGCCCTGCAGAGAATGGAACTGCAACTCATTATGAACAGAAGAATGGAGAATCGGAAATTAAGACGCAGGTAATTCTATAGTATAGTTGAATGCTTTGTAAATTTGTTATTTTGTACTTTTCATTGTAAATCTTCCACAATCTTCTCTATTCAAAATTTTAATTAATTTAAAACTTTACTGTATTGCTGAATTCATAATGTGCTTTTTCGTATGTGTTATTTATTTATTTATTTATTTATGTTGAAATTAAACAGGATGGGGAGCAGAGCTCAGACGAAAGCACCCGTGATTCTGCTAATGGTAAACATCCAGTAGATGGTGTAGCAGATGACACCACATCGTTCACAGAAGATTCTATGGACAAACCAGCCACACCAGCAGATAATGGTGCAGTTGGCCCAGGATCTGTAACAGCAGTAGACGAGAACACCAACGATTCAGCTGCAAGCTGTGGTGCTGAGCCTGCAGCTCCTGCTGAAGATGAGGAAACAAGCAGCAGTCTGGAGGAGCCCCCTGCCAAGAAGACAAAAGTGGATGAAGAGGAGGAAGAAAAGTGACCGATGTACCGTATTTTTTATTGAAATGTTTGCTGACTCCTAGTAAGACAGTGGTCATCATCACTCTTACACTATGGTTGGAAAAAGTTCTTTTTTTAATTTAATACAGCAGTATCGTGGAAATTACCGCAAGGATTATTGTACCATTCAGTGATGCTCAGTACCCGGTACTAGCAGTGAAGGGAACTCGAACAATTAATTTTCTTTCTCTAACGGTGTTTTGTTTATGAAATGCCACACACTCATCCATTTGTTCATTATCATATCACCCCATTGATAGTCTCACAATGCTGTAAGTACAGTACATATATAGTTCATACATAGTTTTGTAGTGCCGTTATACATTGCAGACGTGCAGAAGCCAGTTTTTCTTTATCTGGTGCATACACGGAGCCCACAACAACCGGAGCAGACATTTAAAAATTTTATGTTAATAATTTTAATGTAATTTTTGTTTTTGATTTTCTACAGACTTTTAAAGGGTCATGTGTGACATGGTGTGTCACACTGATGCTAACAAACCAAAAATGTCCTAATTTATGGACAAAATGAGGGGATTCTTTTCTCTTTCATTTTACAGTAGGTTTTTCATTTGTGTATACTCAACATTCCAAGGTAAATGTGCAAGAGGGTATCTGGACTTCACACTTGTATTTATGTCCAGCTGCCCCAGTGCCCACAGCTCTCTCTACCAACAACTCGCCATGCTCTGTCGAACATTTGCCAGGTGAAGGTGTGATATTTTGAAGCTAAATTAAACTTTGCAATTGCAACTAGATTTTTTTTCTTTTTTTTTCCAATCTTGTGGTGAAATACAAAGGTAGTGCTGGGACTCCTTGTAGTATTTCTATAGTAGTTCATCTTTGTGGGTGAGGTGGGATTTTATTTTCACCGTTTTGTGTTTGCAGCTGTAGGGAACCTGTTAGCTGTGCTTGCTCTGGCGTGATATGTATATTTTGGTCGTGTGTTTGAAAGCGTCAAGAGGGCTCAAGGAATATTCCCCAATCTTTATATGAACAGCTGTTTGCACAGCACCCCGCTCAGGTGCTAGGAAGTGTTAAACCCAAGCTCTGCCTCAGGTGAATTGAAGTTGGAAATCCAGTTGTGAATAAGTGAAATGTATGATTTTCTTTGGTTTATTGATGAATATTATGTTAGAAACTTCAATTTTATTCTCAAAATTCCAGAGACTGTTTCAATGTTGTTCTGATTTTCCATGAGAATTCAATGTGCAAAAATATTTTTATACAGATTGTTCACTGGTGAAGACTTTGATTTTAATGATAAGTGAACCATATCATGCTTGCCAAACAAAGCCTGTGGTCTTGCACTTCTCCAAAACAGTAATTAGCCTTTTCGTAGCTGGTCTGGAGAGTGCGGAGGCGAGAGCCCTTACCCACTCCCCCTCAGGGCCAGTGTTCAAGATGCAGAAGTTGAGTGAGAGAGATCCCTGCTGTGCCTTCAGACCGAGCATACAGCCCTCAGTGTTCGTGAATCACTGCTGGCCCGGGCTGCAGGGAGCCGCAATGCGTGTGCAGTTCTGGTTAGCAGAGTTGCCACCCAGTAGACTCCCGAGCAGAACTGACCCTCTGTAGAAATGTTGAGTATTGTGTGTTGTGTAGAGTGATCGAATATCTGTGTGCTGATGGTAATCACTTGATGCAGTTGCTGCCCTCGAGTACAAACATACAAATCATAATAAGCCAACTGAACATACGAGTGCATGATCTGATGCACAGCCTGCTTAGGGTACCCCACCCATCTGCAATAATAATGGCTGAACACCCCAGCTTTGACATTCCCAAATAACTTAAATTTATTGAATAGTGCTTGGGATGGGACTGCTCCTGCGGTTCCCTGCTGGGTTGGGAACTTTGGGGGCTGCTCTGTTCTGGCATTCAACCTAAGTGCTCAGGCTTATTTCTGTTTGCTTTCTGTGGTTTATGCCAATTCTTTTCATCTCTCTTTTTGGGGATAGTTGCACAAACCCTCGACTGTTTCCAAGCACCTGGCCTGCTGCGGTGCCCTTACCGTCTGGGAGGGATGGGCCCCACTACCCGCATGCCTTGGGTCCCTTCCTGTAGCCTGACCTATAGACTGATTAAGTAGGGGATGTTTCTGGGGCGTCCTTGTTTTTATGTAGAGCAAGTAATATCTGGCATTGCCATATTCTGAAACAAATTGCCTTTAGACATTTTTCACAGGTGCATACCTTTTACTCATCTTGAAAGGACACAATTATGAGTTGAAATGAACTGTAAAAAGGTATTTAAGTATCAACTAATGTATGAAAAAAATCAAAATGAAAAAAAATTCCGTATCATGTACTATTTTTTATATTTTATGACATTGTAGGTAGTGTTCAATTGTTCATGATTCTCAACATTATGCTAGCTGTAGTCTGTAGCAGGCTGGGACAGCATCACCATATATTCACTCAATGGCCTTACACAGAGTTTTGAATGTTTCATAAACTGAGTCACTGTTAACTTTGGTTAGTTGATTGTGGTTTAGAAATTCAGAGCCATTCTGATTAAAGTGAAGTTGAGTAAATAAACTACATCATCCACTGATAATACCATTTAATTTATGAAAATATACTGTAATTTATACTTGATGTACTGCTGCAATTTACCTCCTTGTGGACCTGCCTCCTATTTCTTTGCCAAATCCTTGCACTGGGTATGCTATCTTTGACATGTGAATTATCAAAACTTGCATGCTTTATGAAGGGTGCTGTAAATTATATAAAACATAATGTCCTGTAAATAGTATATTTGTACTTTTAACTTGCAAGTGGAAATTCTACAATATTACTTCAGTTACATTTGAAGAAAGGCAGTACATTATTACAAATAACATGGCAACAACAATACACAAATATAAAGACTGCCGTTAGGAAACAGGATATTTCAACAACTTTGCTAAATGCTGTACAAATGGAAACATTGAGCCCTGCAGGTTTATACATTGATGCATAACAGTTATTATTGCAGGGAAGAACAGACAAAACAACGAAACGATTAATATATTATATATGCATCGCTACTTCTATGGTGGAGAATTATTCATAAGGAGAAGGACAATATATTAGCACTTTTCGAGCATTTCCACGTAATTCTATTATAACACAAATACAATAGGAAAGGACGGGTCATCAATAGAAATGCCGCGAAATACGCTTGGTACGCGTTACGTAAGCACATTGCGACACGAGACTTCAAATTTCGCCCCCCGATTTTTATGACCTTGTTGCCGCTAACCTTCACGAAAACAGTGCTCATTACTTTAACCCCTGCATACCTCGCCAGCTCGTCCCAACGAATCGGATACGGGTCCATCATTTATTGTTGCGCTGCAATGTGTTTGCACATTAACTGCGCGAACGTGTGAGAAACTGATTTTGTACTTGCTCGTTAAATGGACGAGGAAACTTTTATTACGTGAGTAGTGCGGGTTACTTGTAATTACGGTATCATCTAACATTGCATTCGGCGTCCGCGGAGTCCTGAGAGCTAGCCGTGGGAGCGGATTTCTCTATAGAAATTCCGCGATGGAGAACTTGCGGACGCGCAAAAGCTACAAAGTATCGAACCGATAGCTAAAATATAATGGCTTTTCACTGAAATGTAACTAAAACGAAGTACTACTTTCATGAACTTTGGGAATCGCGAAATAATGGAGATTTATTGTCACGAGGCGTAGGGAAATACCCGACATCTTGAACAAGAAAGAATGATTTTGATAGAATCGTTTAGGAAAGATTGCTTTTTCGCATGTGTTGTATGAAAAATTTCATTACTGGACGTATGTGTGTTGTAAACTAAATATATTGGAGGTTTATTACTATTACAAATACCTCCACATAATTACAACCGTGCCTGTGTATTTATTAATTGAGGTTTCAAAATCCCAAATAAAGGTAAATGAACGGGATATAGTACCGGAAGGAAAAATGATCAAAGTGGCGCTACGAAAACAAGTTCGATGCTATGATCTAGGATGCTCGATACGTCTGACGGGTGCTCCTAATTGCCCCGCTGGAGTTGCTAGTGGACGTTCCGGCGGTGGTTGCGGCTGCGGCTGACTATTACGATCGGGTTGAGACATTGCAGGCCCTTGGGCTGGCTGTAAGTGCTACGAGGGTCCTCAAAAACAACATTGAGTCCTCCGATAATATTAGATTAGCCAAGTACAAATTTATATAATCAAGTTTCCTTCGAGTGTGAGCCACGGGTGCATCCCCTCCCTCTTAAGCCAAGTTTTTGTTGTAATTTTACCCAATTTTTGGACGATAATAGCTGTGTATAGATTTCATCACATCCAAATAATTTTCCCATAATGAATGTACATATTTAAAATTTCAAGCTTACAATTTTTAAAAAATATTACTTCCAATTTTTTTTTTGGAAGCTCCTAACCGAATCTCCCCCATCCAGTAATACTTTCTGAATCCGCCCATGTTTCCTCTCCATTCATGAGCCATCCGGTACGGGCGGCTATCTGGAATCTCCCGGATCTGTATTTTAATGAATGAACGTGCGTCTGGAGGTCTCCCGAGTGGGCGTGACCCTCGGGCTGCAGCCTCAATGCCTCCATCCGGCCGAGGACTCTACGTTAGGGACACGACATCGCCAACAAAACATCGGTGTTTCTAAACGACGATGTTCAAAATTAAATCAATGTTTTTGAAAACTGCAGTAGTGACCATTAATGTTCACGCGAGGAGGGGGATTTAATTGGACGGTGGTTGTGTTTGAGATTTAACTGGCAAAAAAATCTACAAAAATGATCAAGACATTTAACACCAAATTCTACATGACTGGATAATTCAAAAGTTACGTGGACTTCTTTTATCGACGAAATCTCGATTTCAATAATTTTTCATCATTGGTCACTTTGATCTGAAGGCTTTAATTTATCTATTAAACATTTTTACTATGAAGCACTTTTTCATTCAAAAATAAAATATCAACCTCGTAAAAACATCAACACCGAACATCGGTGTTAAAAAAACAATAGCTTAAAAATCGATGTTAAATCCATCGAGAATTTTGTAAAAAACATTTTGAAAACATCGGCATCGATGTCGCATCCCTACTCTACGTGTGACTACGCGGGCGGTTCGGGTCCCCGCGGGCCGCCGGAGCGCGCAAGGTGGCTGCGGCGGGCGGCACGCGGGCTTTGATGAGGCACTGCGTGGGGCCGTGGCCAGGCGGCGGTGGCGACAGGGGCCGGATTAGCCGCAGCGCCGCAGGGCTGCGTGAATGCGCACACTCAGGCGGTTCTCGAAGTCATACGCCTTGTAGGCGGTCTGCGCGCGCCGCAACAGTTGGCGCCCTTCGTCCAGTGTCTGTAAGAGAAAACGTGGTTGATACGCGCACTCTGTGCTTTCATGGACTGGCGAGGCTCTCCTGTTCGTATACTTGGATTTTCGTAACGTGGCCGATGACATTAGGTCATTTTTAAACCTACCGCCTTATAAAATGAATATTTTTAATTAATTCGCGAACGTCCTTCTCAACGGGGCTCACGGTCTCAAACATGTGCTTATCACTGTTATAAAGATTCATTTAATAAGGCAGGAGGTGTAAAAATGACCTAATGTCATCAGCCACGTTACGAAAACCCAAGTATAGTACACGTCATTTTGACGCGAACGTAGCGAGAATCAACCAATGGGAAGTGTTTTTACTTGAAGTAACTTTTAAGCAGGGCCAGGCGAATCCTTAAAAACAAACCTTCCTTTCGATAGGATATTATCAAGTCTAAAATACGTTTATTTAAATTCTTGTTCCTCACAATTTTTACATACAGAGAAAAAGGAAATATTTGAAATGGGCCTCAAAGCAAGCTCAGTCGGCTACGGTACTTCATTTAGTGTCGGAATGGAGTGAATAGAAGGCACGCCGAATGTTATTCGCTTGCTGCAGGAAAACTTGTGAGTTCTGGTGATTTGGAATCTGATTCGCACTTGCGGTGGGTAGAACAATTTCTTGATGTCATTTGGAGATACATTTTCTTTTAAAAAATACGTTTCATTGAAGGCTTCACTTAATACAGCACTTAAGAGGGCCTCAATGCCAAGAGGAACTTGCTGAAAGATCATATGCCGGGCTAGGATTTGTATGTATGGATTTGTAAGGATTGATATATTGTTGATGATATGATATATTGTTTCATCGTTAGTTACGATCAGATTTTTATCATATGTTTACGAATTAGGGTTTTCGATGTGATTTGAATCCTATTCAATTATCCATATTTCCAGGTATAATTTTTACATTTTCAAGGAAAATGCGTATATTTTAGCATATTACTTCAACCTGATTCATAATTATTATTGCAAAATGTCTTTTAAAATTATTATTGCAAAATGATGTTTAAGTTCTGCGCAATTTGAGTGTTTTAGAATTTTGGGTAAGGATTTATCTCCCACAATATTTTGCGAAGTTCGAGAAGCACTCTATTACTGCTCCTGATGTTGAGCGGCATTTTAGCATTAATAAGAAAGAAACGTATTGTTCATATTTGAAACAGCACTTTGTGAACTGCAATGGGAGAGGAATAAGGAATTATATATTCAGCAACATAATAACGTTGTCTATTTTAGTACACTATTAAATATTTTCAATTAAAATTAATTTTCATGGCCGTTCAATTTATCTAATTTAAACATTTGATTCAGCTACGTAAAATATTAAAATGTTAATGATTATTTTTTTCTTTTTGTTCAATTATTAATCCACATTTTGAATATTTTTAGCCCAAATATATGTACGTATTTAAGTTCGCATTTTTCCATATAAATCCTGGCTCCGGTCATATGATTGTCATGTCACTCTCGGACTAAAAGGATTATTGATTTGTTTCTCTTTACTATTTTTGCCATCATTTCATTTGCCATTTACAGCCACTACTTGTTTCAATAATTAGGAATTAATCTTTTTTTGTTCGTAAAGAGCGAATTTTACAAGTTTGAACCAGAATTGTGCTACATGGCTACATTCTGTAATTCGCTATTTAAAATGCGCTCAGTCCAAGGGCGGTCATTGACATCGAAGACAAATGGATCTCCAAAGCGTAGTTTCATTTAAAAATTTATTTATATGATGCCAGAATAGGTCTTGTAGAATGGAAGATTTTACTTCACCTATTGTATCATTTCCTCAAACTATATATACGTGTAGTCATCAGAAAATGTGCAATGAACTTTAAAATGAACTTATTTTCATCTGTTCAAAATTGAATTAAATTGTTACTAGCAGAAGCGCGGATATCGGCTACTAATTGCGAAACACGTTATTTTGCATTTCACTTTCCTTTCTTCGTTGAAAAGATGATATTTAGTACGACAAAAAAATAGTTACTTATTTCTTATCACAAAGCATGACTTAAACACATGTGTAGATACAAGAAACTTCAGTTTGAGTGTCAGGGCAACGAAAAGAATAAAGGAAATGGCCCCGTCCTAGTTTGAACTTTTGTCAGGTCTCTACCTGACACATGTACAAACTATGAAGGTTCTTTTGAACTGGCCTTCGTGCTCCAACAACACGCGTAACTGTACACTTGAAGCGTCAATAATTGTACTACAATCGAGAACGTTTCAAAATGATTAAACAGATTATATTTAATTAAATTATCTGCCATTTATTACAATATTTTTAAATTGTGATAAAGAATCCTTTACAAATCTGTTCATTTTGCTCTCAGTAGCGAGAGGAAGTTAAAAAATGGCTTTATGATGTTCAATAAGTCTAGAATAACTGTACGTAATTCCCCTACAAGAATAAGAGTAGGCGTCTTTTGATATTTTGAAATAACCGACAAGCAGCTATAAAGTGCGACGAAAATACGAATTCACTTTGAAGTTTATGTGACAAATTAGTTTATTTGTATATTTTTATTTATTACAAACGAGAAAATATTTTATTAACTTGATATTTTTCTAATGTTCGGATAATTTTTTATAATAGTTAATTCTTAACTAGAAAATGTAACTCAATTCTTTCAATACGGATTTCGAAATAAATCACACACAAGTAGTGCCGCCTTGTAAGATATTAATTTCGCGTCATTAAATTTGAAAACTGTTGCTGGCTTTTTTTCTGGACTTGCAGGAGGAAATGTGTTGTTGAAATAACTTGACGAGTCATACTGAAAGCAACTTCTGCAACAACTTTGACAGGAATTAACGAAGGATGACTGCTTCTTTTTGCATGAATCAATCATTTATGGTAGTGTCAATAAATAAAGACGAAAGAAACATTTCAAAAAAATTGTCAATCGGCATCTTACCCTTTTTCCGTACAGTACCTTCACGATGAAATTATTCAGAAATAGCATTTGCAATACACACGTGAAAGCACTAGGTATTTCTGCAGGAGACAATCAGAACTTTTGATCGAGGGACAGTCGAAAATTTACGAAGTATAAACTAAGATACTCTAAATCTTATTGTGCGAGAAGCACATACATGGGTTTGTTTCCTTACTAGTCAATCAAAATTACATGATGGTTTCATAAACTATGCAACCGGCCGAGTGAAATTATCTCGGGATATCCGACTTGGACGCCTTAGAGACAACGGAGCGGGTGAAGTTGCGTCTCCTGACTGACGAAGTACGTAGAGAGGGCGCCAAGAATAGTGGTAATAATCTTTCATATAATTTTCACGAACTAAATGTATATTTCTTATAAGGTTGACTCAAAACTATGATAACTGGAGATATTTTTTTTGGCCGGAAGGTTGAGGAGTGAGAGCTTCTTTATGAAGGCATTCCTTCAGAAACATTTGATGGCGCTGAAGACTTTCATGATCTGCGTGTGGGTCCATTGGTAGACTTCAGTAGATGGCTGATGGTCGAAAATAACCCCTACTTTGAAGTGGAAATGAATCGGTAAAACTTTTCGCTGCTTGGACGTAACCTAAGCTACAAAACATCATTTCTACGGGACAAAATCAAAATCATGAAAAAAAAAAAAGAAAAAGAAAACGAATCTAGAAGTTAAACAAGGTCTAAATTGAATTTTTTTCAGGGAGAATTCCAAACATTTTGTAATCGTTTGAGGAAGTAAAATTCTGTTTTCTTTTTTCAGATTGAAATTCTTGTACACCGAATTACACATTCTTTTAAAACGTAAAAGTAAATATAAATATACAATTAATGAGTTTTAATTTCCCTGACCTTAACATGCTGATCCTTGTGCCTCAAAGTTATGTTAATATAAATAAATAATGTAAAAAATTGTTAAACAGAAGTAAATAAAAAATAATTCTGAAAATATTCCTATCGATTGACGAAGTAAACAGCTTTTTATAGGTTTCTCATTGAAATTTTTAGATGAAATTTTCAGTATATTGAGTTCAGTAATACACAGTATTGAATGCTGCCGATTGAAATTTCTAGACAAAAATTTTGTTTCGCAGAATTCGTAAGTGAAAGAAACACGCGGTTTTGTATCGCTTCCTCTCGTGATCCTGCAACGAGGACCGCAGGCGGAAGTGAAGTGGGCAATGGAGTTCCGTTGGCGACACTTATCATTAACAGCAAAGCGACGGACTTTCTCGTCAGTTTGCGTTGAAAACTGTTGCATTTCAGTCACTACTTTTAACAGCTCTTTAGTTTTCAGGGCTCTTCACACGAATGGCTGTTTATCGATCACCACCAAGAAGAATCCAAGTACTCTGTAAACTCCATGAACGTGTCAAGTTCTTGGGAGGTCTGAATTACTACGGCACGAACCCTGTTGGCAAGCCATTCAAAATATTAAGGCAAAAGAAACAACCGGTAATGTCGATTACTTCCACGGAGCATGTTAGGATATAATGTAGATGGTCTGCTTAGTCCTCTACAGAATGATACAAAATTGCCCTCGCACCCGCAAGGTGGAGTTTTCCTTATCCTCTTGATACCATTTCTGCGGAAATAAATGTGAATATGACTGTCCTTTCGAGATTATCAAGGAAATATTGTATTACCAAAACGAACAGTCAGATGTTTATGAAATAGCTTTACGATAGGATTCATTGCCTACATAACATGAAATTTGGTTGCCTCACGATACATGCAAAAGGTACGTCAGACGCCTAGCGCACGATAATATGGACAGAATTATGAAACGGCGAGTGTCACTATCGTCCTTTTCCCAGGGTCATCACTTCGGAATGTCCTGTTTCTTCTTCATATCGCTAAGCTGACGGTGTACTGAACGTTTTGTTACAAGGGGCGCGTTGTTGCACTTTGCTAGCGAGAATGCGTTTACGATTTTGCAAGAACAGAATCACACACAACTTACCATAACGTGACGGGAGTCCCCCCCCCCCCATTCAGAGACCGGAAGTCAATTTTGATTCATCGTATATTCCACGCGGACAACTCCTTCGTGGACTTCCGTAACAAATGCATTGTGACTACTGCAATCAAGAAACTTATATCTGGAAATATTCTAATTGCAAGACTCCTGTTCTGCATGGTTTCTTTATTATCTCGTCTCAATTGAACACGAGGTTTCTTATTGGAAATCTAAAGGCATTGAAAACCAAGTCCAAGAAACATTCGTATACTTTCGATTCGGTACTATGCGAGTGCATGAACTGAGGAAAACTTACACAAAGTGTTGCCAATTTTGAAACATTTTTCTTAACAATAGAGTGGTACTTCGTACAAAACTCATCCTGCTGTTCGAAGAGCGTGAGTACTAGGAATCGTGAGACAACTAACTCCGTCCCAAATTACGAATATACGAAAAATATACTTACATTTTTCTAACGTGTCATCTGTGGGTAGTATCTCCAAGATAGAATTCGGCAAGACTTTTTGCGCCATTCTCAGTCCTGCCGTTAGAGTCGCTTGATCTGCAGCACTGCTTGATACGGTCGCGATCATGCGACATCTTGCTGCAGGACCAAGAAAGATGCAAAAAGTCGTGACGAATTCCGTCTTGGGGATACTACCCACAGATGCCAAATTAAAAAAAAAAAAAACAAGTCACTCGTAATGAATCCGTCGGCAAGCGCGAATCAGCACAACCGCGCAACACGCCGATTCTCAAACTTGTGAACACTTTTGCTAAAACAAAGAGGAAAACATGGATCAAAAAGAGAAAACAAAAGAGAATGAATTACTGGATAAAATTTCATGTTCAGCTGAATCTTTCATTGGATGTCAAAGATTTGAAAGGCCCATTGCAAGAAATTGAAAATGAGTCATTGTACTTTTGTAAAGAAGTAACTTAAATATTTGTCAAAATGAGTAAAAATAAGGATTTTTTAGCATATCATCAAGTATTTTTCATTCAGTCATTTGAGTTTTTAACATAGCTCCAGAAAAGTATTAAAATATTTTTTCTGGCACGGAAAAGTGGTCCTTTTACCTTATATTTTACGGGACAATTTATCGGGATTTTTGCGGGAATTGAGCATAATAAGGAGAGAGACAAAAATAGTCCAATAGTTTTCTTCGCAAGCTTGTTTCACACTGTTATGTCTGGAAGAGCCGAAACGCCGTCCCAGAATGGCTTTTTGGGAATCTTGCTTGTTTTAGGAATTTTGTAATCCATTATAATATACAATCAAACGTTCCGCTTTGAAATTTTAGGAGTAGCGCCCTTGACTACATCAACCTATTAACTTTGACAATAGGAGTTCATAGACGCTGTAGGCAACTGCAACACCTTACACCAGCGTTTCCGAACGTTTGAGTCACTTCGGAGTCCTTGACCTCGCTCTTTATATCTCAAGCAGTCTTCAAGGAAACATTCTCTTTAATATGAGAAATATGACACGTTGTCAATACAAAGTATGTTCGTATGTACCTTTGCGATTGCGTTAAATTAATTAAGCGCGTTTTAAACAATTATACGAAGTACTGCAGAACTGGTTCCGAGAACGTTCTGTTGTTTGGAATGTACTCACTAATTTTATTCATCTTAAATCTTATTTTCTTTCTTTACTTTTCTCTACATCTCGCAATATTCATCGTAGGAAGCTGCAGTTCGCCACTTGGAAACGGATAAATTGTGGAGTTTTATACCTTAGACGAATGTTTAAGTTGGGAATGTTTTTAAGGATAAGCAAGGAATACTTTTTATATGCATGGATTGAATGAATTAGTCAGAGAATAACGCCGCGGAATCCCTTTAGATCCTTTTATATAGACCAGATGACTAAAAGCTATTTAGTCATACAACGCAAACGACTATCTAAATTGGATATAGATCGAAAACAAAACCAAATAATTGAAATAGTTTCAGAATTTTCTATTATTTTACAATGTCTTTTATTTTCTACTTAATCAAATGTACCAAGCGTTTAGAGAGAAAACTCAAAATCTTGGTTATTTGTTTTTTGCATCCCGCTTATTTTGCAATTGCCCAGAATCTGATCTGTCGAACCAAAAAAATGTCACGATAGCGCATCCACCAAACATTTTCATTCTTGCCTCTGTAATTAACCAAAGCGTTTCAACGTTTTCACGTGTTTATCAGATCGATGTAGAATCAACGAGCAGAAAACGAAAAGGTCAGGCACTTGTATTCCAGCCTTTCTGTACTTGAATTAGAACAGCCGGTGGTAGTCGACTGACCACAGATTATAACAAACTTCTTTTACTGTTATTCTATTTCAAAATTTCAGTTTTCTTTCATTATATCTTTACATAAACGAAAAGTATTGTAATGGCTAAAGTGTGCAGCCATTCCGAACTAACGGAGTGTTCTTTCGAATATTTTGTGCCTCGTTCATGTTTTGTCTGTTAATTCTGATTGTCACTAAATTAAGAGAATATTAAAAAGTCGGTCTGTCAAAGCCAATCGACTGTTTTTCTTTGATTGTCAATTCATTAAAAAGAGTGATTTTGAAAAATTAGTTAATATCAAAACGCCCATATTCAAAAGTAGCGCTATTCAACAGCCGCTGCGGTGAGCGTTCACGCTCGCCAGTGCTCACGAGCGTGGAAATGAGCACTTGTGAGTTGTGACTATTACGTAAGTCTCCAGGAATACTAGCTCGCGTAAGTCGAGCGCGGTGAACGGGATATTGGTGTTGTAATTGCTTTAGCATGCGAAGGAATGCAACGCCGTTCGTTGTACTCGTGACGCTTCTCCTCAGAACCCTCGCATGCACGCACGTGACACATTTTAACCGGCCGGATATAGTCAAACAAGGACCCGTATCCTGCAGAAAATCAAGAGGCGACGGATTCAGTTCTCCCTACTAGATCATTGTATTTACCCTCGTGGGAAAACCGAAGGGTCTAACACTTTCACCTATCCCAAATGTGTGTTGACAAGTTAAGAGAACTTACAAGTAGTACACGAACGAACGCAATAGGAAATCGTTCTTTCATAGAAACATATCTCCACACCTTCATAAAGCCCTACTTCGTCCTTCTTTTAACTTACGCTTGCCAGTCCGAGGTGGCGCATCTTGTTCATCCCTTAGACATTTCCATTTTTTAAAATTAAGCCTTGAGAACTGAAATGCACCCGGGTGTGTTTCCAACAACCAAATTCATTATGACCTCAAACTCCCCAACAATATCCCCCCATATTTCCAGCATCTCAGAATGTTTCAACTCGAAACTACCTTGTTTTCCTGCCCAGAACATTTTTCAACTAGGTAAAACATGTGCCCTCAACAAACAAGAAATAGCTCCAGACTTCCCAAAGACAAATTTTGCCCACCCTAAACCACTGAGTTCATAACACTTTCATTCCTTCTTTAATACATACAAACGTTTTTGAATTACTGAAAAGAGAGAAACAAATCTTTACTGCTGAATGATTGAAGAGGATTCCAGAGACGACACACTTTCACTGTGTAAAAATACAACAGTTAATTGTACGATGTGTGACAGACGTGTTCTAACAGATCTGTTCTGGAAGCAGTTATCAACTGCATTTAAAAAAAGAGAGCGAACACAGTTTGTGAGTCTGACTTATGCCGGTTGTCAATAAACTTCGCCAATAAACTGTCGCCGTTTTGACAACCTGCTCCTCTGTCGGAAACTGCGACGAAACGGTGAGATTCACAAACAGAGCCAGCCACGTTCGCTCGGTTGCTTGGGTGTTTGCTTTGAGGGTTTCACCTAGGCTGGCGGACGGGCAGAAATAGGCAGCGCGGATGAAGGCGGGGCGGGACGTGATTGATTGACCGATTGATTATTTCGTGCAGTGCATGACTTATCACGGGAGATGGCGGAGTTCTTCTGATGAGATTCGGCGCCGACCTGCACGCCGGCTTACGGGTATCTCCCCATACAGGTATCTCCCACTCGCGGGGCACCTCCCCACCAGGAGTAAGCTCTAATCTCCAGATGAATCTGCTGAGTGTGTGGTAGTGTAGTGCATTTAAGAGTGTGTGGGTCGGCAACAGATCTCACGGGGGATAAACACCGCCATCTCTCGTTATAAACCATGCTTTACACTCACGGGACTAATGACCATAGCAGCTGACGCGCCCGGCAACCGAAATATCCAATCGATCAATCACATTCAACCCCACCCCACGAGGATAGGACGAGGAAAGAGAAGGAAAGATCGCGCGCGGGCCGTTTATTAGGGTACTGTTGCGGCATTCGCCTGGTGTTGATTGGAGAAACCACATAAAACTACCGATCGCATCCGGCCGCTAGAATCCTCCACCAGACAGCGGCTGAATTCGACATAGCATAGTCGAAAATCCTGCCACCGTCGGGTCTGGAACTATTAAGGCCCATTCACAATGCAATCACAAACATAAGCATAACACATAGACACAGACATTAACACAAGCGAAGAGTTGGCGTATTCACAATGTCGAACATAAACATAGGCAAAATAAGAGTTTCTATTGGCTATGAGACGCAGCACACGAATCGACACGATCGACTTCGATACTCGATTTTGAGTTAACGAACTGTGATTGGCTCATTCCTTGTCTGACATAAGCATAAGCACAGAAGCTTGAAGCTTGCAAGCTCTTAAGTTAACGTCTTACGTGTTATGCTTATGCGAACGCATTGTGAATGAGTCCACTTGTAGACGTAGTCCTAACTTTAATGTTAACGCCATGCTTATGCTTATGTTTGCATTGTGAATGGGCCTTAAGGCCTGCCGGTCAGAGACACCCCCGTGACACCAGTCGATGCCCTGCGGGAGGCGAGCGGGACGAGGGCGCCGAGTGCGAGCGGGGGAAAGGCGGGGGGTCGGGAGGCGGTCGCACCTGCGGGTCCCGGCTGAGCAGCACGCCCAGCTCGTAGAGCGCGAAGGCCGCCACGTGTGCGTCGCGGTCCCGGTCGGGCGGCGGCGCGGCCGCGCGGCGCTCCAGGCACGTGCGGAAGCTGGCGGCGGCCTCGGCGCCGCGCCCCAGCCCGGCCTGCGCCGCGCCCATCACCAGGTGGCGCAGCCCCAGCATCGGCTCCTTGCCGCCGGACTGGCACTCTGCGCACATGCAATTCAATGTCATTCAATGATGTATTCTTTTACCTGACGTCATCCAGGCCATCAGACCTGCTCTTCACACCACGCAAATGTCGCTACCTGCTTTCGCCATCTAGCGAAGAAAGAAGGGATCACTCGGGCGACGAAAAAGATGACTTAAATTTAGCTCAGAGGCTTTTTTAGGCTTCATATTTTACATGAAATAAATCTATGACATGGGATAGCCTGCTTTACTTTCCCTCCGAAGGCAGGAGTACGAAGGATTTTCCTTCTTCTTCTTCTTCAAAAATCCACGGCTTCGATCGGGTTTGAACTCATTAATTTGGGTCTAACACCCCGATACGTGCCGACCTGGATGGCCGAGGTGGTTAAGAGCAAGTACCGACTCAGCGCTTCGGTCCAAAGGCTCGCGGGTTCGAGTCCCGCCTTGGGCATGGCTGTTCGTCCCTTGATTTTGTGTGTGTGTTGTCGCGGAGGGCCTCGCGTTCTGCTGACCCCAGATCAGAGGAGCCCGCAAGAGTGTTTGTCTTGTGTATGGTCGAATATGCGTCCCTTCGGGACGTAAAGGGCAACCGGCTGTCGGCTGGATAAAAAGCCCTAGGAAAAAAAAAAACAAAAAACGATACGTTAACCAAAGCGCATACTCACACGCAGGCATACACTCGCTCGGGTTCGCTGCAAGCAAACGCCGAAGGGCGCCGGGTTGCTACAGTAGGCTCCAAAGCCGACGATCTGCAACTGTCGAAGGATGCTCACGGCGTTTGTGAACGTAACAACCTCAGATACCTCGTAGGCCTAGGCTCTCCCTGGGAGTGGCATGACCATCATCCTCCTCCGGGAAGGTTGAGGCCTGGTACTCTTTGGTCTTAGTTGGTCTGGAACCGTTCTAGAAAGCTACATGGAAAGGCTGCATGTACCGCGATTCAAATCGTAACAGAATTTCGAGTAGTACTACTTCGCATCTAAACCGAGGTCATTTCCCTATCTGATTGAATAAGGCTTCGGACACTTACAGTGATACATAATAAATAATATTTCTCTAACATAATAATTGACTGACTGATTGCGAAGTCGTACAAGATCCCAACTATTACCTACCACTAATATTTCAAATTTAACACAGTAACAACTATGCTAGAACAATCAGAACATTCTACTTTTTCGTTTTTTTCAATCTTAATTTCCTTATTTAGTTATAAAATAGAAGTTAAAATAGTTAATGCTGACAATTACTTTTTTAAATGAAATATTGAGGACGTAGGATGAGAGTTCTTGCCGTAAATTGCCCGCAGTTGTTTTTTTCTCACCATAAAATCTAAATGGCTCGACTCGTGGTGGAGATACTATATTTTATATTATGGAACGACCCGTAGCCTCATAATAAGAGGAAGCGCGAATACTTTTCTCCTCTGGGACACAAATCGCGGTGCATGTGAAGCTATGGTGGATCGAATGAGTCGTGAAGGGGGGTCATGGAGTAATGGCTATCTCGTACTCCTTCCAATGTCGACGAGGGTGGGGTCGAACCCTTGCCAATCCACTTGGAATCTGTGATGGACAAAGCGTGCTCTTGTCAGGTTTACCGGAGTTCTCCTGATTCCCCTGCTTCTCATTTCTCCTGATTCATTCATTCATTGTGATTCCGGGCGCTTCAACTGTTAAGGTCACTGGTCCCGTAAGTATAGTGCACGTCTTATCCTTGGGAGATGACGATGGTCTTCCCTTGATGGATGGGGAAATGGCGTACCTACCGAGACTAGTGGGGTTTTCCCCAACCAGGTATCTCCCATCAGCGGGGCACCGCCTCAGCCGGGACAAGTTATAGTAGGTCCCGACCGGTCTCCCGGCATGTGTGGTAGTGTAGTACATGCTAGTGTGTGTGTGTAAGTAAGGGATGAGGATAGGGCAGGCAAGAGGAAGGAAAGATAGCGCGCGGTCCGTGGCCCATTTGTTAGGGTACTGCTTCGGCATTCACCTGTGTTGATCGGAGAAACCACGGTAAACTACCGCTCAAATCAGCCGGCTGCTCAAATTCTCTTCCAGACAGCGAGTGAATTCGACCCAACTATCAAGCTAGTGTCGAAAATATTACCACGCAACATCGGGATCGAACTTTGGACCTCCCGGCCAGAGGCGCTGCATTTACATCAGTTGATGCCCTGAGCGACCTCTCCCGGTTCTTCTCTTCAGCATTATTATGGTTATTATCTCGTTATTATCACAAAAATCACTCATGAGATTCAATGACCGCAGGTCAACTTAATGAAAACGAAAGGTCCTACACTTGAAGATATAAACTATAAAAATGAACTAATAAGGTGTACAGAGTATATTGCGATTGTGTATAACATATTATAAAGTCTTAGAAGGTCAGATTTGAAAGAAGAAAACTTATTGGCAAAGGAAGACGACTGCTCTAACCTCTTTTGTCAGCTTCGCCTTACTCGACTTCTAAAGACCATTAATCTTTTTTTGCAGTTACGTCGTTGTCGAAGATGGCGGAAGTTTTGTAATATATACTTAACTTCAAACGACTTTAATACAATGATAGAAACTAAAAATTTCCCTTAAAGTGTAATTGCTTATAGATGAATTTAAATCCATGATTACCACACAAGAAGCTTGTAAACAATATTCGTTGTAACACTTCCGAAAAGAAAGCTGTTCACCCTTGGCCAAGAACATACAGTTGAACTAGACCAAGTCCCGCTTTCAAAAGTATCTATCGGAACATAAAGCATTTTTGATGGAACTGCGATCACCTTCAGTGCATGCGCAAAACGGCTTGACGATAGCAACACGATCTAAAAAGTTTTATGTTCCAATAAATACTTCTTATGGAGGTTCTACTTCATCAACTGATAAAAACATGAACATCACGTCACTTCCTACTGTACATTCAAGTCACTACGTGCTTCCATTTGAGACATAAAAATAATGTAATGACAATGAAATTACAGAGATTCAAATTTACTTCTAACAGAAAAATTAAGAAGACTTTTTTTAAGATGAAGCAGTGTATGAATTTATGTAATTCTAAAGATATTGATGTTAATACACATAGTTTACGAGTATATCAGGTGGATATTAATTAAACGGAAAATATTAAGAAAAAATTGCGTAGAAAGGAAAAGAAAAAGAAAGGAAGTATTTGGATGATAGTATTCTACGTAGATAACGGCTTTTGATGGAGTAAACGAAAAAAATATTTTAGTTTGTCAACGTTTCAGAATGGATCATTTCTTCATCAGAGACATTTAATACCAACTTATCTCACATAAGCAGTGGTTTTTCATTCCATATTTCACTTCTCCCCATTGACTATAGAACCACATCACTCCACACATCAAAACCCAAAATGTAGTCACGCAGTCAAGATGTAGAGTGGTGACATTGGTCAGAAGACTTTGGCGATAGAGGCATAGCATGGACTTTAGAATAATGAATTTTAAAATAAATGAATGATACCACTTTATTAAACAGGAAGTACAACAGTAAATTGCGACTACAAATTAAGGAAGAAGGAAAAACAAATTTTATTGTATACATCCGATATTTATCTCAAAGGATTTATTGATGCTTTGAGCAAGGAGCCGGACTTAACGAGCTGTGTTCGCAGCTAATGCCACTTGCAGCCTATTCGCATGAGTTACGCGCGGATGTGACGAAACGCCTGCACTTAAAAGCAAACTTGCCACCCCACTTCCGGTTTGAAAGTCATTACTACAACGCGTAAACTCGTTCGTTGTAACCTTCAATGGCTGCACCCGTGAAGGTGTTGCTTTCTATCTAATGTTCTCCACCTTCAACTGAAATACGTATTCAACAAGGCAAACGATAAGAAAGCTAATGAACAAGGCATAGACATTTTTCCTAAAAAAAGAACTCAACATTGCTAGTGCGATTTAATTAAAAAAAATACAATGAGACCCAGCGGCTGTTATGTCTCAATGTCGACATTCCTTGCCAATCGTTGACAGCATGTCCTAGGGCTTGAGTCTCGTCGGTGATGAATATTGTCGATACTAGCTATATAGCTGGGTCGGATCCAACCACTGTTTGGAGGAAAATTCAAGCGACAGTCTTGATCTGATCGGTAGTTTCTATGACAAATTTCAGGTTAATGCCGGATGATTTAACAAACAGGTTTCGGACTGCGCGCGATCTTTCCTTCGTCGTCGTCGTCGTAGTAGTAGCAGTAGCGGTGGCGGTGGCGGTGCGAGTATTTTACACCACTAGGCGTGTCTCGCATCCGAGTTTCCATTTGAGTCTGTCACTGCAGTCTTCTGCAGTTAATCCTCTTCGCCATCGCCTTCTCCACTCCTTCCTTCCATGTACATCTGGGTCTTCATCGTCTTCTGTGCGATGTTGGTTTCCAATTCCAGAGCTTTAAAGGCCATCGTTCTTCACCCATTGTGTTTAAGTGGCCATATCATTTGAGCCTTTTAATTTCAATGGTATCAATAATGTTGGAACTCACTTCTGCTTTTTTTCTAATTTCTTCATTTCTTACTTTGTCCAGCAGTGTCAATCCACAGTTTCTTCGCCAATAGTCCACTTTCATTGCTGTAAGTTTATTCTCTTAGACTTCCTTCGTCATTCTTGTCCAATTTATTCCCTTTACACGCACACCCACATAAACACCATACACAGAACACACACACATACTTACATACGTGCACTCTATGACTGACTGCAGTGGCTCGTCCAACTGGTTTCCTGAGTGACATGTCATTACTATGCCGGGATACCAGTTGGAAGCCGAGGTAGATACTAAGGCGCTTGGTAGAGATACTTGGAGTCAAGAAACCTCTGCAAGCTGACGAGAAGGTTGGTGGCGGATCTCAGGTTCTGGCGGGGAAGAATTCCGCCACTATTCGATATACGATATCCGTACAACATGCACAATACTTATGAGTAGACAACTGAATTATTGTAATAAAAGCAAATTATGTACATATATATGTATTTATTTTTTTCAAAATGTGAAAGAAAAAGTAGAAAATATGTAAACTAATTCATTATAGTGTTTAAAATTACTCTGCAGAAGCATTTGCCGAGCACAGAACGTAACCGACTAGGCCCTAAAAATTCAGAGCGTCTGAAAGTTTTACCCTTACAGAAGTAATTGTATGTACATTAGTCATCACCACACAATAGTTTTATCCGAAATATAAAAAACGTTTGTAGTATAAACAATGTTTACAAGGAATCGGTGCTCAAGTGAATAGTACTACCTCGTAGGCCCGGATGGGGGACGGATCATACGAAAGACTAGCAAGCACGTGGTTGAAATTACTTGTGCTTCAGAAAGATCCACTCATCCTTGATTCCAAGTACGCGGTTTCTAAACGACAAAGAGGGTTCGTTTTATAATTCATGGGGAAGGTCCGGTGGTCATAGAAGTGCAATAGCATTACATTGCTTTGTAAGAAAGATGTTTCTAGTAACATATATTACAGACTCGCATCTGAAAGGTTCCATTTCGACGTGAAAATATATTAAAATGTAACGAAATATGTTGCAATATATAAAATGTGTAAAATAAAAATAGTTAAAATTCATTCAGAATGTCGTATAATCTATAAAAAAAAATAATATATTTTTGAATGCAGATATCTTGTCCCTGTAAAAAATATGTATTTACAAGAAAACACGTACCTACTTCTGAGTAACGAGCACATTAGTTGACGGTCTCGGAACACTAATTACTTATTCACTCGCAATAAATGAGCGTAGGCTGATGCCGCAGGAGAAGGAGCACTCAGTGAAATTGAAGGCAGCGTGCCGGCACCCCACAGCGCAGGATTCCCCGTTGGCACTCGCGCCTTGTGAAACCTCCGCAGGGAAAACCCTCCGACACCGGTCGACCCTGAGCCAGACTCGAATTCACGGCCCGCAAACACGAAGGAGTTCTTTTCATTCACGGAAAGCGCGTGGGAACTCGCGTATCTACATTTATTGAAAGTAGGAATGCTTCTCATGTACAACGGCCTTTGAATTTGATGCATTAAGACTTCCAAGAAATTAAGTGAATAAAACTAATGTACACAAGGAATTTTACAATTAATAAATAATAGATAATTACACTTTATCATACATTATATAAAATTATCAATATCAACACAACGCGTCAGTTTAGCTTTTGATAATTGAAAGTTTACTACGTAATGATTGATCGATGTTTTTGTGCACGTCAACCATGGTCATCAGTCCCGATTGTGTAGTGAATGTTTTTTATGCCTGGGGTGATAGTGTTCCTCCCTCGCTGGATGGTGATATCCAGCAGCGACCTACACGTCGGCTTGTGAGGGATTTCCCTTTTTAGAAATCTCTTCCTGCGGGGCACCGCCCCAGTCGGGACGATCTCTAACACCAACCTCTTCACTGGTCTGGATATGTGTGGTAATTTAGGGCATGTAATTGTGTAAGTAAGGGACAGGATAGGACAAGGAAGATGATGGAAAGATGGCGCGCGGTCCATGGCTCGTCTGTTTAAGTACTGCTCCGGCATTCACCTGGTATTGATCGAAGAAACTACCAATCAGATCGAGCCGAGTACTAGAATTTTCCTCCAGGTAGGGACCGAATTCGACAAAGCTATCTATCACTATTGAATACAATTACTATGATTTTGATAATATTATTTTTTCATGAATCGAAACATTACTTTTTAACATGTCCGTTTACATGAATATAAAAAGGATAAAAATTAAAAGAATTTATGGATAGCTATCAGCATTTCGTATGCCCCGTTCTGACTTCCTTTCTTGTTCATAGCTACTACATAGCAACACGACAACAACAAAATTCCTAACACTACTCCCTACCCTCTGGTTCCCGTCGCGCATCCGACATTGACCCCGAAACCTTGATGTGAGCTTCATTAGCGGCGCAATTTTCGACGCTAGCCTTTTTGTTTTCCGGTGTTGCATTCCGCGCATGCGTCCGCCCGGCCCGCGTAGCCTCTTGCTTCTCGCGGGAGGTCTCCGGCGCGGGCAGCTGGCACTGCAACCACCGAGCTATACTTGGGTTTTCGTTTCGTGGTCGATAACAATAGGTCATTTTTACACGTACTGCCTTATAGAATGAATCTTTATAACAGTGATGAGCATATGTTTGAGGCCATAAGCCCCAGGACATTCGCGAATTAATTGAAAAGATTCGTTTTATAAGGCGGGTGGTGTAAAAATGACATTATATCATCGGCAACGTTACGAAAACCCAAGTATAGAATATATTACATAGAGTGGCTGACCCTATGGTTTCAGCGCTCTTGGTGGACGCTCGCCGAACTATGGGCCGCCATGGTTTTTGTAGTGAAAACATGACAGGCGGCTGATGGTGGCGTGTAGAACTCTCTACTGAATTGTCGTGTTGTTTGTATCATTTCTTATTTCTCCATTGTTGTCTTTTCGTTTATCTGTATTTAAATTATATTAGTAGTTAGAATAATAGTATTTATAATACCTTCAACATGTTTGACATGTGAAAATACAAGTCATTAAACCACAAATACTCGTATATCACTTTTCAAGTTTTCAGCCTTATTTGTGATCTGTTTGTTAGCTTCTTATTGCAATAACATTTACTTCTAGGCGTTATGTTAACTACAATAACATTTCAACAGCTTCCATTCTTATGACCATAACCGCTGCAGGAAGCAACGAGTTTTTACAATTTCTCAATTTGTTCTCCTTACATCTTGTGATTTTGGTATTACGCATGGCACGCCCCCATCCGGCCTTAACAGACACGAAAGGGAATACTAGAATACTCTCTTTCTCCAGAGAATTCTGCTGTGACTGCAAAAACCGTAGCTTCAGTTTGCTGCAAAGATGGAGGCACTTCAGCCACACTATGTAATATATTCTAGCTCGTTGAATGGACCGGACCAGCGCAGCCGGCCACTAACAGAGGGGCGGGTTTCAACCCAATACAGTGACTGCGGAGGCCGAGGTAAAACTAAAACACGCGACGACTGCACAGCAAACAGTGGTGTATATACGATATACAAATGGTGTACTAGTATAAATATTTTGCCCTACGAGAGAAAATGTAATTAATTTTAATTTAATTTGTTTATGTCTAAAAACTGTATGTGACCTATGGGGGCGAAATATAATCTGCGCACGTTTTATTGCGTTCCAGAATCCTTATCTCGCCTTTTACTCTACGTAGTTGAATTGAGAATAAAGGTGGTACCCACGAGCATGAATGATAGTACTTGAAAACTATACATTTTCGCTCCCGAGCATTAAAACTCGTACCTACTAGTTAAACGAACTGTAGAATTGAAATTTCTACATTGATATTTATTCTTTCCAAAATAAATGAGCGCGAGGCTTTCATGGTAGCTGCCTGCGACAGTAACTTGTAAAGAGAGCCGTCTTATAACGCTAAAGCTAACTTCTTTCGGGGGAGCTCGACAAATGATTGATTATTCGACTCAAGGTTTCAGATAGAGGAAAACCAACCCAACACTTAAAAAACATTTATTGATAGTTAAATTGAGCTAAAGTAATGTAAATAGTGGTCTGTAATAAAATAAAACACTAGAAAAATGTCACAATTTAAACAGTTAATTTCCAAGATATTTGTGCCTTGACCGAAATATGAATGTCTCTTTGAAGTGACAATCGGTAACAAAACAAAGGGCCTAGCGAACGACAATAACTCTACGGTATTGATTTGATAGGCACTGCATCTTCCTTCCGCAGCTTTGCACATCAGGATCAAGGTCATCTAGAGAATGTTGAAGAAAGAGTGTGTGCGTCCTTTGCCTGGAAAGGGTATGAAGTGCAACGAAAATTAAACGAGACGGAACAAAATAACGTAAATGGCATGCATTATTTCTGGTTCACGTCTCGCGCAGCTACAAAGAAGGAAACAAAAAAGGCGAGCGCACGCGGAACACGAGCGACGAGATTGTGGGAAGGGAACAATGATCTTTGTAAAGAAATACAGGCACGGTAGACTTAGAAAGTGACGTACTATCCTTCAACTAAACCATATTTTGTAAGCAATCTTTGTAGTTGTGAGCAGATACCTCGAAGGTATAATTTTGTTTTTGCTTCAATCTTACTCACGCACATCGTGCTCCGCTCCGCTCCACTTTGTAGGGGACAACTCCGTAGTGACAGTGAGTCTAGGGGTGTGTACTTTCGTTGCGAATGTGAGAAGTAACTTCTAATATAAACAACAGTGAATTAAAATCTCATTATCACTAATTAATTTCTCAGTGTGAGTGAAGTGTGTTAGTGGTTAAATGAAGTCGTAGGCTTCCGCGGCCAGAGTCAATATTACAATCTTGGCTGTCCGGGTGACGACGCGTTAATTGATGTGGTGCCGACGTTTCGATCATCATGTCGTGATCTTCATCAGGGCTCGGAATGTTCCGCAAAGAAGACATATCCGCAAAGAAGAAAGAAGCAAAAATTAGATTCTCCCAATTATCAAGGCTCATCAACCGCCACTCAAGTCTTTCCTTAAATAATAAAGTACTTCTCTACAAGGCAATCATCAGGCCAATTTGGAGCTACGGAATTCAACTATGGGGATCTGCCAGCAAATCGAACATAGAGATACTTAGAAGGTTCGAGTCAAAATGTATTCGAAGATTAACCAATGCACCATGGTACGTGACAAATGACACACTACATCGAGACCTTAAGATACCAACAATATATGAAGAAATCACCCATCGTAGCACTACCTACCAAGAACGGTTAAACAAATATCCAAATCCATCAGCCATAAATTTACTGAACAACAGTGAGGAAGAACACCGACTCAAAAGATATCATATTATGGAACTGCCCTTCCGTTTCGAACAATCTTCCCGAAGAAGATTTCTAGTTTATAGTTTCTAATTGCTATCATAATTATCACATTTACTGAATGTTTGATTAAAAACAGATTGTAAATAAACGTAAAATAATAATAATAATAATAATAATAATAATAATAATAATAATAATAATAATAATAATAATAAAATCTTATTCACACAAAACATTATCGTAGGTGACACCATGTGTGATATTTAATGGAACTATTTCATGAATGAAATGTAAATTTAAAAGCAGGTTAAATAATACATGTCGAGTAAAGGAATATCTTTATGAATTTTCAATGATTTCAATAATGTTCCATGCGTCAATATTTATTCCCTGATTGCTATGAAGTATATTCAAGGGTGACTAGAGATATATACGAGTAAGGATCAAAACAGTGAACAGGATCAAAACATCAAAACGTGAATTAATATGCATGTGACGGAACAAATGTCTTCGTTTTCATCATCATCATCATCATCATCATCATCATCATCATCATCGTCGTCGTCGTCGCCTTCTTCTTAAATGTAATACTTTTTTGAGATTGTTTGCTCAGATTGGTTTGCATTAATTGAGTTCTGGAGTTCTAATGGTCATAATTTCAAGAGTACAGTAGTAAAACAATCAATGTTCAATTGTGTACAAATACAGTTTAATTTTATACAAATAAAACATATGTGAGAATAAAGTCATTGAATAAATAAATATCAGAGCAATAATAACTGTAAAAGTTTTTCGAGAACTTGACTGAGAAAAGATAGATACCAAAATAAATTGTGTACGTATTATATTCATCGATTCGTTTATATTTTGCATATTTTCAAAATACAAAGACCATCAATTGTTGGTAAACATTGCGAATGTCTACATACGTATATTACACGTTTACAATCCATACTAACGAATATAGTGTACGTTAATGAATTTGTATGATTCAGAGCCTACTAATTAATTCTGTATTTTTACATGCTGCCATAAATAAAAATACTAGGAGGATTACTTCAAGAATTGAGCTAATGTACGTTTTCTGTAAAGAAAACGTATTGTCCAAAGCATTCTTTCTAATACATTTTAATTTTTTTAAAGTATTTGAAAATGAATTGAGAAACATGTGGTACAATCGCCCTTGAAAAATTTGGGCATACATCGCTGTAAGAATTGCAACAATTTTCCTCCACGTTCACAAACTTACATTTTTATATCTTAACTTCCAGAATGGGATTACGAAACTGCTCCTTAAGATCTCGTGACCCCCTAGTTCACCAAGAAATTAAAATCCTTCATTCAAAAAATATCCTAGTATCAGCCGTGCATTCCACACTGAAATGGAGGAGAGAGAGAGAGGAGGGGCATTTAAATCCCGATATGCCAATTTGGAACGCGTGCAGTCTCTTCGCGTGATCTCTGCGTCCAGAGAGATAAAGCCACATGAAACAGATGGAAAAGGGGCCGCTCAGAGGGGTAATACCCTCGATTTCGACTCGCATCTCGAGGAAGGTGGAAGACGAAGAGGAGGTGGAGGAGAAGAAGAAAAAAAAAAGATGCAGAGCGCGCACGCATAGCTACCGCACCGGGACGCAAACGAGGCCAGGCCGGGCCACCGCTGCTCCGTGCCGCGCCACGCCGCCGCACAAAGAGCAGAAAGAGCGATGCGGAACGAAAGATAATAAGCACGGGCCGAAGGGCGCGCGCAGGTCGGGCTGAGCGGGAGGGGGGAGGGCAGCCCCCGCGGTCGCGGCATGGGAAGGGCCCGCCGCGGCTCCATGCCGTGCCGAGGGCACGCGGTGCATACGAAGTGCACGATGGGGGACCAGAGCGGACGCCAAGCCGGAGGGGGTAGGTCTGCGTAGAGGGGCATTTGGCGCCCCGGGCCCTCCAGTCTCGAGGCCCTTCCAAGCACATGCGGGCGCTCAGGGGCTGGGTATAGCTCCCTGACCCCCTCTGATAAATTCGAAAGGGGCCCCAACGCCCTACGGAATAAAAGTTTATTTTCGTATATGTGGTCGATTCCTTATTTTCCCTTTTTTATCCCTAACAGTTTGGGGGCTTTATACACGGCTGTTGCAGAGGAAGGCTCTCCAAATCATCTGGCAACCGTGCAAATAGTTCAACATAAAATTAATTTTATTTAAATGCTAAAATTCATTAAATTTATTATTAGTATAATTTAAGTTCTCATAATATCATTCTCCTTGAAGTAAATTGTATTTATATTTTCTTATTACAATCTTCCATATGAAAATAGAAAAGTTTAATGGGAGAGCGGGTTCAGAGGGACCAAAAATTTAATTGGCCCTCTCTTGTTCTAGGCTGTGCACGCCTGCTCTTCCAAGTATTACATGATAAATAATGAAGTATTACAAGAGCAAAAGGAATCCGTAGTTGTCAGTAATTTTTAAAGCATGTTTAATTTGCTTCTCTGTTGCCTTTTCTTATGTCCTAGTAATGATGTATTTTTCTTGTTGAATACTTAGACGTCACATAATGATTTGTATTTTCCACGTCAATTCTTATGCTCTACGAAGCAATTTATTATTGCTCTCCTAATCCACTAAGTTTTCCATTTAGAATTGGTAGATCTTTGTGTTTGAACTCACACAATCCACCAGGCACAATGAGGTATGAGATGTAAACGTTCCTCCTTTTCTATGTTCCATGAGGAATGTATGTCGGATAAACTAGTTTGCGTTGTACTGTGCGATTTATGGCGCAGGTGGCGGAGGCGGTTACCACGACCCCGTCTTTCATTGATTTGTAACCATCCGGTAAAGCCTAGTACCAGGTGTTTCAGACTTAAACAAGAGGAACGTTCAAGAATTGGTGCCAATGTGCGGATTCCGAACGATGGGTGGCTACGTCTACTACCTGGGAGATCGACTGATACTAGAACTCCAGATACCGCTTGGCTGCAAATATAGCCACAAGTGCTAGTCATCTGTTCAATATGAAGTGATGAAGCACGTCGACAAGATAGGAAGTGACTATTATAGGCATCGGTGGAGAGCATTATTGTTATGGAAGGCGCAACGCCTGACAAAATCTATTAACGTTCACCTGCCCTATGCGATGATAAAGCTCAGCTGAAGAACAGATGGCTGTTTTTGAGTTGTTATTTTGCTGGTGTAACGTCACGTAAGTCATCTCTCCGGTCGCCATTGTTGAATTCTCCGTTCAAGACATTTACAAGACTCACAATACACACGCCAAGGCACTGTAGACGTTCGTGTCCTGCGGAAAGCAGTCCATAAACAGAGTATGACTCAGATGTCCCAAAAGGTTCCCCAAATCTTCCCCCAAGTGAGAGTACACACGTTATTCGTATCCGCATACTAGCACCATTGCAAATGATTTCCGAAAGAGCCTCCAACACACATTTCAACGGTCGTGACAGGCAGTGTAGTCACCGCCGCCTCTAAATTCTCAAGGAGAGGCACGATGGTAGTACGAGAGATTTGGCAACCGTCTTGAGCAACCAGTTGCCACGACAGGGTGCGAATTGACGGGTAGATGCTGGGTATTGACCCCTCACTAGAGAGTTTGTTCTCCATTGCTGGAAAAGTATTAGTTTTTTCTTAGAAAGTCATATCGAAATGTTCAAACGAAGGAAATACCCCAGGATAATTCTTAGTATTTGTGTTCATATTGTGCTACCGAAACGAGCTGAGAAGCTTCGTTCCACTCGTAAATTCATCCAATCGACTCCCTCTCCAGTTATATGAACGTCATCTCCTGGAGAGAATTGTCAATTCGTACCCAGTGGCAGCTCGTGCTTAGGTGGACCGGTTGCGCAAGACCCAGATAATCGAAAAATATTTCATATGTTAGGAATATGCATTCTCGTTTAAATGTCATTCGATATTCAAGATATTGCAACAATATCGATGTGAAATTTTTAAACCAAAGAGCGCCCAACTGGCGCTCTCTCCGGAGTCTGGTGCCCTTCCAAGTATTGCTCTTGGCTCTTGCCTCTATTACTACCTTTACTCTTTGGCCCTACACTTCAACACCTTTCAACATAGGACCTTCGGTGCGGCAACCAATAGGTAGGGGGTTTAGTCGCCGAGCGCTGCGAGGTGTCCCAAGGGGAATACCAATTTTCTGTCATCGTCTGACACTAGCTGTAACTTTATTTTGTGAATTTCGCGTGATATTAAAAGTACACAAGTTCAGTCAATTATTGGTGGTATTGAATGTATTATTTATGATGTTTGGAAAATTCATATTCTTTTGATGCTGGGTTTTTTATTCAAAATGTATATTTGATTATGAGTAAGTTGTGTTAAGTTGATTCTGGAAGGAAGTCCCTTTCTATCTCTGACGAAGGGTACGTAATGTTCGGCTGCAGTTACAGCTGAGTTAAAGTCTGCGAGCGATGTTGTGTGTGTGTAATATTTTTATTACAAGATATACCAGGGTATCGAAATTTTCGAAATAAAATGATTTTGTGAAAAACGCGTCTAAGCGATGCTTGTTGCAAAGTACTGGAGTGTGATCACGGTATTGTCAATATTTTTGTATGAATTCTATAACCGTCAATTGTTTCAATGCATAACTATTGCAAAAACGGAAGTGCCCCGTGGAAATCAAAGCCAGAACCACGTGCGTGGAAGGCTGACAGGGACACTACTCATAAAAGTGTGTAAGTAATGTTTCAAAATAGACTTGTATTTAACTTAGTTTTAATTAATTTACATTAATTGCTTACATTTTATTATATATCAGTATTCTTAAAATTGTAAATTACTTTTTTATTATTCGATTGAGGTACAACCTCAAGATTGTTGGGACACAAGCCGCCATTGTTCGTACCTGTTGTGCGGACCGTGACCTGAAATGGCTTTCAGATAGCAGACCTTATGCCTTTCGTCCTATTGGGACTTCGTCACTGTTAAGTCACCTACAGGGACATCGTCTCTGTTTTGCGTGAATGTTTGTGAAGTGTTACCGTGCCCTCCTCAATCATTCTTGCGTCGGAATACAGCGCAATATTGGTCTATATAATTTTATTCATGAAAATGGGGTGTAGAAATAAATAAATAAGGGACAGAAGTATAACTAACAACAGCTTACAACTTCTTCTTCAGCAATAACTTCTTAAGGAAATCTTTAGCCATCCCTGAAGACACCGCATAAAGAATCTTCTGCACTTACGTAGTCGTTTGACTCTACCGGCACAAGCAGTCGGGAAGAGGACTTAAGGACACATAATCAACTTTTACACACCACGCAACATTGAAGTCGCGTAAAGCAGCAAGCGACACTGAAGACAAAGTACGTAGCTGTCGGAGAATATCAATGGCATTTCTTTCAACATTACCAACAGAAACGTAAATAAATAAAATCGAGGCGACGTGAAATCAGCGAAGAGATCGGCGCGTCCTCCCATTCCTTGCGACATGCCGCGTGCGATGGAAGCTCGCGGCGACGTCGCAACACCTGCTGCATCAGCTGCACGGCGCGGATTGCAGAGCGGGGAGGAAACCTAAGCGAAGCGCCGAAGCGATGAACCGCGTGCAGAAAATGACGGCAAGTAATGAATAAGTAAGGCCAAGCCTGTCCTTGTGAGCACGTGTTCTGGGACGCCGTATGCTGCTAAGTAAAAAGTTTCCAGCGAATGTGGGATCGGCCAACATACCCGTGATTGCTCTTTACGGTTTGGGAAATGTCCGGGCGTCATGGGCTCGTTAGACAATGATTCGCTCGACATATCGTGGCTTTAGGTAGGTCTAAAATATTTGGAAAACGTCGAAAATCCCTATTAATTAGAACCAGACCCCTTCCACTTAATCAAATTGTCCCGATTTTCGAAAAAAACTCAATAAAAGAGCCAGTAAACATCTTCAACGCAAGACAGTAGCTTGCTAAAATCGTCCAAAATTAATCTGATAATTACTGAAGTTAATGTGATAATTAATATACAACATGGTTATATAGTTTTGTGAAATTAATAGTTAAAATGATTAAGACGTTCACTTCATGCATTTTTTCGTCACAATCGAATCCGGATTAACGATGGTCCGGAGTTTTGACGTCCAAATTATCGACGCTCTATTACTAAACTACTACTAAATCGGCGGAAACGTCGAGCGAGTGGTTCGTATCGCAATGCAGTGGCATCTTCCTCGCTCTCCCCCCAATCGCCACCGTGGGGACAGTGTAACCTATGGGAATCTGGGCGTAAGCCGTCAGCTGCCGCAGGAGATCCGCCGGAGGGCTCGTATAATAATAATAATAATAATAATAATAATAATAATAATAATAATAATAATAATAATAATAATAATAATAATAATAATAATAATAATAATAATAAAATTGTCTTTATTTGTGGCGAGGCTCAGCCCTTAAGGCCTGCTCGTATGGCGCTCACGCGGACGCTCCACAGGCACCGTGACTCCTTCGCGGCTGGCGGCCTAGCGACCTGGCGGTGAACTGAGAGGTCCATCGGGCCCACTTCACCCCCAGAGACCCTAAGCACATGGCGTACACGTTCCGAGCGCTGCTATCCCAAGATCTTGCAGAGCTGTTCGATCAACTCACGGCACGGGGGACAGCCGACAGCGGCCGCAGACGGAGAGAGCCCATTGCCCCCGGCGACTGCCACGCACAGTGCTTAGGCGCCTCGGATTCTTTGAGGCACCTCAGCGCCGTGGGAAACTAGAAAAGTGTAATTGGTGTGGACAATGTAGAGAGTGTAGATAGAGAAAGTGGGTTAGTGCTGAACATAAGGGTGAAGGCAAGTATGTGTGTGTATGTAATTTGTATGTGTATGAATGTGTGTATATATGAATGTGTGTATGTATGAATGTGTATGTATGTGTGTGAGTGTGCGTCAGTGTGTCATAAAAATTAACAGACAGAAGTTTAAAAAGGACAAAACCTTAATTAATCAAGATTATATTTCCCGTTGTCAAAGGGCTGGCATTCGACTGAGGTTAATTATAGATGTAAGTTAGTTGTTAGTAACTCCTTTCCTTGCCGCATGAGCCGCGAGCTGCGACGCGCGCGTCCAGCAGGTTCCTTCCAAGCCAATAAATGGCCGCCTCGCGATGCGTACTGGCGGGGGGGTGAAACCAGAAACGAGATCTACGACTATTAATCCGTTTCGATTGCTCGTACTCTGGTATCATCATCATCAACGTCGACATCAAAAACAACTACTACTACTACAAGGGGATTGGAGCAGCGAGGGGGCTCTCACCCTCCAGCAGGCGCGCCGTGTGCTGGGGGCTGCAGGACGGCAGCGCGTTCCACAGGAACAGCAGCTCGAAGGCCAGCAGGCGGCAGTAGGAGGCGTCGGCCGCCGCCGCATCCACGGCGGCCGGGTCGGGCAGCTCCGCGGCGACGACGCCGTTTCTGCCGGGGGCGTGGCTGGCGGCGTTCTCAGGGGCGTCGGCGTCGGCGTCGGCGTCTAGCGCCTTGTGGGCAGCGGCCGCGGCGGCTGCGGCGATGGAGAGGCGGCGCGCGCGGCGCTGGACGAAGTGCTCGAGCTGGCCGCCGCCGTTGCCCCCCGGAGTGTCCGGGGTGCCCGGGGCGGGGGCGGGGCCGGCCACCGCCGCCGCCAGTCGCCCCGCCTCCTCCAGATCCCCCGCCGCGCCCGCGCACACTGCAAGTGGCACGCAAGCGGCGCGGTGCTACCGTAGGGTGCCGGCCAAAGCGCCGGCTTCATCCATAGGTTAAGTTAGTAAGTAAGCACTGCCCCCTTCTCTGCCGCAAAAGTCAACTAGCTGAGGCGCATGTATCCCTCTCATGAAAATAAAAAACCAAGTGCCAGGGGGCTACTGGTGGAAAAAAAGAAGAAAAAGGGAGGCGGTCAGACAGTGGGACAGTGGAACTTGAAGAGGATCTAAAGCCCGTTTTAAACGGTCATTTTTCATCATTTTTCGTCAGAACAGAAAAGTGACGGTCCAGACTGAATGTAATTTGTTCGAAAAAAAATGACGCCTGCTTCATTTTTCGGTACAGTACTTACAGTTTAATTACCGCACTCCTGGCATAAGTTTTTGGAACTTTCTGTGGTTTCCTACCCGCGTGGTACGATTTGTTCCTTTTCTACAGTTTCCAGAGCGTTATTATGTGTTGAATAGTAATGTCAAGTGATTATGTAGTGTGTAGTAAAACAGGAACTGTATTCTAATGTCTTGATTTGCACTCATACCTAATATAACCTAACTTAATTTGTTGCCGTAGATGCTACGTTTGATAGCGCTTTTTGTGACATAAAGAGGAAATATTGCGTGCAAAACGAAATGAACGTGGAATACTCTCGTTCTCGTGCACCCAGTTTCGTTACCGAAACAGTAGCGCGAAGAAATCCATTTTCTTTACAGAAAAATGATGAAAAAATGACCGTGCAAAACAGACTTTATAGTCGAGTCATCGGTGTTTCAATTTATAGTTTGTTTATGGAAGGGCAAGACAGCTCATCTGAAAAAAACAGAACTTTTCAAGATGCTAAAATAAATTTACAAAGATTAGTACCTCGAAAATCAAATGTAAATTGTGTTAGGATAACTTTAAAACTGAATTTTAAAAAATAGTGCTTACTTTTGGTATATTTTTAGTAACTTACGACATCTTACTCCATTTACACATGAGAGTCCAGAATTACCAAATGAGGCCGATAGAGCGTATTTGATAATTAACCGAATATTGAATGATTTGAATTGAATACAAAATTAAGTTCATTATGCTACGCGTTAAGAATTCTTTCAAATTCAGTCAGCCTTCATACTGCTCGTTGTGTATATTGCGCGAATGTTCATTCCCGCCTGAGATATGGCATAATATTCTGGGGAAATACATCTTATAGCTCCCAGACTTTTAGATTACAAAAAAGAATTGTACGAATAATAACCAAATCCCATCCACGTGATTCTTGCAAGCCTCTCTTCATTAATTTAGGAATTTTACCATTACCTTGTCTGTTTATTTACGAATCAGTGGTTTTTGTCAAAAATGACTTGCTTAAGGGCGGGAATATATTTTCAGAAAATGCTATATGGAATATATTTTTTTCAGAAAAGTCTATTACTATAACACTCGACGTAGAAATCATATTCATCAGGTGACAGTACCAACAGCTCATTACAAAAAATTCACATATAATACATGTACATTATTTTACAACACTTTGCCAGATGACATTAAACGATTAAATTCTATAGAAAAGTTTAAATCCAAAGTGAAATCGTTTCTGCTGTATAACTGTTTCTATACAATTAGAGACTATACTGAGTACCACAAGGAAAGTAACATTAATTTTAACAGTGATATTTAATGTATTATTTACCATTGGACTGTATAATTCTAAACAATATATAACAAGTATTGTATCGCAGCTTCTGGGTCAATGACCCCCATCTCGATCAGTTTTTTCGTCCAGTTTCCCTGATCCATTGAGCAAATGCTGAGATGGCCCCTCGTTTTGCTTCTGGGCATAAATGTAACTTCATTATCTGTGCACGTCTTCTAAAATTCAGTGGGAAATACATTTATTCAAATTATCGTTTCCATGTTGTCGCGGCAGGAAGTATTATTCCGATGGACAACATGGATAAGAGCCCAAAATGAATTGCTTATTTATCTTTGAAAATAGATTTTATTACATGGGAGGGTTTTTTTCATCATTCAAAATTTAAGTAGTATATGACTTAGTGTAGGGATCACAGAATTTTGAAAATGTGCACACAATTCATTTCTCCCCATAGCACGTCATACGCAGTTTTAACTGTTTTTTACGTAAAATAAATATTGTAATAAGATGTTACTATACATAAGTCGAACTTTTATCCACTGACAAAACTTCCAGTGAACTATTATTTAAATTTGACCATTCATCCTGCAACATGTGACAGATTGATGTGGATATAATTAATAGAAGGCCATGGATTATCAGAATACTTGGTTTCTTTTTACGGAACTGGGTTGATTTTTGTAATGTTTGACTTCATATGTGGATAAAATTAATGTTAACTTCCATGAAAAAGCGCCTTGGGTTATACTGTAGTTATTTTGGCAATGCAGACAAGAATTTTGAATGGAATGAGCGTAAAAAATCTTTTTTTTTATTAATTCGGAAATTTACTGTGGTCATTACGAGGTCATTTATTAGGAAACCATTATAATTGTAATTCTTTCTAAAAATTAAGATCAACTTAACATAATACGTAATATTTACAATTTTTCTGTATTTTATTGTTTTTTAGAACTTGTAGAGTATATTATATAACATCATCTTCAATATTGATAAACCAGCAGTAGTCTATCAAACTATGAATAAATTAAATAATAATAGTTAATGTCAGAGTCGATTGTAATCGAATCTTCCTTCATAATGATTAAGAGTCGTGTGGCCCATCCCTCATCGTGGTTGCTGTTTCGCTCGGGGGACGTCGTGACACTCGCGGCCTGATGACTCCTAAGGAGCGAGCAGGGAAGCCATCTCGAGGGACGAGGTCGTGATGGAGCAGCAGAGGCTCACTGATTATCGACATTTGCAAAGGAGCGTCAGAGAAGGAAGAAATTTCCAGAATATTTTCTGTTTTATTATCGTCCTTACAATTTTCTTCTATTTAACATTTCGTATCGATTATGGACTAACAATAATTCATACATTTGAATTTATTACTCATTGACTTTTAGTTCTTGTGAGCACGTAAACTATTCTCATCAATAGTCCCGTGAGTGCAGTGCATGTGATATCCTGGGAGGTGGTGGAATTCCTCCGCTATTGAAAGGCAGAGTGAGAGCCGGCACCGACATATACGTCGACTTGAGAGATTTTTTCCGTTCCAATACCTTCCCCCATGGGGATAAGCTTTATGCTCCAGACTAGTCTCCAGACAGATGTATTGGTGGTGCATGTAAGTGTAAAGGCGGTTCAGAAAATTCGATATTCGGCAAGTAGTAAGCGACCGCTCGCCGAAACTGGAGTAGTGTGGATGAGTTGCTTGCTGTTTGGCGAGTGACGAACATTCAGTGCTGGGCCTTCCCACCGCGTGTCGGTCTTTTGAGCATATCAAAGGAAGCGAACATTCGCCGAGCACGTCAACTGCTCGCGACTGGGGTCCCGGTAGCGGTAGCTCAGTGCATCAACTGATGTCACTGCAGCACCTCTAACCGGGAGGTCCTAGGTTCGAGTCCTGGCGGCGGCAGGATTTTCGACACTAGCTTTTCAGCTAGGTCGAATTCAGCTGCTGTCTGAAGGAGAATTCTAGCGGCCGGCTGCTCTGATCGGTAGTTTTCCGTGGTTTCTCCGATCAACACCAGGCGAATGCCGGAGCAGTACCCTACTGAACGGGCCACGGACCGCGCGCGATCTTTCCTTCCTCTTCCTTGTCCTATCCTCTCCCTTTACACATACACACTAACACGCACTACACTACCACATATTCCGGGAGACCGGTCGGGAGCTTAGAGCTTGTCCCGACTGGGGCGGTGCCCCGTTGGTGGGAGAATCCTGGTTAGGGGGAAACCCCGTTAGCCGACGGTAGGTCGGCGCCGGATCTCGCCATCCAGCGGGGGAAAATTACCGCCATCTCCCGAGAAAAAACATGCACTACACTAACGGGACTAATGGCCGAAACAGTTGACGCGCCCGGAAACACGAAAAAATCAATCAATCAATCAACGACTGGGGTGCAGTCGCTCACTACTCGCGAGAAGAACATTCGCGCGTGGGCCTCAAATAATAATACATACTGTCTTAATCTGAAGCACTACTAGTTTAGATTTTCACCGAGGGGAAGGGACAAGATTTTATGGTTTGATAGATTGAGTATTTTGTTTTCGAGTGCGCCGACTGTTATGGTCAGTAGACGCGTAGATGTAGCGCATGAAATATCCCAGGAGGTGGCGCTGTTCCTCCTCGATGGAACCTGAGGTCAGGTGCCTACATACTCGTCAACGTCCGGGGTTGCCCCCTTCAGAAACCTCCGCTAGCGATGCACCGCCCTAACCGGGACGAGCTCTCCCAAAATGAGAGGTAGAGTAGTGAATGTGTGTGTGTGTGTATGTGAGGATGAGGAAGGAAATATGGCGCGCATTTGTTAGAGTACTGTTCCGGCATTCGCCTGGTTTGCCTCTTACGAAGAAACCACGAAAAACCTCAGAGCAGCCGGCCGTTATATATCTCCTCCAGATTGTGGCTGAAACCAACTAAGCGTAAGTGGAGTGACATTGCAGAACTTTCAAAGAAGCACATTAGCAGAAATGTATTTCGAAAATATACATTCGAAAATATATTGTTAGGTTGTGCTATACTACTGCCATGATCTTACTATATACTAGTATGTCTGGGAAAATGAGCTTTCAAGAAGGCTTCCTACATGTAAGAGTAAAAAAGAAACAACGTTGTGGAGCTTTCCTATACGAGAGAAAGATGGATGAGGACAAGGACACAAAGACACGTTTGGATGATTAATGAAGAGAGAGAAATGACTGTATTCATGTAAAAGTAAAAGGTAATAAATCAGAAATAATAAAGGTTAAGAATTGAATGAACTCTTTCAGATAGACTTTTTATGTAGCGAATTAAATAAAATGTCGCAACGAATGATAAAATAGTTATTAGTCACGTTGACGAAGCCAGTCTCTGAAATAGGAAGACAGAGCCCAAACTTTCTCCATTAAATGCAGTTCATAAAAAGAAAGAATACATCCCTAGTAAAATTAATTTTTCGTCATTTAGTTCATAATGCCGGAATCAAAGACACGATTACTTGCGATGCACACAACTTTCCTTTAATTCGAAAATAATCGGAAAATTCTCATAAAAATTCAATTAGTGCGTCCAGGATTTTTTCGGGGGAGGGAGCTAAACAAATAATATCCATCCGACTTGATGTTTTCTTCTAAATAATTTTTCATTTATGATGAATATAAAAAGTATTTTTACTTCTCGGCTTATAGTTAATATTTATAACGTAAACTTGATAAATTGAATGAATTTCGTCTGTTGAAAATTTGTACTAGCTTTATTTTTTAATACGTACCCCCCTCCCTTGGGTAGGCCACTGGAATTCACTGAGACTCAAGTTTGTGGGGAATTCTCTTAGCTGATGACCCTAAGGATGGGAGAGGGAGCAGGATGGAAAAGTATAGATCGCGTGGAGTTGGTGTCCCGTTTTGTAGACCACTGCTCCGGCACTCGCCTGGAGTTGGTCAGAGGACACCACAGAAACAATCGCTCAGAGCAGCTAGCCTCTGAAAAGTTCATCCAGACATTGAAGCAATGCGGCGTTTTGACGTCGTAACGGCGTGCTATTAGGCGATGACGTTGCGTTGACAGTGTTAAGGCCCATTCACAATGCAATCACAAACATAAGCATAACACATATACATAGACATTAACACAAGCGAAGAGTTGGCGTATTCACAATGTCGAACATAAACACAGGCAAAATAAGAGTTTCTATTGGCTATGAGACGCAGCACACGAATCGACACGAATAGTTCGCCCATCGACTTCGATACTCGATTTTGAGTTAACGAACTGTGATTGGCTCATTCCTTATGTCTGACATAAGCATAAGCACAGAAGCTTGAAGCTTGCAAGCTCTTAAGTTAACGTCTTACGTGTTATGCTTATGCGAACGCATTGTGAATGAGTCCACTTGTAGACGTAGTCCTAACTTTTATGTTAACGCCATGCTTATGCTTATGTTTGCATTGTGAATGGGCCTTTACCCTGAATAAATCTGGACCACCCTTCGCACGTGTCAAAAATCTGCCACCTAGAACCTCGAACCTTGTTTTGCGAACTAGCTTCTCCTTACACCAACACACCCAGTTTAAGCGCCATCCTCACGCGTAATTTTTGCTTCCATCGGACCAGCGAACCCAGCTTCCCCGTTCGCGTGGACAACGCCTCGCGCCGCGCGCATGCGCAGTATTGACCGCCAAGGACCGAGCCCCGGCGCTGGCGCGTGTGCCTGCGGCCCCAGGGAAGGGCCCGCTTGCCGCACGCGGGGGGTGGCGGAGAGCGCCGTCGACCCGCGGGGGTGCGCCGCCGCATGCGCGCTTATCCGCCAGAGAGCAGGGGGCGTGCCGCGCCGCGCCGCGCCGCGCCGCGCGGGTGTGCTCTCCGGCACGTACGCAAGCTGCCTGCCCTACCCCAATGCGCGTGCTTATCAGATAATATCCCCCTCGCATCTGCTACGTGGAGATACGTTTGAGGTTATTCGAGCGCGAAATTATTAGCTTTCATAATGTACATGAGTGTACTGGATTAGAGGAACGATGTGGAAATATAATAAGAGATGGATTTCTGGTGGTATCGAAGTTTCCGATAGTCATTTCACGGATGCATTTGATATTTAAATTCTATGCAAATTGGAAGCAACAAAACAAATGAATAATGAAAGGTTATACTACGTATGTGGGCGCCCCACGTAGATGAAGTAGCAAAGAAACGTGTGGTGTAGTTCAAGGTGATTGCAGCCACCCATTTATTTCAAAAACGTTTATGATCTTTGGGAATTGCAATTTAGCAGAAAGGATTTCATAATTTCGTATTGTTCTTTGGAACGTTCAAATTTATCAAGAATTGTAAATTGTTGGTTTATTCGAATTTTTACGAATACGTCCACGCTTCATTATTCTGGGATAGATATCGCCATTTACGTGACCTACAGCTAGCGTAATCGAAAATAGAAACGGGTAGGAGTAAAAGGATGATTCTTTCACATCATACTTCCGTAGTCTTTTTGAGTACCACGATTTGACATCACGTAGCTTATAACTTCGGAATATTTTATGCAACGTTCCGTTTGACAACCCAACTAGTACGAAGAGTGAGTTCCAAACGGGCCCTGGTGGCCGACCGGGTCGATGGCAATTAAAAACTGCAAAATTTATCCGGCAGCGCTGGAGAGCCGGAAGACACACATCGTGGGGCGGCGAGGCGCATCCCGTCTGCGGGAGGATGTTGAGCAATTAGTCACCCCTTTTTACGAGCTTTGTTTTTGCGATCGGTGGCTGCCACCGCCGCCGCCAGCGCCTCCGTCTGCTGGGCGCCGCGACGGCGCGTCCCAGCTTTAAGGCCCATTCACAATGCAAACATAAGCATAAGCATGGCGTTAACATAAAAGTTAGGACTATGTCTACAAGTGGACTCATTCACAATGCGTTCGCATAAGCATAACACGTAAGACGTTAACTTAAGAGCTTGCAAGCTTCAAGCTTCTGTGCTTATGCTTATGTCAGACATAAGGAATGAGCCAATCACAGTTCGTTAACTCAAAATCGAGTATCGAAGTCGATGGGCGAACTATTCGTGTCGATTCGTGTGCTGCGTCTCATAGCCAATAGAAACTCTTATTTTGCCTGTGTTTATGTTCGCCATTGTGAATACGCCAACTCTTCGCTTATGTGTTATGCTTATGTTTGTGATTGCATTGTGAATGGGCCTTTATACTTGGGTTTTCGTAACGAGGCCGATGACATTAGGTCATTTTTACACCTCCCGCCTTATGAAATGAATATTTTAAATTAATTCGCGAACGTCCTTCTCAACGGGGCTCATGGCCTCAGACATATGCTTATCACACAGATTCATTTTATAAGGCAGGAGGTGTAAAAATGACCTAATGTCATCGGCCTCGTTACGAAAACCCAAGTACAGTATGGGTTTAGATACCGCGGGACACCCTCGCAGAAAATCGTGTTCGAGCGTCCCGTGGGAAAAATCTTTCAGAGTGATTAACTGAACCAACACTAATTATAGTAAAACGACAATTTGTACAAATACAAATTAAAACTAACTGCGTTTTTGTACTGAAAATGCATTATATTTTTTTATTTTAAAACCTTAATATATTTTCTGTAATTATAAATACAGGTTGAGTTTCTTATCACTTCAATCACTTTTGTTTTTCTATTCTTGACTGCAGAAATTGGGTCGATGATGTTTTGAAAGCGAAGATTTAAAAACTTCTCATACTTCATACTCATACTTCAGCGGGATAAAGCTTTTATAATACTAACATATTTCATTTTTTTAAAATATTTCACTTATTTCCTTGGCACGGGTCCCTCGTGGATTGGAGTTCGTAAGCACTGCTTATTTTGCTTGTATGTAAATCCGACTCTGCTGTTCAGATATGTGAGCGGTTATTTTGTCAAACTAAATTGGGAACGTAAAGTAACACATAACAAGGATTGGCATTCATTTTACAAAATTTGGATAATTTGTTCTGTTACTGATGTTCTCTCTATTATTTTTATCATCCCGCCAACTGGAGAATATGGGCATGAAATCATTGTATTTTTTTTTAGCTAGAATGCAAGGAAAATACACTTCAAAACTTCCATTTTAAGAAATAACTTTTACAAGCGTAATTATTTTGTTAAAATAAGTCAATTGCTAGTTTAATTAAACCCGCGAAGAAAATAAGGAATGTAGGCTCTTTGAAATGTTGTGTATATGGCATGTCCCTTTACATCCTTTTGATGACTTCATTCTCAAGCCTGCATATTCTCATCTGCTTTTCGACATGATTTGTAAATATTTTTATAATGCTGTTTTCAGGGATTCTATCGGATTATGAAAATCACTCGTGAAATATGGACTTAACCTATAACTCCATGCACTCCGTACATTCGGAGGTATAAACAGTAGGCACTCAGCTCATTTGACTGGCGGAAGAATATATTTCGCAGAGACATGCCGTCTTCCGCTATGCTTAATTGTTTTAGAAACTGTGCAAAAAAGCTTCCGGCATTACGTGAATTAAAAATAATTAAATATATACTAACATTCAATGCATATTAATTTCAATACAAAGAGCGAAATTAGGCCAGGTATCCTCTTACTATATTCTCATAAACATAGCGGTCACTTGCACTAACGACCATTTTTCTCTGAAATTAAGAATGACCGCTTAAGAAAGGGTTCAGTGAACTGCGATGAAACGTCGCTCTGATTTGAGAAGATAGCCCTCTCGTTCTTCTCTCATGCGCATTGATCTGATCCTTTTTTCCTTTCGTTGTTAAATTTTTGTTGAAATTTTTTATGGGTCATTAACTTTGTCAGTTTTAAAATTAGATATGAGATTGATTTGATTTTATTTGATTTATTTAAAGTCCCATCAACTACATAGTTACCGACTACTTTTATAATTACACAGTCAGTACAAAATAACACAGTAACTCAGAATTTTATATATATATATATATATATATATATATATATATATATATATATATATATATGTGTGTGTGTGTGTGTGTGTGTGTGTGTGTGTGTGTGTGTATAAATATTTTTATACACATCAATTTCCCTTATAAAGCAAATAAATTTAATGCACTGTTTTTTGTTATTGCGACCTTTAGGAGAACTTAATTTGTACTTGTTTCTTGAACTTCAGATACGAAAGAGAAGAGTGGCATGAAAAATATTTCAGTGGGGGGAACAATTCCATTTCAGACCCCTTATAAATATTTTTGAATTATTCTTTTAATTGTTAACTCGTAACAAAAAATGTTTTTGAATACCCATAATATGAATACTGATTCGGGTGTGATAGATCTCAATATTGTAATTACTTTGAATGAAATGAGTAAAATTACAAAAATATTGTCTTTTGGAAGAGGGTGCCGTGGCCCGCGTCCCCCCCTTAAATCCGCCACCGGCATCACTGCCTCGGTAAGAAACCGTACTTCCAACTTCACCTCGAACGCGCTACAGCAGCGCTCTCCGACGGGGGAACGTCTTTCCCGAGACGCGCTCTGACAATGGCCATTAATGATAATCGAGTTCATTTCCTGAGGAGCGCGAGGGACGGAGCGCGCGGCTCGTAGGCCCTTTTTTTTCTGGCTAGTCATGAAGTTGTTTCGACACGAGAAGTTGGAATTAAATTTCAATGCGATCCCTGCAGTCTGGGTGGCCCTGCGTCCTTTTTCTTGGGCTCAGTCCTGACCGTTGACCTTCGTATCAGTCGAAACTCCGTTCTGAAGCACCACTGTATAGGATGGTCGAAAGGTCACACAATAACCCTTTCCGTTCTCCCCAAATAGATTGGCCCATAGAAAAGATGATATCGATTACGGAAGTTTTTGAGCCTCCCTTCAGGGTAACCTCCTCAAAACACCAGCTATCATAATACTAAAATTTTGTTGTATTTGAGAACTAACATCAGGTACAAACAAACGCCAAAATAAAGGAGTAACATTAATAGTAGTTTATTAAATTGCTCTAGAGATATCTGCTCTATTCCCTAAAACATTTTCAAATTACTCGTAATGATTTCCTCTCAATGGGGGTTTCTCTAAAATTACGTATTACGAATCGAACAACTAACATTACATATTCACTACTTTGATGTACAACCACACAAGGAAATTGAATCGCTTATTTCCAAAGTGACTTATCTCCACGAAACACAATGTTTCAGGAAGGAAAAGTATTCATATTCAGCGTGATAGTAAAGATAGGATTCAACGATTTTCGGAAACCTTTTAACACAGGCGATCCGCCATTTTGAACACAATATTTAGAAGAAAGCTAGAAAAGTGTCTTAAGAATATCCCGAAATGCAAAACTAAAAAGGAAAGGAAGGTGGTGATACTTCACTTTGGAAATAAGCTCTTCAATTGTCATTAACTCTCAGATTACAATACTTCTTCTCTTTAAGCAGATCTTCGCAGCGGGCGGCAAACTACTCGGAAGGGGGATATCCAGGTGTAATCAATATTCATGCGAAATGCTGTATGCAGAGGCAGCGTTCGAGATTTCCCTTTTCTTCCCCGCCCTTCGCCGCGCCGCGCCGCGCCGCGCCGCGCAGAGAGAGAGCAACGTTATTTCTTCTCCCGCATGCAGTTGCCGCCCGCCTCTATCGATCGCGCCCCCACAAAAAGCGCCCTCCGCATTGATGTTGTTTGAAATTGACGGCGGACAACAGGGCGAATTCTAAAGCCGGATTTCTCAGATAACGACGTTGAAAATTGTAATTTGGGCGGAACCTACTACAAATTTGGTTCATCTCACGAGTTGGGTTTTCTGCCTCTGAGATCTGCTTCTCGACCTTGATCGTACATATAATGGATTGTAATCATACTAATTAGTGATGCCAATCTATTGTACGCGACCGTTTGGGTGACATTAGTTTCAAAGTTTCTTGTTCAAAGCAAAAAGTGTTAAAATATAGGAATTGTGAGAGAATGGTTGTGAACGATAGCTTTTTAAACTATGTTTGTGATTATTACATCAACCGACAGACATTCATTTGAAGACAGAAAAAAGCATAATCATTAGTACGAAGATATGAAGAGAAATCAAACGAAAAATCAGGCTTTTCTTTGTGAAGGTTGGGTAACCAACATTCTTTTGGTGGATTAATAGGGAGAGAAAATGAAACACTTTAAAAATCAGTAATATCTGTAATTATGTCATTCTGATTTTACGAACCACTCATTTAAATGAATAGATTTTTAAATACTAATACTAAACAAAACTTTCAAACTCAAGAACCGTTTTACACGGTGCACATTTTCAATATTATTACTCAAAGATAAGTTACTTATGGAGCAAAACGTTTAATTCGCAAAATCTAGAGTGACATTTCGTAATAAATTTATTGTTTGGAATATCATTATCTTAAAGAAAAATTAAATGTATGATAACATTGTCATTTTAGGGTAACAGCAGCTTTTAGGTCTCATGTAAAACACTGATCAGTGCATGACGGTAATTACCCTTTAGACCGACCTATACCTGTAATTCCGGTTTGGTACATTACTTTCACGGGCTGCGTTGCCGAAGGGTTCAACAACTGTCCCCACTGTAGTGGAATTCTAATCAGGAGGTCTCGAGTTCGCGTCCCCACTGATTGGCGGATTTTCGACACTAGCTAGATTAGTCAAATTCAGTCGCTGTCTGGAGGAGATTTCTAGCTGCCAGCTGCTCTGATCGGTAGTTTTCCGTGGTTTCTCCGATCAATACTGGCGAATACCGGAGTAGTTTCACAACAAACGAGCCATGGACCGCGCATGATCTTTCCTTCGACATCACTGGTCCCTCCTTCGACATCACTGATTTTTCTTCGAAATATGCTCCGGTGGAAGTCGTTAAATTCCGATGCAAAAATAAAAAATGAATAAAACAAAGATTGATTTCTCTTGACGTCTTTTGTTTATAATAAATAGTAAGATAGTTCGTGAGGATAGACCAGGTTGAAGAATAAACAGATATAGAAAAACTACGCCATTTATACCAATGATGAGGGCTATTTTAATGATTATTGACGAACCTATGTACCATATTAAGTACAATACGATCAATCATGGTGATTTTCTTCACAACACACATCTGTTGCTTATTTGTATAAACATTCACAATGCAGAAGTAGTAGAGAATAAATGTGCAAAATATATCTGTTCGTATATGGAGAGAATTGCAATGAGTGAAGTTAGTGTGTATGAGGAGTGGCTTAGATATAAATAATACTTAAAAGGAAATACACCGATGAATGCTTTATACGGGGCCGAAGCGTCGTTTTTCTAAAAATATTTCATTCCTGAAACTGATTTAATCTCAAGAACAATCATAATATTTCCTTTACAGTAAGCAGGCAAACAGAGCGTGTTCATGTGTCCGCTACTTGCATTTAACCGGACTGGTATTAGCAGCAAGTGATGTGTCATTCGACGGGTCGTGAAATGACGATTTTTCTCGGATCCTTCCAGAGCATTCTAAGAGAATTCTCGAAAAACGCTTTTATTATTATTATTATTATTATTATTATTATTATTATTATTATTATTATTATTATTATTATTATTATTATTATTATTGGAGGGAGTGCGAGGAATCCTATAAAATGCATTTTGGGGAGTTTTAAAATAATACTACCTACTAAATAAATAGCTCATTCGATTTTTCTCGGCAAGACTGATTTAGCAGTTCAATACTTTTCGTAACACAAGAAAATATTATAGAAACCAGAAAAAGCAATACCTTGGAATATGTGTACTCGTACGCCATACATCGTAAGCTTGTTTTGATTGATCTTACCGGATGGCGGATTTTTAAATCCATAAACGAAGTCTATCCTCAAAGAACGTGGGCGTTAAGAGTGCCTTGTCGTTTGTCTGGTTGGCTGCGTTATGTCGACATTATTTTTGAGTAGAAAACGAAACATATTGTAATCCTTCAGAAGAAAAGGATGGTCTCCAGCGAGTGCAAGAGCAGAGACAGGGCCAAGTAGAGGGGGAGAAAAGAGGTGGAGGCACCTTGCCTTCTGCTGAACCTCCAAGAAGTTAGCACAGAAAAATATTGTCGAAATTACTCGAAAATAAAATGAAAAACTGTCGCTAATTTGTTGATAATTTGTTACGTAGAAATAAAATTTCTCGCTCTTAAATTAATACCAGAAATGTGATATTCTGATAACTTCTATCAAGTTCACCCGACAATTCCAAGGAGACCAAGAAAATATATAAGAAACAATAATTAAATGAAAAATTATCACTCATTTGGTGCTAATTTGTATCGAAGAAAGAAAATGTGTCGCTCTTAAATTAGTACCAGAAACGTGATTTTCTGTTAACTTGCAATCAAGTTAGACTGACAGTTCCAAGAAAACCAAGAAAATACATAATGACCAATAATTAAATGAAATATTTTTATTGCTAATTAGTTACTAAAATATAAAAAAGGTGTCTCTTAAACTAACATTGAAAGCCATACAACAACAACTTGATATCAAGTTAGCGAAACATCGCATTTCCGGTATGATTTTTTTCGTTTTATTGCGAATAAGCAACAGAAGATTAGCAACAAATAATCGACAATTTTCGAGTAATTTCAACAAGTATGCTGCGTCGAAGTGTGTGCTGACGCAACTGTGGGCAGGTAAGAGTAGAAGGCCTGCGACTAGCGCGAGCTGTTATTTGCTAAAATAGAAAATATATTGCTCTTAAACAAAAGTCGAAAAAGCCATACTTCGTTAACTTGATATGTTAGCGGAATACCAGAAATACTTGATAGTATTACTTATAATACTAATATTTACCTATAATACTAATATTACCTATAATTAATACTAATATTTACCTATAATACTAATATTATACTTATAATACTAATATTATAATTATAATAGATAATACTTGATAGTTTAAGAGTGACAAATTTCTTTCTTTTGCGTAATTAATAATTAGCAACGAATAAGGGATAATTTTCGAGTGAATTGGACAACTTCGCTGCGCTGTGCTGCGCCAGGTGTGGGCAGGCCGGCCACCAGACACCGGTGAATGTAAATTGGGGACCAGAAAGAAAATAAGAGTTTGACGCATATGTAAATTGGGGACCGACCCAGAGACGGGTATACGTAAATTGGTGACCGACTACTTCGTCCCCTCCCAGGTAAAAGGGGAAGGTGACACTATTTTCGAAGAACATTTTCATAGCCATTATTTTTAAAACACAACTTTCTTCGCAAATTTCCAGTCTGAATGATTTGGTTAAAAATGGTTTTTCATTCAACTGAATCATTCGTTGATTGACTGAAGTCTGCTTATACTGCCATTTTTATATTCTTCCTTTAACCCTGCTAATATTCTATAACGCTGAACATGAAATCTGGACACTCTTCTAGGGTTTTCTTTGCTTTTCATTTTGATGTAGGAGGGAATCTGGAAGACTTATTCTTTTCCTTACCTAGGCTGGTTTGGTTCCCAATTTACACGTACAATTAGAAAGTAAGTCTCGCAAGAAAAATTGAAAGGATTATTTGGTCCGCAATTTACCTACTGCCCCAGGTACAGGTGTAGAAGGCCTGCGACCAGCGTGAGCGGTCATAGGTTTGCTAAAATAGAAAATATGTTACTCTTAAACAAAGGCGAAAAAGCCATACTTCGCTAACTTGATATGCTAGCGGAATATCGATTTTCGGGCATGGAGTAACAAATTTCGGGCAAGGAGTAACAAATGTCCTTGCTTTGCGTTCTTAACAATTGGCAACAAAATAAGCGACACTTTTCGAGTGAATTGGACAAGCATGCCGCGCTGCGGGGTGGGTTGACGCACCGGCGGCCAGGTAGGCGTAGAAGGCCTGCGACCAGCGCGAGCGGCGGCGCAGCTGCAGGAAGGCGGCGCGCGCGGCGGGCCAGTCCAGCTGGATGAGGCGGCACCAGCCCGCCTCGTGCAGGCACAGCAGCTGCACCTCGCGCTGCGGGGAGCGCGCCGCCGCCGCCTCGAACGCCGCCAGCGCCTGCTCCACGTTCGCCTGCGCAGCCAGGCCACGCGGCCGCTGCACACTAGGGTTTTCGCTCTTCAGCAAGCCACGTTTAAAATATTAAAACAAAACAAAACAAAACAAAAAAAAAAAAAGCAAAAACGACGAACACAAAACGTCGAGGTTTAAAAAAAAATCGGTTAAACAAACAATTAATTAATAAATTCATTGGTGAAAAAATAATCGATTAAAATATATTTGTTTAAACATCGATATTTTGTGTCAATGATTTTACGTTTTTAGAATGTTTAAAACATAAAATGATTAAAACAGAATGTTCTTTTAAACATCTATACTTTTCAGTCGGTGTGTTTACGATGTTTGAAAACATCGATAGATCAAAACCGATGTTTTTGAAACATCGATATTTTGTGCTCGATGTTTTCTAAGTTTTGTTCCGGTCTGAAAATGTTCCATAATCACACTTTTGTAAGAGTTAAAATATGAATTAATAACTGATAATAGCTTTGTCGGTTCATGGGTTCGAATTAACTGTTTATACTTGAGCAGACTATCTCTCCCCCGAGAGATCACCCAAATGTTCCGGTCTTTCTCTTGTCTTTCCTCGTATTTCGCATGCTTAGAGGCGGTTAACGCATGTGCAGTAAACATAGGGCGTCCTTCTTCCTGCATCCTCCTATGGCGAACGGAGGGAAGCTCTGGGCCCTTGAGATGACCCTGAGCGCTCAGGCTTCCAGGCTTAATTTTGATCATTATTCATTTCATGTTTTAGTTCATTTTGTTCGTTTAATCTTAATTATCCATGAATAATCATCTATATATTTAAAAAAATAAGGTATTCTGCCATGGCTTCGTTTAGAGCTTCTACTGAACCGATTGTAGTATTTTTTCCTTTAAATGAAAGAATGTGATCCCTAGATGTGTTATCAGATATTGTTTGTGTTGATTCACCAATATTTACGGTGTAAATTAATTAATTAAATCATTCTTTAATAGTACGCTTATCAATAGTCAATTGTTTTCTTCCAAAGGGTGGCTCTTTGAAAATTGATATATATGATATCGATGTGCGTTCCCGCCGCTTCATGGTGGCGCTGCTTGATGTTTTTGTTCTGATTCTTGAGATTTGTTCACAATTCGTCAAGGTTTTGTTTCAGTGTAATAATTGCATTGTGAAGATGACAGTTTGCATATACATATTTGCTTTTGTAGTGTATTTTGTAGAGAACATTCGGACAGTGGGTTTTGTGCGGTTGTAGTGAAGTTGTTTACAGGTTATGTCGAATTCTGAATCGTTGCCCACGCGCCCCAAAAGACTCAAACGCACTACATTGACTGGGAGCAGGGAAAGAGAAAGTCAGCGTATGTGTCGTGATAGTGAGGTCATTTCGTTTTCTGTTGGGTTATTGTCTATGAAATGTCAGTTTTGTTCTACTTTGTACTTCCCATGTCAGAGAAATTCTGTAAACGAGTTTACTATGTGTTGCTTACATGGGAAAATAAGTTTACCTTCGAGCAATATGCCAGAAGAAATCAAACAGTTGTTTATAGGAGATTATGACACATCAAAAAACTTTAGAAATAATATCCGTCAGTATAATAGTGGTCTTACTTTTGTGTTATTTGGTGCCGATATTGCATTGTCACCTGGTCATGGCCCATACGTGTTCAACATTTTGTGAACTCCACATCACAGAATATCTTCGTTATACCCTAAAGATTCAAACAATGCAACATATTGTGAACATTAGTCAGGGCACAGTATTTTACATTTATCTTAGATCACACCGTCATATTTTGACGGGTTCTCACTAGTAGATGTTTAAAAATATCGATGATTTTGGGGTGATGTATTAATCGATGTTTTAATTTTGAAAATATCGATGATTTGGGGTGATGTATTAATCGATGTTTTAATTTTGAATCATCGATGTTTTGTTGTCGATGTCGCATCCGTAGTGCAGGCACCGCCAGAATTAAGACTCACTCAAAATGAAATCATGAATATCACCGTCGGGCGTAGGGGTAAGTCTACCTCCAATATTTTTTCTATGTGGAGTATATTGAAGGGGACTTTACCGTAAGATATACCCCATATATTGGATCGTCCCCTCACCAGTAATTTGCTAGTGGGAATGACCCTGAATTAAACATAAACTGGGTGACATGTTACCACGGAACCATTCACGTCGTTAAACAAGAACATAATCACAAGAAATTCAATGTTTGCAAACCAAGTCTTCACTTTGTCCTCAGAACAACACACTATCGTGTTACGTAGTAAGATTTCAAGAACTTCTAGCGTTTTCCATTTTATAAATACCACTATCATCACTGTCCATTTTTTTACCGATATATCGATAATCCAGTAATGGAATAGCGAAAATCGGTATGCAGTTATATATCGCATACCAGTATGTCCGTATGCCGGTTTTAATTCGAGATTGGATCCAGTGGGAATAAAAAGAAGCCCGCTCCACGTTAGCTTGCGGCAGGAAGCAGCGGCCGCCGGTGGGTCGGCCCGCCCCCTAAGTGGTGGACCGCAATCTAATGAGATAGACTGCGCCGCGCCACACAGCCCCGCGCGTCAACTAGGCCTACTGGGCACACAACTAAGCGGCAAGAGGTTGAAATAGAAAAGATATAATGATAGCTCTATTGAGCTATCGATATATCTTTTGCCTAAACCGCTAAACTGTTAAACATTTGTCAACACCGCTAAACTGTTATTTTGAATAAAATAAGTGGTATCGGAATTTCGAAATAACCGTTTGGGACCGTTCAAAAAATGCGATAGCTTTCAGATGCGAGTAGGCTAGTTGTAATTCGATATATTATTGTAATTAAAACTATCTAAAAGTTTTCTACACATTGTAAATGTTCAAAAAAATCGATTTTAGTTTATTAAGAATTTTAAAAAATACCCAAATTATATACTACGTGGTCACAGATACATACGGTACATGCGAATTGTTTCGACCACAGTTTCGTAACTGGTTTTTAGAGTCGGGCAGGTCTTGATTTATATGAAGACCTTATTGATTGGGACCTTAGGCACCACATTTTGGAAAAGTGCAAAGATTGATAAAGAATTCAGTTCAAATAAACTTGGTGTGCGATGTAATAAAATAGCCGGTCATGGTTCTGTATACGTTGTTCGGCCAGCAAATTCCTCATATTTAATTTCATTTGCAACACTTTCCTTGACAAGTTTTGCCCTCGATCCCCGACGTTGCCTATCGATGGAGAAATAGTATGCATCAAATTAATGAGCTGCGGGACTCCGGGTCGAGTCTGTCGTATGGCGGGGCTACGCAAACGGCATTCGGCAAGTTCTGTGCGACTGCTCGGCCAATCCCGTGCAGGCGAGGTGCTCGGTAAATGTTTGCATTCCTTGATGTGCCCAAAAGACTCAACACTCTTAAGATAGGGTGACCATCGAATGTTACGCGCTAGGCAAATATTCATAGTAAGCAACTCACCCTCACTACTCGGGATTCGGCGAGCAGACGCTCAATATCCTTCAAATGTTATTAGTGTGGTGCGTCCTTTATGTTCTTCCATTACTCTCATTTGAGTTAAAAGTATTCTGTAACTGGAACCTACAAAGTTCCATTTAAAAAAGTATTTGAACACTTGCTCTTTATATTCGTTGTTTGGATTTTAATGAATAAGCAAGTGTAGGAGCTGAATTTGTAGTATTTGAGATACGAGCATTATTCCACATTATCAAACATTTTTCAGGATATACAAATTTTAAGAAATACTTAAAAAACCATATGAACCCAGTTTTTTTAATACATCAAATATAGGAACTTCTTCGAATTTAAGATGTTCTGGTTGCCTGGAAAAATATTACGGCTAATGTCCGAATCTGGCTAATCCACGAATATGCTTGTTAATATACACATAAACAAAAATAAATCGATGAAGACCGAAGTAAGTACAGTTTCAAAGCAAATTTCGGCCTTTAGCCTAACGTGGCGAACACGAATTAGGTGAAGTATATTCCAGTAATAGAAAAAGCATATATTATGAGATAAACATGAACCAGACTGCGGGTGGGTAAATGTCTAAAGGTTAGTGAGAGGCAAGATGTACAGTTTGAGTTCTGCTGTGTCAATCGTAAATTTGTATTTACACGAGTACACGGTTCGATAATCTAACCTAACATCACTGTATACCTCAGTTGACAATTCGCTACGCATTTCTGAGGTGGAGCGACGAGGCTCCGGCCTTCGTCTTTGCGATTTACATAAAACAACTATAAGTCGGTGCACGCGTAATTTGCAACGGATTCCCAAAGCGTTTTAAGGCAAAATTCTTCTCGCGAGCTCACAAGACGCTTCATACTCCGACAATCACTTACTTTTACCCACCACCTTGAGGTTACTGCTAAAATTATCCGGATGATGTCTTAAATGATTAGTTCTTCTTTATTCAGACAACTTTGTCAAATAAAGTGAATGTGTAGTTAATGTGCAAATGAACAGGTTAATGTGCGAATTAACACAGAATGGTCACAGAAGCATTGTGTAATTTCGAAGAAAATATGTTGTTTTAACTACCAATCACCAGCCCCCTTTTTCAAACACCAGTTTCACGCGTGACAGAATCAAACGCACGGTTTGGGAACAAAAGGAAATTTAGAGAAAAAAAGCCTTTCCTGGTTGTAACGATTCTCTAGGGACTGGAAGGGAATGGATTAACGCAAAAGCCGCGGAAGAACGTAGCCCTTTTAGAACCTCCGATGGATACGGGCCTCGAATTATTCTTTTAAATATTGAACTGTGTTCATAAATATGTAAAAATAATTTGGAGCTGCTTTATGAACGATGCAGTGTTTCAAAATAAATCTATTTTGTTCAGATTTTTAAACTTCAAATACGATTAGCTGTGAAGTATCAAGCCGAATTTCTTTTTTAGAATGTAAAGAAGAATATTACTAGTACGTAGTACGTATGTAATAATTAAAATATTTTGCAGCATTGTATTCTGATGATTTGTTTTTAATTGCAGAAATATTATTACATGCATTAAAAACTGATTTTTTGTGAAAATGAAGAAGCAAAATAACACCGATTGTTACAAAACGCACTGCAATGCCCGTTATTCTATCTCAAGATTACTTTCATTTGTTCAGGAGAACTCTCATTTTCGCGACTGAAAAAAACAAACATTCAAACATTCCTTTAAGGGCTAATAGGCTTCAGGAGAGATTAGATTATCTTTATCTTCACATCTTTAGAATGCCCCATAGTAAGAGTTCTATCCTCTAATTCCGCACGTACATGTATAAGGTGACACCACATTCGTTACTTGGCGAGTAGCGAGCAACTGCACGCCGAATCCTAAGCAGTGCGGATGTGTTGCTTGCTATTTGCCGAGTGACGAACATTTGGAGCTCGCGCTACCCACCGCGTGTCGGTCTTTTGGACACATCAAAGGGAGCGAACATTCGCCGAGCAGATCAGTTGTTCGGGATTGTGCGAGCAGTAGCTCGCTTCCCGACGAACATGTGGAGCCTTAACAGTATGAATGTTGTGAAAAAAGGGGGGAAAAGATAATTATTTATTTCAAAAGTTTTGAACAAATAGCTAGTATTAAGGAAAAATAGTATTTTTAAACTTCAATTTAGTTAGACAAAGAGCGTAAAAAAAGTGTACTTTAAGATTTAAGCTAGTAAATTTAAGTAGCTTTAGCCAATATATTTAAGAAAAAGCCCTCCCGGCAACTACAAAAACAGCAAGGCAGTGGTCCTGAAAATGCAATTGTCCCTTGGATGAATAATTTCCGGCTTTCACAGGACTACTGTGAAGGGGAAAAACAAAAAAATCGCCGCACTGTTGGCGTCGCGCAGAGCAACGCGGGTCTCCAGCGCCAACGCAGGCGCGCCGCAGAGGGCGCCAGTGCGCGAGCGCGGGCTCGGCTCGGCTCGGCTCAGCACGAGAGAGCAGGCGGCAAGCGGAGCCAGCCAGCCAGCCAGCCAGCCGGCCGGCCGACCGACCGACCCTCCCGCGTGCCGCAACCGCCTCCACCGCCCGTGCCACGCCACGCCGCTTTGCGCCGAGGGGCCCGGCCTCGCCGCGCCCGCCCGCGCCGCGCCGCGCCGCGCTCCGCACGGCTCCGTGGTCGGTTGCCTGCCTGCGTTCCCCTCCCGCAGCACCGGGCGCGCCCAGCCCGTCCCAGCCAGCCGCCTGCCCTCGTCCGCCCGCTGTGCTTCCCCTTCGCTCGCGAAGCCGTGCGGCGCTTGAGGCTGCTTCCAACTCCGCGCCGCGCCGCGCCGCGCCGGGCCCCTCACTACTATATCTGCATCTCGTTTTCCGTTCTCTTCTGATGGCAGGCGGCGATGTAGTCCTGAAATCGCTTGAGAGATTCGCGGGGCGACAATGAGTATCGATTGTTGCACGGTGTGAGGCTGGGGGGAAAACTAAATGTAATTGCGAACGAATGTTCGTCTTGATGCTTGGGCGTGCTAGCGATGGGATGATTAATCATGCTTATGCTGTACGGTGACTAACCTAAAGCCTCGGGTCTATTTCTTGTCCACTACGCGTTGCCAAGAGCGTTTTGATGAACTTTCGTTTTATTCATTAACACATTTAGCCGCTCTTTTTATTACGAACTCTGTATTGTTCGCACGCCATTTGTTCTTCATTAAACTCCTACATTTTTCGCCTGTAATATTTATACATCTTCCTCAATATATTGTACATTTATAGCATGATATTTTCTTTCCGGGTTTTCTTCATTGTGTCACCTAGCAACAATGAGTTTTCTTTTTAGGAAATTCTTCCCTCAGATCCTTCTGTTGAATATTTTCTCTTTTGCTGCTCCCTCATCTGCTGTTGATACTAAATACTCTGTGCACATCAAAATGCGCGTTGACAATGACGTGATAAATGGACGTCCGTCACAAACGTTCCTACGTTCGTAAAATACATCGCTATTGGTGCATTGAAACTTGCCATCGTAATAAAACATCATCACGTCAAAGTTACATAAATCGAACGTCATTCTGAGTACTTTGGTACATTGTACGGGAAAGACATGAATATATTCACGTAATTGAGCACACCTCTTTGGAGACGACAGTTTCATTATTATCCTCTGTTTTTGTGTGTTTCATTTGAATATTAAAATTTAACTAGATTATACAAGAGTATAGAGATAATAATGAAAAAAATGATAATATCAATAACTAAGTACATTGATTCAAAACTGAGGGACTGACAAAGAAGAAAAATACTTTGGGGAGTTGGGTTAAACGTCTCTGTATTAAATGTTATATACAATAGTTAAATCACAGTAAAAAATCACCCTTTTGAAATTTTAATTGCTCGTTTTTTACTGCTTTGTTTATTATACGTTCTCTTTACAAATGGAAAATGCCGTAATAAAACCAAACACGTGAAAACAACTGGTAATGAAAAATGAAGCAAAAAAACTATTTCTGATTAAGAGGTTAAAAATTGCTGTAAATTGATTCATCCTATTTTTTCTCACAAAAAAACCTATTCTTTGGTCAAAAAATATTATTTTAAACTAATTTTGATTTCGAAGCAGCTTTTGATGACTGAATGTTAAGTTGTTCTTCATTTCTATTTTTAGATATGTACGTAAAACACATGTCAAACTTCTCTCAGATTTGGAATATTTAAATACTAAAATATTTTTCTTATAAATAGAAAAAGTATTATCCGAACAATGCATTCAATTCTTATTCCTACAAGATGCAAAAAAAGTTAAATATATTTCTTTTAACAATTTAATGACGCAGAATTCATCCAGAAGTCCTTCATCCCCACACTTCCACGCGATTTTTGCCAATAGCTTCCCGATAAGGGACCTATCCAATTATTTTTCTCAACTGCGGCAATGCGATCGGATGTATCCTCATTCTAGATACCGCCCACACATCATATTTTTTAAGTCAAGGACTTCCCAAGAGATTTAGCTTAACACTATCTTATCAGTTACCGATAAAACTGGGTTAGACGAACATGGGATAGAAGAAAATATTAACTGCAGGGATAGACGAACTGTTTTGTTTTAAGAGAAATGAATCCTCAGTGACCAAAACGATCCTGTACTATATTTTTTTGACAAGAGCTTTTTAAAGACGTAATTTTTTTTCCCCTAGGGCTTTTATCCAGCCGCCAGCCGGTTGCCCTTCACGTCCCGAAGGGACGCATATTAGACCATACACTAGACAAACACTCTTGCGGGCTCCTCTGATCTGGGGTCAGCAGAACGCGAGGCCCTCCGCGACAACACACACACAAAGTCAAGGGACAAACAGCCATGTCCAAGGCGGTACTCGAACCCGCGACCCTTTGGACCGAAGCGCTGAGTCGGTACTCGCTCTTAGCCACCTCGGCCATCCAGGTCGGCAGACGTAATTATAATACTATTTTAAAGTATGCAGTATACGAGTATTTTTCTTTTGCTGTCATTTGAAAGAGGTGTTAGCCAGAGAAGACAGTACCTGAATGGTAGTGAGTGATGCTACCACTCAGTGGACCGATTTGTGGCAGTTTCTTTTACAAAATGTCGGTAAATAGACGAGACGCTATTGAGGCACATTGAGAGGGCCAGTGACGTGAAGTACACAAGTCACAATAGACGAACGTAGTGACACAAATTAAGATTTAATAATCTAGTGCACGATGCATGCAAAAGATAGTCAGATCAGCAAATCGAATGAAATGAAATGAATTGTATTTCAAAAGCAGCGTGAGTAGGAGCGGAGTTGGGACGTTACAGATCTTATACACCACTAATGCTGAAAAGTCATTCGTAATATAAAAGGAAATGCTCCCACCCCGTGATTGGATTCCCGTTGTCGGAAAATAGAGTTGTTTTCTCTCCCTCATTTATCAGCAACGACATAGGAGGCTGCAGAGTCAGGAAGTTTTGCGATCACTTCATTTCAGAAGTACATGAAATTCAGATAATTTCTTTGTTTTCCCACAACTTTTTAATTTACGCTTTCTTTTCAGGGTTCTTTGACTTAAGCACCTAAACACCGCATGTTTACGGGTGCGTTCTGCCTTAAGCTTGTTTTACACGGTCATTTTTTCAACCTTTTTTTCATCATTTTTCTGTTCTGAAAGTGGATGGTAAAATGACGTTCGGTTCCACGCGTTATGTTTCGGTTCTGTAACTGGATAAAAGTGATTCCAGCGTTTTACATGGTCATTTCCGGTCTGTACGAAATCGTGATGAAAATACTTCCTCCGGACACCGCAAAAGCACTGAAGATCAAACATTTAAACATCGCATCTTTGGTAACAAATTCAGTCAAGTTATATGAAGAACATAGTATGTAATTTATTCCTCACTACATAATCACTTCACATTACAATTCAACACATCAGAACGCTCTCGAATCTGTACAAAATGAAACAATCACACCGCACGCATAACAAACCAAAGAAAGTTCCGAAAAGTGACGCCAGGAGCGCGGTAGTCGACTGGTCAAAATCTGTACCGAAAAATGAAGCATGCATCATTTTTACGTACAAATTACATCCAGTCTGGTTTGTCTCTCTTCTGTACCGGCGAAAAATGATGAAAAAATGATCGTGTAAATCAAGCTTTAAGCCAGTCCAACGTGTGAGTTGAGCCTACTATGAAAGTAGTGACGTCGCTAAAGGGAGGGGGAGGTTCACTTCGGCTTCGCCTACAAAGAGCTGTCACATAAAAAAATTAATAGAAAATGTATTTTTTTATTTATTTTGTTTTATTCAAACAAAACAAAATGTATATATTCAAAAGGTATAATTAACAGTTAATTTTGAACGATGGTTTTGGATAATTCAACATTGCATATTTCAAATAAAAGTTCGTTGTTCTTGAAATTCGTAATTAAATCAATATTAAAATTTCATGTTTACTTCAAATTTTTTAAAGTTGCGTTCGGATATTTCAAAGTCGGGCTTTTTTCCAATTACTTCAAATAGAAAAACAAATACCTAATGAATTCAGAAAGGTTCAAAACTATTACTTAACTATTACTCAAAGATGCAGGGGATTAGCTCCTTAAACATAAGGATCGGTTCAGGGTTTAAATGGAGAGAGGGATACGGGGTAAATTCAATCCGGGTGACGTTGCTGCAAGGGTGGCCGTGGCAAGCAGTGCGGTGTCGCGTCAGGTCGCGTCAGGTCGCGTCAGGTCGCGTCAGGTCGCGTCAGGTCGCGTCAGGTCGCGTCAGGTCGCGTCAGGTCGCGTCAGGTCGCGTCAGGTCGCGTCAGGTCGCGTCAGGTCGCTTCAGGTCGCGTCAGGTCGCGTCAGATCGCAACAGGTCGCGTCAGGTCGCGTCAGGTCGCGTCAGATCGCGTCAGGTCGCATCAGGTCGCGTCAGGTCGCGTCAGGTCGCGTCAGGTCACGTCAGGTCGCGTCAGGTCGCATCAGGTCGCGTCAGGTCGCATCAGGTTGCGTCAGGTCGCGTCAGGTCGCATCAGGTCGCGTCAGGTCGCATCAGGTCGCATCAGGTCGCGTCAGGTCGCGTCAGGTCGCATCAGGTCGCGTCAGGTCGCGCACGGCGCGGCGAGACGCATCGCGTTGGATCGCGCCGCGTCATGTCGTGCTGCAGGACTTATCAACTCATCACGTCGCATGCCATAACGTTGCATTACGTTGCATCGCGTCGCACTTCATGACTAGGAAGAGGATTTTTATGCCCTAAAAATCTTGAAATATGCTTTTAAAAATATGCATTTATGACCTCAAAATTCCAAAATATGCCCTTAAATATGCAATTAAAATTAACAATATTTCATTTCCTGTATAAACTTTCTTGACAAAATTCAGGAGAAGCATGCTTAGAATGAAAAGATTTATTTCTGTGCACATATGATATAACCTAACTTACTTCACGGGAGAAATAGTTGAAGTAAATATGCACATTAGAGAAGTACATTGTACATCTTGTTTCATTTTTCGGTCTGGTTTAAATAATATGATATCAAGAAATGTCCTACTTTTCCACAAGAACTGAATCATCTATAGAAAAGAAAAAAGCTCAAACTCTGACAAGTTCTTACTGTTCAATGTGCGCTCACAAATAAATATATTCTATGAAAACATGAAATATTTTACAGATAAGTATCTAGATTCATGAAATATGCAAAATACGCTTCTATAATTATATAAATGTGCACAGACAGGAAAAATCGGTCACATATGCACTAACATATTAAACTACATAGCATCGATTCTAACCAAATGTCAAGAAATTTCATTTAGCTGTGCCCTGAAGCAACGGACAAAAATATGCAAAATCATAGAAATCCGCATCCTAGTCATGACTCATAACATTGCATTGCATCGCATCGTGTGACGGCGGGTAGCATAGCATATCCCATCACGTTGCGTCGAGTCATATTGCATCGCATTGCTGCGCACCGTATCCCTTCGCATCGCATCATTTCGCATCGCTTCGCGTCGAGGCGATGAGTAGAGGCGCTAGGTGCAATCTGCAAGGCGCTAGATGCAAGGCGCTTGGTGCAAGGCGCTAAGTGCAAGGCGCTAGGTGCAAGGGACTATGTGCAAGGGGCTAGGTGCAAGGGGATATGTGCAAGGGGCTAGGTGCAAGGGGTTAGGTGCAAGGGGTTAGGTGCAAGGGGCTAGGTGCAAGGGGATATGTGCAAGGGGCTATGTGCAAGGGGATATGTGCAAGGGGTTATGTGCAAGGGGATATGTGCAAGGCGCTAAGTGCAAGGCGCTAGGTGCAAGGGAATATGTGCAAGGGGCTAGGTGCAAGGGGCTATGTGCAAGGGGTTAGGTGCAAGGTGCAAGATCCTAGGCGCAAGACGCTAGGTGCAAAGTGCAAAGTGCAACGTGCAATGTACATTGTACAACGACGGGACGTGCGAGGTGCTCACTCACCCTGAGGCGCTCGACGCGGCCGCGGAAGAAGAGGAAGAGCGCCGACTGGCCGAAGTCCGCCTGCGCCTCCGCGATCAGCTCCTGCGCGGCCTCCACGCCCGCGCGCACGTTGGCGCCGTCCAGCGCGAAGAAGGGCCGCACGATGGTGTGGTACCACAGCAGCGCCAGCCTGCACCGCACGCGGCACGCCGTTGCTCGCAAGCTCGCTCCCCGCGCGGAGACGTCGCGAACGATCCGATACTTCGAGTAGCGATATTACCGGTTTCGTTGCCGATACCCTTGTTTTATGTAGCGGTGGTATCGGAATCGATACTGGCATATCAACAATATGAAAATCCCGTATTAGCCGTCACAGTCTAATTTTGTTGAGTCCCAGTCCCGAATATTTTAAAGGAAAACGGGAGGTCAAAATGTCCCAATTGTGTGACAAGGACTAATCGGCATAATGGGCCATCAACAATTTTAAATTTATCATAGTGAATTAGTTGATTGATTGATTGATTTTTTCGTGTTTCCGGGCGCGTCAACTACTTCGGTCATTAGTCCCGTTAGTGTAGTGCATGTAATTTTTCTCGGGAGATGGCGGTGATCTTCCCCCGCTGGCTGGCGAGATCCGGCGCCGACCTACCGTCGGCTAGTGGGGTTTCCCCCTCACCAGGACTCTCCCACCAGCGGAGCACCGCCCCAGTCGGGACAAGCTCTAAGCTCCCGACCGGTCTCCCGGAATATGTGGTAGTGTAGTGCATGTTAGTGTAAGTGTGCGTGTGTAATGGGAGAGGAAAGGACAAGGAATGGGAAGGACAGATCGCGCGCGGTCCGTGGCCCGTTTGGTAGGGTACTGCTCCGGCATTCGCCTGGTATTGATCGGAGAAACCACGGAAAACTACCGATCAGAGCAGCCGGCCGCTAGAATTCTCCTCCAGACAGCAGCTGAATTCGACCTAGCTGAAAAGCTAGTGTCGAAAATCCTGCCGCCGTGGGGAGTGGGAATCTAGGACCTCCCGGTTAGAGGCGCTGCAGTGACATCAGTTGATGCACTGAGCTACCGCTACCGGTGGTCATAGTGAATTCGTTTGGGTTTGCATTAGTTTATAAAAAAAAGGAGTAAGCGCGAGTAGATCATACGCTCATGTACCATGTGACAAGAGTGTTTCTCAGACTATTCAAATCAAGAAGGGAGAGATTCAGTGGTGGTTTTTGGAGGGGGAAATGAGCTATCGCGTCATTTGAGCTTGTGTATGCTTTACCGCTGTTCCGAAATTCAATAATCCGATCCTTCTGCTTCTCTGAGTTTCTGTGCGACTTGGCACGCAATCTTAATTGACAAATACGGGCCAACTTCATAATGAATGAAGGTGCAAATGAAACAAACGGAGTATTATTTTTCTTTTTAATTTTCCAACTTAATTTTATTTTATTACTCTTTTCTTCATTTTATGGTTCTTTTTAGACAAACATTTTCCTTATCAAATACGGAGGCTGGGAATAACTCTTTTTCACACGAACACTGCCAACCCGTTATGTGCATTTGTTTCTTATTCCCGTTTCTTAGTCAAGAAAAAGTCATTAAGTCCCGTTTTTTATTTTTTATCATTTGGTTACCTTAAATTGATACAAAACTTTAGAATTGGTATCCAAAATTTTAGATTCTTGGAAATTCTAGTAACATTGGCGTTAGAATAATGCTGCAGCTTTAACACATTTAATTTGTTAAAAATATTCTTAAACGTGTTAAATAAGTGCAAATGAATATATTGCAAATCAATCCATACTGATAGATAATAGAACACTAAATTTACAAAAGTTTCGATAGTTTTCTGTTGTTGGTATCAACAGACTCGTTTTGCACAGTTTTACGAGTGTGTAACTTTCCAGCCTCTGCGCATGCCCAGAGGCTCAAAAGTGGTATACGTTACGGTGCTTCACGCTATGCAAAAAGACTCTGTATCGTATCGGATAACTGATCGCAACATCCCTATCTTCTCTTGCGTTGTCCGTAAACGAATATTCGCTTTTCGGAAAATTTGCCGAAAATTTGGGCGAACATTTCCACCACCTCCATCTTCTAGTTTTCTTCTTTTGCACTGTCATGTAAGGTCCAAGAAAACCCGGCGACCCTAACAAGAAAATAGTAAATTATTCAAATGTTAATATTTGCTTTAAACGTAGCATACGTTCCTAAACATATGTCATTTACCAAAGGATATTAAACGATTTCACGAATATTCGTTCACGAATGTGTGAAGTTTTAGAGGAGTGCAAATTGGCATTACAACTCACCTTGACTTGAACGGCGGCCCACGCCAATTGCAGCCCCGCAGAGAGAGATGATGTGATCTTTGCTTACGGTACAAGAAGGTTTTGAGCGAAATATGTTTAAAAGTCGCTCACTTTGGAGTCATAATCGTAGTTACAAATATACTGCCGAATGTGAAATTTGCATCTCTAGGAAAAAAACGTTGGGGAGTGAATTTAAGGTACAGTTTACTTAAGACACTAAGTAAGTATCGTTGTAATTGTTAGCACTAAAGAAGAAAAATTCGGCGAGAAAACTAACTTCGGATTAAATCCACCAAACGTTGTTGGGCATAGTAAGCGGGCAGCAGTATAAGGTTCATATTTAACCTGCATACCTCCCTGGTGCAGGAACTGACGGGCACCTTCAGTATTTCACTCCACAATTCATTTCTAAATACTGAGAAAGGCGCTTATTTCAGATTAAGAATGTTTGACACATGTTCATTCGGCAACAGACGTATTGGCTGAAAGCAAGAACCGAATCCACTGTTCAAAGAAGCCCGCTAGCACAATACAAAAGGCAGGATGAGGAGATTATCCAGCTTGTGCGATGCGCCAGATCATCGTTTCCGGAGGGGCACTCCCAGGGTCGGATTAATATCTTAAGGGGCCCAAAGCCAGACGAAACTATGCTGGCGCCCTAAGTACAATGAAGTACTAAACAAACATTATGTAAATGAAATAAATGAACTACAACCTTTTCAATTTAAAAACGAAAGAACAAAATAATATAAATTCAAGAACATTCAAATAAAAATGTTTTCCAACAATGTTAAACCTTAAAAGAAATTGTTACCTAATTTTCAAAATCTGAACTGAATGAATTTACTTAAATGATCATACAATTGGTAAGGAACAATTGGAAAGCTGAATCATGAATAAGGTAATTAAAAGATTTTTTTCCTTTTTAGGGCTAATATAAAATTCAGTTTTAATTATTGGGAGCCCCTATCTAGACAGCATGTGCTTAGTTTGATTGTGTGTTAATCCACCCCTAGCCACGCCCTTCACAAGTACAACGCTTTCGATATATGGATGAGCGGCGAGTGATGCATCTAAGTGTACCTAGTAAAACCACGCATCTAACGGCAATCCACCCATAAAATTACATTGAGACTTGGCTGAATGCACGCCTCTAGCCATTAAGGCTAAACGTAGCGACACTAGTTCAATTTGTCGCCACCACGAGGCAGCACCAAAATAAACAAAATTTACTCGACCGATAACGTCTGAAAAAATTGCCCGATTTTCAATCTGTAAACGGCAGTGGACTCCTTTTTAAAATAGAATTTACGCTACGAAGCCGTTTTTTCAAAAAAGATTTCCAAACACTTTTTAGAAAATTTGTCTCAGTTCCGGGAAGAAATTAAAAAATGTGGGCTTATAGCGCGATGACGACGTGCTTCCTGAATCCAACTCCGTGTCAATCATGCAAATCGAATAAATAGGAGCGGCGTAAAGTGAAATTTCGGAAAAACACGTCACCCCTCTTCCCGCTCCACACCGTTGCGTCATCCGACCTTTGTGGGAGCTCCCTCGTCGCGGCCGAACGGCCAAACCCGGCGGCCTGCGGCACGGGAGGAGTCCGTGTTCTCAGGCAGGCAAGTCGGGCAGTCGCAGTTTATGCTTTCGTCCCTTTCAATCTCAATATATTTTTCTCCACTTATCAAACTAGTGATGCTGGAACACAACCAAACGGTCTCGTATCATCTGTAATAGTCGTATTTTGTAGGTATACATCTCGTTCACATATTTCCGTCTTCCTTCGAATACCATCAAAAAATTATTTGAGGCATTACTCAAAATATCGATTACGATTTGGAAACTGATTTCAAAAAGAAAATTGAACTAATTGTGTAAATATCATCAATATTCCATGTTCTAACACCCTATTTTACATACATTTTACTTCCAAATCTTCCGTTATCATTCCACTACCAGAAAGAATAAGCCGAGATTACGCACGAGCTCATTTATCCTGCGACTCGATTTTTCAAAACTCAATTTTTTTTGTGATAGGCGAATTCGAGAATTAACATAGGTGCCGCAACTACATGCTGGTTTGTCTGCGGTCTGTTCAATAGCACCCTAGTCTAAAACGTAACTGGTGATTATTTTGCTCCTCAATAAAACACTCAAATTCCTTTTGCAAAAAGAAGCACGTACACTACTCAAGAAGAACAAATAAAATGCTCTTGTATAACACTTCCATAAATTTAAAGAAAATAGTTAATACAATGTTCTCCAGTACTGCAAAACATAATCTTGTGTATGCGGGTACAAAGTACAACAGCTACACACGAAAAATATCAGAATGTTTCTGTTACACAACGTGAATAGCAAATATTTAGTGGCGAGCGGCCTCTTCCTTGGTACCTTAATATCGCATGAGTCAGCTGTGTCGTAAGCAGTGTCCCGCTAAGTGTGAGAAATTTGTCGATGCGTGCAGTACCAGAATAGACGGAACGTATTTTTTTGGAGGCGGATTATACAGTTTCCGTGAGAAAAGCTATTTAGAGACAGAACCTATACTCATTGAGAACCTAATTGCAATTGAAACTGCCAACGGAAAAAAGGTCTTAGAATTGTCAAAAGGAGGTAAGGAAGCTATGAACTGTGAATTGAAGGAGTACGATTGTGACTAACACTTTGTTGCTTTGAATCAATTGCACTGCTAGGTTAACACAGTGAAGCACAAGTGCGCACCGGAACCGGATTCTGTGTTTGAAATGAGGCAAGATGTGGCTAACGAAGAACTATTGCTTTTATTACCAGTTGATCCGTCTGCCTGTCACAGCCTGTTACATACACAGTTTATTTACATATATACTCATAACTGTCCTACCATTTACTACAGGAGCATTTGCTCCCCGTTAGCATCTGCTAACTGACAAATGTAGTGTTAACATGAGCCTGGAGCTCATACTCACAAGCTTGTGACCTCCTACGCACACTGGCGTCTCGCGATGGTCTGGCGACAAAGTTCGAGGAACGAAGGCTACCCTTTGCAGAGCCCGCCCGCCTTTATAGCCTCGCCGAGGCTGCGTCGCCACCCGCCGGGTGCTACTGCCCGGCGGATGACACTCCCCGCCAGGACTTGCAACACATCTGGCACAAGTGTGACGCGTACCCTCTCTAACTGCACCCTGGGCTCGGCCTCCCTCGCTTCCTGCCCACTGTGGGGCATTCTGCACGTGTCCACTCCGAAAGTGTCCGCGATACCCGCTGTGAACCACGCTGCCGCGTTTCAGTAGCGGACGGTACAGCCTGCCGTTGCCCCAAACACGACTTTGATCAAAAATTTCTTCCAATTACAGAGCAAAGTCGTTCAGAACTTTATCACACATCAGTTTAATAAATTACCCCTTGTACACACATTAGAAATAAAATATACACCTTTTAACAAACACTAATCATCACGTCATTTTTTTCACATATTATAACTAAATTATGTCTTCACATTTTCACAAGAATAAAAAAATGTCACAGTCAATTCTGAATCTCAGTCACGCTTCCACAGTTTTCACATGGATATATTGTTTGTTTATTCACGGTCCTCCGGAAGTGTGACCATCGGTCTCGTCAGTGGGGTGAAGGATACTGTCAAAACATTCTACTCAAGGCATCAGGATTTTGGTGCGTTGAACCTTTTTTATGAGTAATCTCAAAATCATATGCTTGCAAAGCTAGCGAGCATCGCATTAGCTTGGGGTTGTTGCCCGTGGAATTCTGTAGCCACACAAGGAGATTATGGTCCGTTTCGACCTTAAATTTTACATGCCCGTCCAAATAGCAACGCGATTTTTTTATGCCCCAAATGATGGCGGCACATTCCTTTTCCGAATTCCCGAACTTTTCCTCGGCCAAAGACAATGTTCTACTCAAAAACAAGGCTGGGTGCTCTTCCCCATTGCTATCGAGTTGGGACAAGATCACGCCTATTCCGCGGTCCGACGCATCCACTTGCAGTATGAATTTCTCTCTGTAATTTGGCGCCCGGAGCACGGGATCTTTGCATAGTGCCTCGCGCAATGTCACAAACGCATCTTCACACTCCGGCGTCCATCGCACCTTGCCATGACATTCGCTCCCTCGCAACAAATCACTAAAGGCCCATTCACAATGCAATCACAAACATAAGCATAACACATAGACATAGACATTAACACAAGCGAAGAGTTGGCGTATTCACAATGGCGAACATAAACACAGGCAAAATAAGAGTTTCTATTGGCTATGAGACGCAGCACTCGAATCGACACGAATAGTTCGCCTATCGACTTCGATACTCGATTTTGAGTTAACGAACTGTGATTGGCTCATTCCTCATGTCTGACATAAGCATAAGCACAGAAGCTTGAATCTTGCAAGCTAACGGCTTACGTGTTATGCTTATACGAACGCATTGTGAATGAGTCCACTTGTAGACGTAGTCCTTACTTTAATGTTAACGCCATGCTTATGCTTATGTTTGCATTGTGAACGGGCCTTAAGAGGAGCGGCCTTTTCCGCGTACGCAGAAATAAACTTACGGTAGTAACCCGTTAGCCCTAAAAACGCACGGACATTTCTTTTGGTTTTTCGTTTGGGAATTCTTAATGGTTTCGATTTTTGCATCTGGCGGACGCATCTCTCCGCTTCCTACCTAATGTCCCAGATATTTCACAGAGTTCTGTGCAAATTTGCATTTGACAGGTTGAACGTGCCACTTGACATTTCTCAGAATTTTAAAAACCTCTTCTAAGTGAACAATATGCTCCTGCCAGCTGTTTGAAAATATAGCTATATCATCTTGGAATGGTAACGAGAACTTCTGACAGTCGCGGAGCAAGTTGGCCATCATTTTACTGAATAAAAATGGAGCATTTTTTATTCCAAATGGCATGCGCAACGGCCGGTACGTCCCGAAGTTTGTAACAAAGGCGGCATAACGTTGCGCGCGTGGTATCGTAGGAACCTGCCAATAAACTTTCGCCAAATCTATTACAGATATTATTTTGGCTGCAGCTACTGTTTCTATTCTTTGCTCTATGTGCGGTAACGGATAGTATTCAGTTTTCATCACCTGATTTAGCTTTCGGTAATCTATGCACGGCCTAGGCGCCTTCCCCGGAGCTTCAACTAGAATCATCGGTGACGTATAATCGGATTCTCCTATCTCAATTATTTTGTCACGTAAATTTTTTTTAATTTTTCCCTCTAAGATGTCGTTCTGTCGAGCAGACATTCGATACGGCCTACTCCGAATTGGTGTGGGATCATTAAGCTCGATGTCACAAACTTCCGCATTCGTTAACCCGGGTCTATAAGAAAAAAGGGATTGATACTTGATTATCAAATTCTCGAGTGCGTTTCGGAAGTCTTCCTCAACGACTGCACCTTCGATTGATTGATTGATTGATTTTTTCGTGTTTCCGGGCGCGTCAACTACAGTGGTCATTAGTCCCGTTAGTGTAGTGCATGTTTTCTTCGGGAGATGGCGGTGATCTTCCCCCGCTGGATGGCGAGATCCGGCGCCGACCTACCGTCAGCTAGTGGGGTTTCCCCCTAACCAGGACTCTCCCACCAACGGGGCACCGCCCCAGTCGGGACAAGCTCTAATCTCCCGACCGGTCTCCCGGAATATGTGGTAGTGTAGTGCATGTTAGTGTAAGTGTGAAGGGGAGAGGATAGGACAAGGAAGAGGAAGGACAGATCGCGCGCGGTCCGTGGCCCGTTTGGTAGGGTACTGCTCCGGCATTCGCCTGGTGTTGATCGGAGAAACCACGGAAAACTACCGATCAGAGCAGCCGGCCGCTAGAATTCTCCTCCAGACAGCAGCTGAATTTGACCTAGCTGAAAAGCTAGTGTCGAAACTGCACCTTCGAGCTTACCAGCAACATCGAATTGGTCGGATTCGAGTCTCACTGCGTATCTGTCAAGTTCATCCTCGTCCTCCTCATCTGATACTCGAGCGTCGAGAAAATTTACATATTCTGTTCGCTGGTGGTAGGGCTTAAGCATATTCACGTGGTAAACGTGCCCCGTCGCTTTACCCGGCAACCGTACCACGTAATTCGTCTCACAAATCTGAGACTCAATTTCCCCTGGCCTCTCCATTGCACCGCCAACTTATTCGTTCGATTTGGAGCGAGCACAAGAACATGATCACCGCAGTTGAAGCTTCTTCGAACTGCCTTCCGAACATACCAAGCCTGTCTTTTTTCTTGCTCGCACACTGGTTTCTCTTGTGCTATCTCTCTGCATCGGCGGAGTCTATTAATTAAATTAAATACATGCTGAACGACAGAACTTTCAGTGTCACCAATTCCCAGTAACGTCTCGTATAACAGTGTCATTGTTGTTCTGAGATTTGTACCGAAGACTAATTCCGCAGGTGTAAAGCCGGTGCTCTCATGTACGGTCGTACGCGTGGCGAAAAGTAGTGCCGAAATGTGCTTCTCCCGCCTGCCTCTAAGCACAGTACGCGCAACACGCGTTTTAGTGTTCTGTGCATGCGCTCTACCGCATTGCTTTGCGGGTGATACACGGAACTATGCATAATTCTTATGCCGAATTTATCTAAGAACTCGTTAGTCAATTCACTCGTAAAACACGTTCCCTGATCGCACTGGAGCTCTCTCGGGCATCGTAGTCGACTGAATAATTCGAGCAACGCCTCTATTATTGTTCTTCTTCTTCCTAGGGCTTTTATCCAGCCGATAGCCGGTTGCCCTTTACGTCCCGAAGGGACGCATATTGGACCATACACTAGACAAACACTCTTGCGGGCTCCTCTGATCTGGGGTCAGCAGAACGCGAGGCCCTCCGCGACAACACACACAAAGTCAAGGGACAAACAGCCATGTCCAAGGCGGTACTCGAACCCGCGACCTTCGGACCGAAGCGCTGAGTCGGTACTCGCTCTTAGCCACCTCGGCCATCCAGGTCGGCCTCTATTATTGTTACCGAACGTAAATCTGTCACAGGAATAGCCTCAACGTACCGGGAGGACATGCACATGGCAGTGAGCAGGTACTTGTTCCCCTTCTTGGATTCTGGAAATGGCCCGCATGCATCGACGTTAATTTGAGAGAAAACGTCCGCTATTATTGGCACGATTTTTAAGGGAGCCTTGAGCTTTTATCCCGCCTTTCCAACCTTCTGGCAACTGCCGCACGTTCGTACAAATGTTTCCATGTCCCGATAACAATTTGGCCAGTATAAATGCTTCGCCATGCTATTCTTACTCTTTGTTACTCCTAAATGACAATTTGCTGTAACATGACACAACTCAAGTATTTTCCCTCTGAAGGCACGGGGAATTACAATCATGACAATTTCTTCTCCGCGTTTGTTTTGACGAACTCTGACAAGCGTTTCTCCTCTTAGTGCGTACCGCCCCTTCCCTATTCCTTCGCCCTGATTCTGAACGGTCTCAATGATACCGAGCAATTCATCACATTTCCGTTGTTCAGTGGGCAGCGTTCCCGGATCGAGAAGGCTTACATCCGTGACATTGCCTATGGCCGCCATCCTGATTGAGGTTTTTTCTGGGTTTACTCAATCGCTTAAGGCGTATGCCGGGATGGTCCCTAGTATTGCATCCCAGACGTAAATGTAAAATAACCCCCTTTTTTGTTTTTGTTTATTGTTCACAGTTGAGGCTGTCGGGTAATGACAACTGACATTTCTGGCGAATTTTGAATTATTGATTCTAAGTGGAATAAGTGGGAGCTATCTTATTATACATTTTTTAAGAATGTTCCTTACATCATGTCTTTCCATTTTGCAAAATTTCAAGAATAAACAAAAAATGAGAATAAATTAATTTGGCTCATACTGATAAATTAATGTAGTTGGTAATCACAAATTGATATTTTTCTTCTTCTGCGACACGTCAGGTAATATTAATTACATCCGAATCATTAAAAGTCAGTTAATATTAATTACATCCGAACGCCTCAACTGTAATTTTTAAAATTGTAAATTAATTAAAGTGGTTAGGCGGAAGAGCAGGCGTTAAGGCCTGAGCCTCGCCATAAATAAAGACAATTTTTATTATTATTATTATTATTATTATTATTATTATTATTATTATTATTATTATTATTATTATTATTATTATTATTATGGCACCTTCGGAGGTCGTATTACTCGCGTCGCGCGTGTGTTCTTGTAGAGTCGCCCGCTACCTCCCTCCGAGCCCTCTCTTCGCCGCTGTCTAATGGACTGGCTTCCTCGTCAGTTTCCGCGTCCTCGAATACCGAGTTTTGCTCGCTTGGCCCTAGTCCTTCGCTCGTGACAGAGTCCACCGCCGTCGTGGCCGCGGCTGCCGCACGGCGTATCTGCCTTCGCGTTTGAACGGCCGCAACGCTCTGTGGCTCGACATACGCATTTTTCACGTCCTCAATCAGCAAATTGCCGTTCTTTTGCTCAATATATAGTGTCCTATGTCGCCTTCTTTCCTGACGACGGCCGCTTTTGTTTGGACGGTGCCGAAATTCCCTGTTACTTCTATATGAGCGACCGGTAAATTAACTGGGTGTACATCTAAGGGTTGCATCACCCAGACCGTTTCCCCTGTGAATTGCCCCTCGGTCACGTACTTTGCATTCACTAAATCGACTGTCGCACCCGTATCGCGAAGCAGACTCATTTTGAATCCATTCACGACGCCTTGACTCACGTGTGGGGCCAAGAGGTCGTCTACTCCTACTTCCGCAATTTTATACATCGTTTTCGCAGCCTCGCGATTTTTAGGGCACCTTCTTTTAAAATGCTCCTCGGACCCGCACGTAAAACATTTAAGTTTCTTGGACTTTTCAAATTCTGCATCCCTTTCCGCGTTTTCCCTCATCGCAGAATCCTTACGCGAGAATACAGGTGAGGTTTTCCCCGCCTTATCCTTATTTGAAAACAATACAGTTTTTCTCTTATATCCTGCTCTATTATTTTCATAATTGTCCAACTTCTTCGCTAATTCTGTCGGTGAAGTAATTGCACCCCAATCGTCGACTAAATGTTCTCGAATTTCGGCCGGCACTCGCCTTTTTAATTGATCGACTACAGTTAAATCGAACAATTGGTCGAATGTCTGTATTCCGAGACCGTTAATCCATTCCTTACAGTAATTAGCTAATTCGTGGGCAAACACGTTCCAAGTTGAGCCAGCCGCCCTTTGATGCGACACGAATAGTTGCCGGAACTTTTCAGGATTGAATTTGAATAATCCTAACATGGTTGCCTTTACTTCATCGTACGATTCTTGTCTATCTCGAAGGGATAACCATGAATTTACATTATTGGGCAGAAGGCCCATCAGATGCGTCACCCAGTCATCGTTCGGGATCTCTATTCTTTTTGCATGGATCTCGAAAACCTTTAAAAAATTAGCGATGTCATTAGATTCTCCCCGAAATTTGTCCATTAATTGATGCATCCTTATACGCGCCTTTGAACTAGTATCATGACTCGATATGGACTGCCTAGACGGGGTGTCGCACGAAATCTTTAACTTCTCCAACACAAATTGCTTCTCTTCAAGTTCCCACTCGCGTTCGCGTTCGCGTTCCCGCTCTTCGCGTTCGCGTTCCCGCTCTTCGCGTTCGCGTTCACGTTCGCGTTCCCACTCTTCGCGTTCACGTTCGCGTTCACGTTCGCTTTCGCGTTCCCGCTCTCCGTGTTCGCGTTCCCGCTCTCCGCGTTCCTCATTAATTGCTTCTATCATCGCTTCCACGAATTCCTGATTACAGTTTTCATTCTCCGTAATGAGTATACATAATTGCGACTTCGTCGAATTGGACGGGACTGTCTCTCCTAGATCAGTGGCTATTTGTGACAAAACATTCTTCCTGAGCCTCCCAAATACGCCATGCTGATGCCCGAGTGACACGAAGAAAGAAAAAAATACCCCTGACAAGCACGATGGCCACATTTACCTAGCGCTGCTGTCTGATGAAATCGCAAATGCCTTCCGGGACGGCTTCAGGTACTGCCGGTGATTGTAGTGGAAGGGAGGAGAATGCGAGAGGCCTTCCTTCCTTCCTTCAGTTGGGCCGCACTCGCGTGGCCCCGAGTACTGCTTGTGCATTCACTTGATATTGATAAGTGTGGAAAACTACTCATTAGAGCAGCCGACCGCTAGAATTCTCCTTCAGACAGTGGATGAATTCGATCCAGCTAAGTACAGTAAAATTGGTCTAAACGAGAATCTGTACAAGCCAGAAACCTGTCTTAATTGGAAATTTTTTCTGACCTGTGAAGTTAAATGGCATTTTACACAGCATAAAACGGAACCTCTCCAACGCGAAAACGAAACTTTTTCATGTCCTGCAGGAAAACAAGAATCTGTATAAAACGGAATTCCTATGAATTTAATGCAATTAGCAGAGACACGCGAGAAATTCTTAATGAACTGAATGTATCTGCAAGCTTGTTTTAAAATCTCTATCCCTGTGACAAGCGATTCAGTCGTGGGAGCTGGACATTGACGGCGTGGGGCTTCAGCTGTCAGCGTGGAATTCGACCTTGGGGTCGCTTGGCCCTCAAGCGTTAGGCCATAGGATAATTCCCTCTCTCCCGACTCTCTGAGCGTGGGAAGGTGTACGGGAATGGCATCTATCACATGTCCCCCTGCCCTGCGCTGAAAATCATAATCCCTCCGCCAAATATGCATTGCTCAAGGCCATGCGAGGGTATCAGAAAGTCTTATAACTGGGTTGTGACGCATTGTGCGGTCAAAATCAGCAAGCATCCAGGATACAGGCCAGGATACAGCCAGGATACAGGCAGGGTAAGGTGTGTATTTTCCAAGTCAGAAGCTATCAATGAAGAGTGTTTAATATTCATTGAATGGTGATTTCTTCCATAAATACGTTTAAGTTAATTTATTTTGATAATTATAATAAAGTCATGCAATTTAATACTTTAAGGGCAGAAACATCAATATCACAAGTGTCATGAAATGAACAACCTTGCATAACACGGACATTTCTCTAAACCGGATTTTTTGCGTCCCGATCGATTCCGGCTTACAGAGATTTTACTGTAGTTAGATTCGAAATTCAGTCCTCTAATGCCCGGGACTCTAACCCTACGACCTCACTCCCTTTCAGCAAAGCAGCAGAGGCAACGGCGAGCTATCGTTGCCGGTTTTCTAGCGGAATTAACGCACGTGATTTGCCAACGACCACAAATATGAATTGCGAATGACGGCTGATGTCATCTGGTCTATTTACGTTTGCGAGGCAAGCGATGCCTTTCACTCGCCACAATTATTGTTCGATTAATTAACATTCAACGCAATCTAATGACGCTGGAGCGGTTCAATTGTAGCCGTGACACGCCTGTTTTATATTTTTTCTCGATTAAAACTTATTCTAAGGAAAACACGCTAATATTTATTTTTGGGATGATGAGAAAGTAACACGTCTTATCACATCTGCGTCATCTCAGCATCATATAATAACCATGTCCTAAGAGCGAAAACTCAAACGATCAGTTGACCGGCTGTGGAAATAAATAGGTTTAAAAAAAAAACGCACGCGCGCGCAGTGTGTTTGAAGGGGGCGTACCCTCGGATCTCCGAGTCGTATCGGTCTTTCCGGAGGGTGCTTCGTGTGTTCATCCGACAGGGGGTGGTGTTCAGTGGGCCGAAATAGCCCGAAAGGATACGAACAAAAACATTCCTAAGAAGGTCACAAATTCGAATGCTAGGCGAATGTATTTTATCTATGTAATATTTATTTATTTACTCTTGACTTATATATTTATTTACACTTTTTATTTTAATACGTAGTAGTATTGGCACTCCCTTAGGTTACAATGAATTTTTATTTCCGATTTCAGCTACAAAAATGGGACGTTAAATTACACAATGCTTGATTGATTTGAAACCTTGACAGTACTACTATAAAAATTAGAACAGTAAAAAAAAACATTTGTGATTTAAACTTCGTTTTTCGTTGCCATGGTGAAATCGAAAATAAAATATTTTTTATTTATTTTCATTTATTTATTTATTTTCTTTTTTAAATGTATTTTTTCATGTTTTAAAATTTATTTATTTATTTTAATTTTTTTAAATTTATTTATTTATTTTAATTTTTTTAAATTTATTTATTTATTTTAATTTTTTTTAATTTATTTATTTATTTTAATTTTTTAAAATTTATTTATTTATTTTCATTTTTATGTGCTTTATTTTTATTTATTTTCTGCGAACTTCGGTCCACAAAGGACCCAGTGTGCCGCGGAGCCGTAATGGATGCGGCCCACCGGGGAGCGGCGTGAGCGCGGGCGATATACGGCGCGAGGGGGCCGAGTGCAGCGGAAAGGGGTGCGTCGGCGCAGGGCGCGGGCCCGGGCGCTGCAGCGGGAAAGAAAGGGAGGAATTAAAATACAAGAAATTAGTTAAGATGTGAAAGCACGAAAATTGACAGAGACCCAATGACAACAAAAACAGTTTCGCTGGTATGACTGTGTAAAAAGTTACTCAAAAAGGCTTTCATTTCAAAGGCTTTTCCTAGAAGAGTTTCTAAGAAATAACCCTGAACATTATTATTTTGTGTTTAATTATATATATATATATATATATATATATATATATATATATATATATATGTGTGTGTGTGTGTGTGTGTGTGTGTGTGTGTGTGTGAATTACGTAGGAATTGCTACTAGCAATGCCCATAGTAATCGTGATGCCAGGACCAAGCAGTGGAGGAGAGAAGCGGTGCGAGAAAGCACCATCACACTCCATGACGCCCTCTGCAACTCGGTTTATGCGGTGATAAAGTGGTAAAGGCTGGTTAACCCGGAGATGGCTGCCTCGACAGTACCATTAAAGTGTATTGCCCAGTTTTCGCTGGATAGCCAGTCCCGAAAGTACATGTCAAGGCAATAACGTGTCCTGGACTTCAGCGCATAAATAGATTCTCATCTGCTTCGTACAAAAGTATTGTAAAATGCTTCAGTTTTCGCAACGATCTTCTACGAGAGAGTTGCAATGACAGAACAAAAAAATATTAAACCTCTTTTATATATAGCAACATTTGGAAGACACAAAGTCTCTAATATGAAATATTAGAGACTTTGTGTCTTTCAAATGCTGCTATAATTCCGCAATTTGGCATTTGGGATTTACTGTCAGTACATAACAATTAGTTTCCTATTAAATCATAAATCAAATAGCAAAAGGCTTACTCAAACGGAATAACTTTAATTTTATTTACTACTTTTATCCATATGTTCTGAAAACTGGAAGCGCTCAGTGATGCAATAATCAATTTACATGTCATTGAAAAAAAATCATAGTATTTTCAAAATTGTGTAATTTTGAGCATTAATTAACATCATGATCTTGTCTTATCTATCGTTCACAAGTGCTGCATTACGACATCTTGTGTAGAGAGAACGTAATGAATAATCTATAAGTTTTCAAAGTGCTGTTTTTGATGGACGTTCTCGGGCAGTGCCATTTTTAAAAATATTCTAGACGTTATGAACGATAATGGTAAATGGTAGGGCAGTTATGAGTATACATGTAAATAAACTGTGTATATACCAAAGCCATCCTGTCTGTGATTTGTTCAACCCACGACGTCACAGACAAGTACAATTTAAACTGGTGGCAGCGGTGGGATATCGAAGACTGCAGCATAGCGGATCATTGCAACCATAACCGTGGAGGTACGGTCCGCGGTTCGTTTCCAAGGGTGCCAAGGTGACATCTACGGGATTAACGAATTTCGCGAGAATTTCACATTTGTCATGAAAATCGCTCATTTATTTTTAAAAGCACTTTGTCGCGAAAATTTGCGAAAACAATTACATTAAATGCTGAGTCCCAAGAACTGAATTCAAGAAAACTCGAAATCGCTTTAATTTAAGTTTTTTTTGCGTTTATCGCTAAAAGGAAAAACTCATGTTTCTAAATATTTGCTACTTATGTGTTAGGGTAAAGAACTGTGGAATTTTCTACTTACAATAAGCACGATATTATTGTCGTATTCGTGAAGACTGTTTTTGTGAAAATATTTATTTTTTGCTGTTTTTTACAAGACTTGTTGCTCTTGAATATTGTGCGTGCTACTTCTTTAAAAACCATTTTGTGGGTGCTTGTTCAGAAGCATTTTACTTCTGCAGGCCACTAGTTTTAATTAATCCATTATTAAAGATAAAATATGGCGTTGTCTATTCTAACAATGTTGGGGAAGAGAATGATTATTCTTCTCTTATTTACGCTTTCAAACTCTTGAATGAATCATTATGTGTTAAGAAAATGTGTATAAACAAAGGATGGAAACTATACTTGTATTGAAAACAAGTCAATTTGCGTAAGCTATTTCCGTAAGACTTCGAACGGGCGGTTGTAATTCGCGTTAAGCTCCCGTTGGCAGCGCCACGGGCGGTCGTTGAGAGCCGCGCCGCGCCGCGCAGCCCCTGCGTTGCCTCCCTCGTGGAGCCCTCGTTGGGGCCGCGCCGAGCGTCCCTCGTGGCACGTGGGGCGAGCGAACGAGGGGAAGGGCCAGGGCGCGCCGCGGCCTGCTCTGCTCGCCCTTCTCATCCCTGCCCGCCCTGTGGGGGTTGCCGGCCGGCCAAGCGCGCGCGGCCGAATAGGGGTTGCCAACTCTCCGACGCTGCTGCCGAGGGGAGACTACGGGACCGTCGTCCCCGCTTCGGTGCGTGTTGCCTTTCACTTCAGCTGCCGACTGACTGTTGCTGTGAATTCTCGTTTCGCGCACAAAGGCCACGAGAAGAACTGGTGGAGCTCAAGAGTTTGTCGGAGGACAAACAAACGAAAGGAGAAAGCAAAAAGAAAAAAAAAATGAGGGGGGAACTTTCACTTCTGGTAATTAGCACTGATCGTGATTGCACAACATAAGGAAATTTTGCGCTCTTTTTTTTCATTCTCGTTTTTAATGGCATTTGAGCGCACAGCCATTTCAAAGAAAACGTAAATAAATGACTGGTACAAAATACCATTTGAATGATGTAAAGTCTATTTTAGGTCTACCAAAGTTTCCAGTAAAAATGACCCAATCTTTATAACACAAATGAATTGTTGAACAAATTATTGTTTAGTTGGTTCCATTCAATAAAATATTTCAATAGATTCTTATAAAACTTGAACAGATCTTTTCAAAATATAATAAAAGCGGCTTCATTGAATGCACTTTTTATAAACATGATCGAGATGTTTTAAACAGTTTCTGACGTGATCAAAAATATTTACAATGCAGTGTTGAAAAAAAATCGTAGTATAACACGTAAAAGGAAAAGCGAGCGTGTGAAAACCCAAGATTTTGAAACGCGTTTCGTGAAGAGTCAATTACGTGTTTCTGACTCTGGGGTAATCACCAGAAAGATGTCAAAATAACTGATACTTTGAAACTGACAGGACATACCAATATTGTCATTCTCATTATCTAATCAAAAGCGGTCTTAAAATCCCTAGAGACTGAAAAGGAGGACATTAAAATGGAAATGACCCTCATTTATTCATTTGTTCACTAGACGTGCGGAACCTAGGTGTCGTGCTGTTTGTTCTATTTTGCTTCAGCTAATTGTTTCTCGCCGCTGTCTGTTTTACAGCGACGAGCTCAAGAATTCTAAAACGTCGGAAGCGATAGAATAAATAGTTCATTTATCTATTACAAAGTATTACGCGTAGCTATTGTAGTTATTACAGACATAATATTATAGTTATTACATGTAGTTAGTAGTTATTATATGATTTTCTGTAATGTGCTCTGAAAACGCTACTTTCGAATTAGTGAATTAAGGAGCGGTAAAGTCAGAAATTTGATTGAATTTACATCCAACTTTTCCTGAAGTCTGTGCTTTCTCATTGCTTCAGTAACGAACCCATCAAGTTATCCCAAACAGGTCATTAGATACAAATTTGTTGATTCTGAGTTGTTTGTAAAACGATTATTTCGAAAATATGTAACGTTATTCAGCTTATTTACAGATAAAATTTTCTGACAGATTAGTGATTCCGGGCACGACAACGGCTAAGGTCATTAGTCCCGTAAGAGTAGTGCATGTTTCCCTCGGACCGAGACAGTGATCTTCTCCCACTAAATAGTGAGATACGACGCCGAGCTACCTATCGGGTTTTCAACAACCAGGTATATCCCACCAGCGGGGCACCGCCTCAGCCGGGTCAAACTCTAAGCTCCCGACCGGTCCCTCGGCGTATGTGGTAAAATGGTGCATGTTAGTGTAAGTCTGTGTAAGTAAGGGGTGAGGATAGAACAAGAAAGGGGAAGGAAAGGCCGTGATTCGTTTGCTATGGTCCTGCTCCGGCATTCGCTAGGAACTGATCGAAAGAAACAATGGAAAAGCTATCGGAGCAACCGGCCACTTCTCCCGGCCCGATAAAATGGTTTTCTATTAGAATTTGAACGTGACGATTTCGTCGATGGTAGAAATGAAAAATGGGCATTCATCGAAAGCAGTTATATAGTGGGTACTTGACCTTTGTTCGTATCCGCAAGCACACTACGCCTGGATGCTTTGCTTCGCTCTACTAGAGTGCAGTCGAGTCAAAAAGTAAACAATCCATGAAAACCCTTTGATTTCCTTTGAACTTATTCACAAGATAGAATGCTCTCGAGCGTGAACTGTGATACACTACTAACAAGAGATTAAAAGGAATTGGTCTTCCAAGTGCATCTAGTCCGGCAGCTTAATTTAGCTAGTAGGCCACTATACCTTTTCTCCTTTGCAAAGCGAGAAACAATTAGCTGAAGTGAAATAGAACAAACAGTACGCCACGCTAATTTTCGCTCCTTTAGACAGAATGAATGAGTGAATTAGGGTCGAGGCAGTATAAAAGAGCATGACTTGACGTGAACAACATGACTTTGAATGTTACTTATTTGTACTGTCTGAAGAAACAATAGCATGTTCCTAGTACTAAAGACTATATTAATTTCTTAGGGACAATTTTTCATAAAATATATGCAAACAGAAGAGGCTGAAGACCTTACGTCTCTGATTTATCTTAAATCTACAGTCAAAACAGTCGCTCTTTCCAGTTTTGAGCTATGAGGAGGAGAGAGGTAGAGGAGGAGAGAGGAGGAGAGAGGGAGAGGAGGAGAAAGAGGGAGAGAGAGACGAATCATTAATTGAGGAATGTCATTTCAAACAGTATTATTTTCACTGGAAAAATTTAAAAATGTGAAAATCTAGAGTAGGAAAAATGATATCGGTAAGTTATTTTTTTTTAAAAGTCCAATATTTTGAAATATTACACGAGAAAATTAGTGTGGGTTTATTTTTTTAATTAATGAAATAAAATAATGATACTGAGAAATAAGCATCTAATCTTGGATCAAGGGAAATAAGTATTGTTTCAAACTCCGAAGAAATAGTGTTTTGATGCGCAATTGAATATGCCTCGCAATCTTACAATGATAATAAGTTATTAAAATTGTACTCTTATGTAAAAATATATCTGCGTTTTTGTGGCCTCCCAAAAGAATTTACACATTCAATAGAAAAAATCAAACTTTTGTTCAAAACTGAATTATCTCTTAAATTATAATTTGTCCATGTTCTTATTTGGTGTAGCGACACACGTCCTCTACTTAGTCTTGCGGTCTCCGTTGTCTTGCAATCTTATCCTTATAAACCTGGCACGTTCTTCCAGCTCACTTCAATCATTACCAAAATTGCTTACAAAGCAAGACTTGTATATCCCTCTTCCTCCTTCTTCATTAAACCGCGAATATCCCTAGGAATTATTTTCCCTTCTTCAGTAAAGTTTGGAACACCCATTTATCCTTAATCTGTAACTTGGAAACATTTCAAAATACAATTGTTTGGCCTGCCGGATTTACATATTAGTGGCAATACATTTATCTGTGACAAACATCTCTACTTCTGGCAAGGAAATAGATAAATTTGGTACACCTACGTGAATGGACCGATAAATATGAGCGAAATAAAAATATTTTCAGAGGAAACCGACAATAAAAAAAAATGGAAGTCCTTTTGAAAAGATGCTCAATGATTCTTACTATATCGATATTCTCTAAACAGTTGTTTTTGTTTTATGTAAATAGATCTGCTTTAAACAGATTATCAGATCAAACAGATCCATTAAATACCCCCTGTTGCCAAAATCTCTAAAGAAGTCTTCATAGTCGTCAAAGGAAATCCAGAAAGAAAATTAGGTTTGATGTATAAAAAATACTGTTTTTAACTTACGCGTTTTTATTTGAATGTGGTTTTCCTAATAAATGTTTAAAAAAATCAAACTCATAGATATGTCTGGTTCAATACGTAGCTTTTTGATAACTCTCAATGCGACGTATAAAACAATAACTTGATTAGTAGTATTTAACTGTAGGAATTTAACTTAGTTTCGGTTCTCAGATCCATGAGCTTAAATCACATAACAATCATTGCAATAATTCCATATAATGACGTTGTAAATAATGTAGTTTAAAAGTAGTTTTAAATAATGAAGTATAGAATTTCATGTAACGAAAGACCCTTTAATCAGCTGATACGAAATGAAAAGCTTTTGATAAAATATTACAAAAACGTTCTTAAATCTGTCAGCAATTAAAAAATTATTCGTAAACGCCAAGTTTTCCATGTGTGCTTTTCAGGACTTCATCTATTTCATGTCGATTTCTCACCGCAGTTGTGGCATTTATCTTGAGATATCAAGTGCTTTATCGCTTTCAATTTTGTCGTGTTTCTCTTATCCCTCCCTGTCTCAACTTATCAGCCCTTGTTGAGATATTTTCGCATTTATCTCGTTCTCTCTGAAGCCCCAATATACACTGCTGCAACCAATGCCCAGTTCTAAGTTCCTAACTTTTAAAGATATCTTTATCAATCCTTTCAAACCTTTATAGTACGTTGAGAATTCTAAATTTTAATGTACGTAATTACTTCACGATAATTTTAAATTATAATATGCGTATTTTTTTAAAAACTCAACACCCAACTAGCTCCAAAACATTGAGCTTTAATCGTGAATTCTCTATTCCGTGTAAAATCTAATTTTGACTGTACATACATAAACACACATACATTCCCTCTTTTCAAACATTTCAAATGGTTCCCATTTCAAAACTGTATATTTTTGTGTTTTAAAGGCTAAAATAATATACATGGTAAATATTGATTTTCACTGTTCAAGTTGTTTACAAAATTTTAAATCGAAGCGGTGGTGTCAAATGAACTCTTATCGATCTTTGAAATTGATATCAAACTTCCACTGTTTCTATGCAACTCCTTGTCAGCCATCTGGCGAGCCACGGAGATAACACATTTGGATCAGAAATAAATAATGGTTTGTTAAGAGAGACATGGATTTTGATGTCTGAAATTGATCTCAGCGAAGACTACTAATCGAACTAACTATTGAGATGATGTTTCTCAAATTACTAATGAATTAACACGGCCAACTAGCAAATAAACGAAACATTCTGGAGGAGTTCATTTTATTTTATCAAAAAATGTATTACTACGACAATTCTATCGCTTTAGAAACATAGTGTTTCGTTTTGAATTAATTGAGTTTTGTAATGTATATCAAATCAACTTCGTAGAAAAAAAAAAAAAACAGAAAAATTTAAAATATAAGATTCAAGAATAATAACCAGAGGCCTGATGACGTCAGATAGTACTTGCTTTAATATCGATGGATGATAGTTGAGTATTTCCTTCCGTATGAAATCAATTATTATTGTTATTATTACTAGCAGTGGTAGCTTAGTAGAAGTTGCAGCAACTTGCTGAATGACAGTGCACAAGGCAGATTGTAAATTTCGAAGACTTCGGACTCCCTGTAATTCGCATAACCTGGTGCCCTCAGATATAAAGATGCTATTGTAATAATTTAATTAAGAAATAATGATTAGGGGCTATGTTACTAAAGGCATAGAATATGTTGGTACAAAAGAGAGTTGATATAAGTTACGTTTGCCGGCTTATAAAGAACCCTCCAGTCTTCTAAAACAGAAGAATATACTTTACACTTCTAGATAGCATGATTGCTATTGACTATTCAAAGTGAATGTGAAAGTATTCAGTATTAACTATTTACCTCGTACCTATTACTTATAGTTGGGTTTTCGTATCGTGGCGGATGACATTAGGTCATTTTTACACCTCCAGCCTTATTAAATGAATCTTTATAACAGTGATAAGCACATGTTTGAGGCCATGAACCCCGTTGAGAAGGACGTTCGCGAATTAATTAAAAAGATTCATTTTATAAGGCGGGAGGTATAAAAATGACAATGTCATTCGCCACGTTACGAAAACCCAAGTGTAACTGTTCATATATGGAAGGGTCTTATTTGCAACCAATAATTCACATGTTTTGAGGACATTGCTCATATTATTTCAAGCCAATGATCCAAAACAGGATTTGAAACAATATTTTACACCGAGAATGTCCTGCAAAACGACGGAGTATTCTATGGGTCATAGCACATTGTGTATTTTATAATAATGAATGTATAATCTGAAATTGTCATTCTGCTGCTAAATAAAATAGCCTAACAAATATCTTGCAGCCTTTTAATGTGTGTCTGCAGTACTCGAACATCCGCGGGGACGATTCCTGGCTTATCGACCCGCGCCTCTGCGGAGAGGGACGCGTGCGTCATCTGGCGTGATTTCCTGGAACTACGTGGAGGTTAATCAACGTGCATCATCAGCGGATCGTTGCGAGAATTGCGCTACGCTAATTCCGTTTCCTGTTAAAGGTGCCACTTCGAAGACCCACACAGTTGTGAGAATAGAGGGAATTTACCTGAATATTATTTCCATAAAATTGGAGATTTCGTCATCTGTAGTAAAAGGAGGGAAAGTAAATAATCTCACTTTCAGTTCATGTATTTATTCACAAGCTGGCTTACGACGTTTTAAATGGAGATATCAATTATTTGAAAATATTAGTTAGCAAATGAAGTTCGTTTTAATGTTGGTTTTAAGGAGAAAACAGGCTTCATAGAAGCAATCATGCATTTCTCGAATTTTATAATATTTAGTCTTATTATAAGAATGAAGATTCTTTGAAAATTCAATTTTGTATATTAATGATTTCTGGTAATGTGTACCAGTAAGATAATATTTAGGCATATACTTATAACAATTTAAATAAAAGAGAGTCAAATTTTGCTATGCTTTTGAGCCTAAATGTTATAAAACGATATCTACATAATCCATATTTCTGCTCTCTCTCTCTCTCTCTCTCTCTCTCTCTCTCTCTCTCTCTCACACACACACACACACACACACACACACACACACACACATGCAACGTACGTAATACTTGTAAACATACATACGTACTTACACATATACATACACACTTTTCATAAATTTCAAATGGTTCCCATTTCAAAACGATATTTTTTTGTTTTGTTTTGACAGATAGAATATAATACTTGGGGATTATTATTATTATTATTATTATTATTATTATTATTATTATTATTATTATTATTATTATTATTATTATTATTATTTGGGTAGCTTTTCTAAGGTCACATATTGGAACGTTTCATTTATCAGAAATTCTCTTATTACACTTATTTTGAAGAAAGAAAGAAAAAAGAGCAAATTTGATAGGGAACAAGAAGGAAAATCTTGTAACTTCAATACGTTAGTTAAAATATAACTTAAAATATAATTTTCCCCTTGAGATCACTAAAGTTTGTGATCCCTTGCCTTCTCCGTCTAGGCCCTCTTAACCGAATGTACGTCCTTGTTTCCGCGACCTGTATACGTGTCTGATTTTCAGCAACGATTCCAAGGATTATGAAATAGCAATGACAACTGAGGATCAATTTGCGAATGAAATTCTGTGAAATTGTGATGGGAAATACGAAATATGTTGACGAGATCACCCTTTACAAATCATGACTGGACTCCGCGCAGCAAAATTATTGGCCAGCGTTGAAATGTTAAATACGCATCAGGTATTATATAATTCGGACAACTTCTCGGGTAAAAAGTGAATTGATTCATTTAACCGATTCAATTGATATGGAATGAATTTTCTTAGAGAGGGAAATCTAATAATTCAACTCCCAACTTCAGGAAAAACAAGTGTCTACAAATGGCCTATACAAGTAATTTCGTACATTTTTCAGAGTAATAATCTATAGATAGCTTCGAGCTGAATTCTTATTAAGGTTATTTCATTTAAGTTTTTTAACGTATCTGTCGGATGAGACAAAATATGAGTAATACATGGCGCAACGCACTTGTGTGTTGTGGGTTGCATGCCGGTGCCGAAACTAGCTAGTGAACATTTTTAACTTGCAAAGTCTAAAACCAATATATCCGTAATTACATATCAAACTAATATTTTATTGCCTTGGTCGAATAGCTAACGTATTTTCCGATAATACGTGTGTGGTAGAAATTACAAATATCAATTTTCTTGCGCTGGAATAATGTCACATTATTTTAACAATAATAATTTAGAATAATGAAATAGAAAGTAATATCCTATTTATATTCATCGTCATAGGAAGAAAAAGTCTGTACTTGGCGTATGGGGGTACATTCTGCTCTCGTTTTCTTGAGCTCCAGAATTCCTGTCTTCTCTCTCTTACTAAGTTCAACTAAGTAAGCAACGAGAGTTGTGGACACATTAAGTTGTAATATAAAATATAGTTTGCCTGAGGTCAAGTCTGTGAAGAAAAAGAAGAAGAAGAAGAAGAAGAAGAAGAAGAAGAAGAGTTCTTGAAATATTTGGTCGACTTTGTAAATATTTTTGTAGATGTATTGCTGTAAATGTGAAGATATTATATAATCTCTTAAATATGCACAATTATTTATGCGTAGTAAATTAGTTGAAGCCAGTTTTTATTAAAAGTGTTCAATGCTTACCATGTTCTTGAAATTTGTTATAATTTGCAAGGACACGTATTTTATAATACCTGAATTGTTTCATGTAAATTAATCTGATTTAATCTACACATTTTGGAAAATCACTGGGCATAAATCTACTCTTTAAAGCACTTGTATATTCTTATTTGGTCCCTTCATTGTGTTTTCTATTTTTAAGTATTCATACCCGTTCCATGTTATAAGTAGGTCTATATGTTTAGTTCTTCTATTTTATAATTCTTAAATAAATTTCATAGAAGTAAGTATCTCTCATTGTAATGTTTTAAATAATTGTTTCTATGCCACATAAATATCATTTCTGACCGCCGTATCTATATTTTCTTTTCTTGTTTCCTCTCTTCTTAGCTATGGAAAAATGAGTATAAATTACATTATCATCAAATATTATTTTAATATCACATTGGCAGTATATTGTCAATTCATCATTTGCAAGTTGAATCGCAATTCTGTTTCTATTATACTCGTTTTGTGCTGGGACAAAAAGCAACCGTTACACGAAAAATGAATCAAGCAGGATTTGAAAATGTAAATAGTATTTTAAATAGTTTATTGCAAAAATAATAATATTCACAGAATAAGCGCTACTGAATAGATTGAGTAAAAAGCATTTTAGCGCACGGGGTCGCGCAGGTGTAGTGCCGATAACAAGAGCCGCGCCAAGTTGGGATCTCCCTCGGTTGGCTTGCGGTGCGCGTGCCGTGGGCCGGGGATCAGCGCTGTAAGCATGCGCTGAGAGCAGGGAGAGGGGGCAGGGATCCTGCCCGCGGCGGGGGCCGGGGGCGCAGGGGGATCCGGGAGCGGGTCAAGGCCACGGCCAAGGACGCGCGGCGGGTGGCTGGTGCATACTCACGAGGCGAGCGGCGCGCGCATGTCGCGACCTTGGCGCGCGAACATGAGCGCGGCCAGGCCGAGCTGGCGGTCGCCCTCGAAGCCCAGGAAGCTGATGAGGCGCAGCAGGGACGGCGGGAGCAGCGACGCGCACAGCTGGAAGACGCCGTAGCCGAAGCTGACGGCGGCCATGAGGCGCGCCACCACGTCGGGCGGCACGGGCGGCGGGGGCGGGGCGGCGGCGCGGGCGGCGGCGTGCGCGGCGCCGGTCGCCAGTGCGGCCAACGCGGCCAGCGGGCCCCGCCCACCCCCGCCGCCCCCGCCGGCGGGCGGCGAGGGGGGCGACGGCGGCGACAGCAGCGGCGGTGGCGGCGGAGAGGCGGGCGTGTCCGCTGGAGAGGCCGGCGAGGGCGTCGGTGGCACCGACCACTCGCAAGGGCTGAGCAGGTCGGGCTGGCTCGGGTCGCGCGTCACCACGCTCCACGTCGGGAAGTCCGACCCTGCGGGCGGCGGGCGCCGTCAAGGACAGCAACGGCGCCCTGCGCGGGGAGGGGAGGAGCCTTTCACGGCCAAGGTCGCGGCCGCTACGGGAGCCCCGCCCCGCCCACCCCACTCCACTTCCCCCGCGTGCAGCTTGGTTCATTGACTGACGAACGGCGGCGGCACGTGCCTGCGATCGCCGCGCTTATGATGGAGCAAAATACGAGCAATGCGAATGAACTGGCGATTTGCTTTGTAGTTGTAAGACGACATTTTATTTCACGATAATGGATTGCTCATTATTTGTTTTCCGCTGCTAGTCACGGAGATAGATCGGAATGGCCTTTCAGTTCCAATACTTTCCTTGTGACTCTTTTAAATTATAACAGTATACGTGGGTAAAAATAATTAAGAGAGCATGCAAGATATGCTGGGAAAGTTGATGAATCGGATGCTTCAAACATTTCATGTTACTCCATAAATTCGAAAAAAAAAGTTCCGTTTACATATTTTTAGACTGGAGCTAACAGGAGGTATTGTAACGACCCTTTGGTTCTCAGGTATTGGGAAGAGATCGCCACGCGTCTTCTCTTATACTGTTATTAATTTCATTTTGTGGACGACAATGCATGGATCTACGGAAATCGGAAATGAAAGAGGTGCTGCATAAAAAGCGTTTCACGTGAAAGCGGCGTACCCAATTCACACTAATCCCTTTAAACACGTAAGTAATAGACTAGGCAAAATCATTGCAGCTAAGTAAATACCTCCCACACTACTGAAGGATTGGAGGCAAGTGATACATTGTGTCTCAAAAACTCGATCTCTCAATGAGTCCATACCACACGTTAGTCTGTGTTCGAAAAAAAAAAAAATTTGCAGTTTTAAACTAACCTGAGCACTACCTAACGGATGCTAATTTTGCCGTTAGTTTATGTTCAGGTTAGTTTAAAACTGCAAACATTTTTTGTATTAATCCACTGGCACGCAAATTATCTTTTTGGGCTTTATATAAGAAAAATAATGAAATATCTCACCAGAATATCCTTCTGAACCTGAACACAAATCTGTTGTTTTACATTATTTGAAATATAGAGAATTAATTTCATAATGCATCATAAGATGTCATTCTTCCAGTACATGTTATAACTGATTCGATTAGTTTCCTTACTTATCACACTGGATGACAATTTTTATTCTGATGCCTAAATTCATTATAGTTAATATTATTATATATGAAAGGATTGCAAGATTTCAGGCATTCAGGATACTTGTACCCGGTGTTTCGTGGATATTAGCATATGTAGATGATTTATTCAACACAATAGATGAACTATTAAACTCCATAAATAATTTATTCATCATCATAGATGATTCATTCACCATAATTTTCTATCCAATAGCGCTGCACTCTCTATTTGCCCCCCCCCCTCAACACCCGCCAACAGTACCATCATCTAGATTTTTTATTTTCTCGCTACCGCTTACGCAATGGAGAGAAAGTTATGTAATGCTGCGCAAAAAAAAAAAAAAAAAAAAAAAAAAAAAAAAAAAAAAAAAAAAAAAAAAATCCGGCAGAAATCTCTTCTTACAGGGCCATGGAAACGAAAAATCCAGTCGCCAAATTTAGAAAAAAAATTCTCTAATACATAGTGTAGCCAGAATCCATGTTGTGGGTCCTTAATACCGAAAACTCGATTGACGGCAAAACGTCCGTAGGTCCGTCTGTCTATCCGTCTGGTGTATGTGTGAACCACGGTAGCGCCTAAACTATGCGTACAATTTTTTCCAAACTGAAGAAGCCCCGGTTGATCTGGCTTTGTGAATTTCAAAAATATTCATTATTTTTTGGGGGTAGATTACATGAAGCTCCTAGGACATTTTCTAAATTTCCTCAAAAATGGCTCCAAATTTTTTTCTTTACATTTTTTGAAAGAATAGAGTAAAATACACATAAAGGTGGCATAGGTCTGATTTTCACGGTTATCTCTAAATTTTCGAAAGTACGATTTTTTTCCCGGCGTCTTCCTACAACTACAAAATTGAAGATAGAGATTTTTTCTTCAAATGAAATTTGTTCTCCATATTTCATTCTTTCAATTAGGGATGCATCATCGCCACAAAACATCGATGTTTCTAAACATAGATGCTCAAAATTAAAACATCGATGTTAATAAAACATTGACCCAAAACCATTGATGTTATTAAACATCGATGTTTCTAAAACTGTATCAGTAACCACTGAAGTTCACGCGGAGGGGATTTAATTTGAAAGTTTATTAATTTTTAAATGATATTTAACTGACAAAACAAAGTAAAAGAATCTTTCGGTCAGTTAACAAAACTTGGATAATCTGATTAAATAATTCAGAAAAAATATAGGCTTCTTTATTGACAAAAACTCAATTTTAATTATTGTTCACCACTTTTCTCTGAATAATATGAAAATATAGAAATTATTATAGAATTGTGTTACGATTCAAAAAATTTCGACTACGTACAAACATCGAACTCAAAATATCGGTGTTAAAAAACATCGGCTTAAAAAATCGGTGTTAAATCCGTCGATGATTTTATATAAACATCTATGTTTTCAAAACATCGACATTGATGTAGCATCCCTTACCGTCAATAAGGTCATGTAGGTACATTATTTTGCAAATTTGACTAGTTTTGCGCAATATTGTGTGCAATAAGACTAATTTAAAAAATAACAAAAACAAGATTTTGTCAAAAAAGTTCCAAATTTTTTTTCTTCAAACTATTTGTAGGGATAATGCTAAATGTACTCTATAAGCTGACATAAACGACATTGTGCTTTATTCTCTTTTTCCAAAAATAAAAAAATGTATTTTTTTACTAAATTTTATTTTTCGTTAATATTTATATTAGTGACGATTTGTTCACATTATTGCATTTATGAGTATATGTGCTTGGAATGATGTCACATAACGTTTCTCGAAAACTCAACAGTTTTCTGTTAAAATGAGCTCAAAATTTCACATTTTCAGCAACGCTCAAATGCTATTTACTCAAAAACGACTTCGGATTTTTTTCTTCAAACTTTTCTTACGTATAGTGCTAATTGCACTGTTTAAGATGACAAAAATTTATTTTACTGTATTCTTTTGTTTTTTTTTCAAATTTTACGCAATTGTAATTTTTTGAAATATCTCTCACGTCGGTAATATGCATAATTCCAGCTTTTGTGTAGATTATTGCATTTGCGAGTGAAAGTACTTTAAATTACTTCAAATATAGTTTTCGTAAACTCAAAATATTTCTGTGAAAGAGAGCTTCAAATTTCGCATTTACACTAGAACTTAAACGATTTTCTCACAAACGGTTTCAAATTATTCATAAAAAATTTCCATATAGAACAAAGTTTTTTACTCTTCTTTAATATTTTAAAAGTAATATTTCGTGTCCACTATTAGGAAACTGAAAAATTGAGAAAACTTCAAAAAATATATTTTGGGCGGCGATAGATGACAGCTGGCAAGAGGATGGGGCAAGACCGTAAAGCTAGCCCACATCAAGAAAATTAGAAAAGGTTACTACGAGAAATTCTGTGTCATTCTGTAGTACCACTAGTTCTAAAATGGTGCAAAGTAAAACACACACTCTGTGGTAAAAGTTTTAATCGCAAAGTCCCCAGAGTTTTTCTATGCGGATCAGAAATATTCATGAAACATTTGGGGACAAGCGACGCAGTTTTTTGGGAACGTACAAATACGCAAACAAAAACGCAAAATAAGTCACTTTTATAGTAGGAAGACTAGAAAGATTGCAGAAAATGCAGGGTTCTAGTAAAAATTAATGATGTATTTAGAAAAATTAACGACGATTTAGAAACAGAAAGAAAATTGACTGTGTTGGTCAATTTTCCGTATGTTAAAACGAAATGAACAAAATTCAGGTCGCGAAATACAAACATTTGGGTAAAAAGGTTTACCAATTTACATGATACTTATTATTTGCTTAACGAGGCGCCTCCAGCGGGTATTTTCGTGTTCAAATATTTTATTTGTGCTTTGCGAGTTCATATTGATACATTTTAAACATATTACAGTTACTTGGGTCAATTATTTCTGGGTACAGAAAATTATGTGAAAAAATATAGATGGAAATATTGTTTAAAATTTTTCTTTCATTGCAAACTTAGGTTTTATTATTATCAATCTGATGACTCCAGTCGAACCTTTTCACGTAAATGTCGGAAAGAGAATATTATATTTCACCAATTTCACCAATTTTTTCATAAGCGCGTTGAAACCATAAAAAATCACGTGTTTTTCTAAACTTCTAGAATTACCTAGGCGGAACCGACTAAATGCCAATCGACTTGCCTTGTAAAGAGAAAACGCATCACTTCTTCTGTGTGTGCTGTAAATCACCGAAAATGCGCTTTAGTTGCCTAAAAACACACACACACACGCATTTTTGGAGAAATCTGATTAACCAAAACTATAATAAGACATTTCTGGTAAATATATTAATATTAAACTCGGTGGCTGCCGCGGAACTCTTGTAAATCCATATGATGATTTTACCTATCCGTATTAATATTAAATTATTCATAGGATAATTTCCTTACCCCTCTGGTATTCGAAGGTTGCAAAACCTATTGGTAGTAGAAGAGTTAATGCACAATATCCAATATTATCCTCATAACAAATTGCACTGACAAAACAAGATCAGGTGATCATTTTGATCGATGGCTTTATTTTAAAAGATAGGACCACCATGTGCGAATACCTCAACGAGAAATGTAGCCACCTTCTTACAGAATACGTTGCAACATTTCCACACATACCTTCCCCTGGCCTTTCAAGGACGAGAATAGCCTTCCATATTTTTCAACACTTTGTGCAGTACAAGAATTCTGGATATCGCTCTGTGAATCGCAAACAGGATCTTAACAACTGGAATTCCAGTTATTACATGGAAAACCTTCAGATATTAGCATTCCAACCAAGCAATCTATTCGTTACGAAATGTAAAGTAGACTAGGAGTCAGAAGAAATGTAACGCATGATACCACGGAAAAACATTTTAGGATGATTCCTAGTGTCATAAACTCGAGAACGCAAGTATGGTGACACTTTTGTTAAAACGTGTCAAATGAAGAATGTGGAATACTTAGAGGCCGAAATGGTATGAAATTTTCATTTTCGTTGATAAACAATTAAATTCCATCTCTCCATAAAACATTCGTTTGGTGTACTAAATACGTCAAAATACACTTTCTCATGAGTGCGACAGACTACTCCACATTGCTACGGTGAATACGCTTAGCTCTCAAATAAACGATTTTAAAACGAATCAAATTGGTTCCAATCTTCCAAAAATGTGTTTATTTAATATTTTCAAAGAATTGCTCTGCTTAAAAGCTACATTTCAGGTTTCATGTTAGCGTTTTCTTATCTGTGGTACCAATTGTAAGGTTTGATGATGTGACTAGCTTAGGTGAAAGCACAGGAAATTTATCTCTGGAGATAAAACGAAACCACTATTGTCTAAGTATTATTGAAAAGGTAATTTCCGGCAACACGGCTAAGAAGAAAGAAAAGTAGTAAATTTGTAATAACCGAATTGCCACCTAGCCACTAACCGAAGTTTCCGGGCAGAAACGAGCGATCTGGTTCTTAAAGATCTTTCCCCAAAACATACACTCGAGACCTCTCAATAACCTTGCCGTCAGTTGATCCTGTGTTATTCTGTTGACACTCCCTTTGACGGCCGTGTATTCCCGTGGGACGATTGCAGGCCCCTCGAAGAGTTTTCTCTGCTCTCAATTGGATAGCGGGGCTCCAACCGCTCGGATCCCCAACCAATCGATTCGTGCTACAGCGGAGGGCAAGTGCTCGGGCGTGGAGTAGCAGGGCGTTACCCACTCGCCCCGGTTGTCGAGGGACAATTAACCCCTCGACCACAGGACTCCGGGAACATTTTGGGCCGCTGAGCTCTGAGCCCTGAGAGGCACCTCAAAAAGACTGTGAGCGCGTCCTGGTCATAAGGCGCTTTTGAAACGTACACTTCTATAAAATGACTGTTCTCTGATTGCAAAAGACCCTTTGTCCATTATTAATCATTTTGGGTTTTACAATGTAACATGACATGCATCTTGTGTTCTTCATAACCTTATATAATAGTTTGTGTCAACAGGAAAGATAAATTATTTAAAAATAATTTCAATTTCCTCTTTGAAGTTGTTATATATTATGTTATGTAATGCCTGTTAACTATTCGATCAACATTAAGTAATTTCTTGTATCGAATTTCTTCGACACAATAGAAAAATTACATTGTCGATCTTTTTTGTTGGAAACTTAACGCGGATGATCTACTTCAAATGACTTCGTACATATGTTACTTTTTTGACTTGTCATAGAATACATATTTTTATATCTTCATACATCTTCCTCCTTATGTCCTTAGAGACATGTGAGTGCGTAATCTCAAATCTGCTGAGCCCTTGAGAAATGTGGTTTTGGTATTTTCAGCACGAGGTTCCCCAGTTGTTCCATGCTTGAGTACTAAGCTCTCAGATCTTCTCAATCCTGTATCTTAATCTGAACTTGCTTACTTGAATTATGTGGATAGAAAACACGATTAGCTTTCTTCCCCATGGAAAATTCATTTTAGGTAAAGACCAGAGATGACAGAATCCAAATAGAAAAATACGATTCATTGAATATTTCTTGTATTTTTTAAAGGATCACAATCGAAAGTTTAACACTGATTACTTTTACGAATTCGATTGCTTATCCGATTTTTTTTTGTAGTTCTTCGTATGGTTTCTCCTACACTTTTCCAGTGACCTTTTTACGTTCCCTATCTACTAGTATATTCTGATGGTCTTATGAAGATATGTAGTTTCCCGGCTTTTTTACGAGTCCCACTCCCACTCCCACTCATCAAAAATATTTCCTGAGACAAACGTTATTCACAAAGCAAACATTCTGTGTTTGTGTGAAAATTAGAAATCAATTTTCAGTTATCATTATTCAATAAAAAGTTCTTTTCCATCATGATTTATTTTACCTTAACGGAAATTACGAGATGCAAACAATTTTTACTTGCTTCATTAATACCACTCCTCTTGAGAATCTATTTTAAGTTTCACCTCAAAGGTGCTCACACAGGGCAGCTTCCTTCTATTTGTACACGAAGGAAAGCAGCAGCCACTAAAGCCTCCCCTACGTCATCTGGCACGGTGCTGCTCATTTCTACAGCTCCGAATCCCACAATTCTTGGAAGCAGGCGACTGTTGTAATTGGCTCGGTAGTAGCATGCCGTATTTTCTGCAGCAGTGCTGAGCGATCCTACGCTTGCAGTCACAACGGTGGCGGATTTTTAACAGTAGCTACATAGCTATCGTCGAATTCGTGACAAAGCTGCAGTGATCGCGCGCGACGATTTCCTTACTCATCATTGTCCCAACATCTCTCCTTACACATGTACCTACAAGCACTACATTAGCATACTTGTCGGGACCGCGGTCCCAGGGCGGTGTACTACTGGGGTGAAACCTGCAGGAGAAAAAAGCCCGCACGCTGACGTATAGTTTGACGCCATCTCACGTTCCAATAGGGGGAACGTGGCAGCCATTCCTGGGATATAATATGCACTGCACTTATGGGAGTAATGATCGTAGTACACTCGTCCGGAATCGCATTCCCATACTGCTATGGACGTCGCCGCGGCATGTCAGTCTTTCAACTTTCATGTCATTCCCGTTAGCGTTGCCGTTCGCGTCCGCGGGCAACAGTGAATCGGCCGTAAGGCGTATCGTCTTTCTCCTGGAAGGCGCACCCCCATTCCAAAGGCTGCGAGCCATCAATTCCTGGAAGCGGGCGGAGGCGAGGCCAGTCGTCATAGGCAGGCGCGCGCCGCACAGAGTTTGTCGCAGGGACAGGGCGGAGCGGAGTGGAGCGGAGCAGAGCCGAGCCGAGCGGAGCACTGCTGAATCGATTTCCGCAAGAAAGTCTCCCGGGCTTCGGCATTCCGCGGCGGCGCGGAGCGGAGCGGCGCGGCGCGACTCGGCGCGGAGCGGAACTCAGTGGGCGCAAACATTAAAAAACCAACTGCGAAACAGGGTGTACGTCATATGGGATACTAAAATGAATGTTTAATTCGATAAAATATTCAAGCATTGTACTACCACACTGTCGGGAGCTTAGAGCTTGTCGCGAGTGAGGCGATGCCTCACTGGAGGAGATATCTAGAGGAGGGAAACTCACAAGCTGATGTGTAGGCCGACGCCAATATCCCGTTCCGGCAGGGGGAGGGGCACCACCACCTCTCGGGATGTTGCATGCACTAGACTTACGGGTCTAATGACTAGCGTAGTGGACGCACCCAGAAACATTTACATAATCAAACAATTTAATTCGGTAAAAATCCATTGATACAAATGACTCTAAGGTGAGTTTACTAGCTTATTCAATCATTCCATTTATTTTCTGCCCTAATTTTCTTGGCGAGACAAATTGGAATGTAACTTGTGACAATACCTCTCATTTATACTAGCCTACGAACAATTACGATCTTGGAAGTCATTTCATCTCTTCTCTCCTTATCCAAATACATAATCTCATTAAGAAATACTTTAATAAAACCGTATGTAACTTCCGCACGTGCGAGGGGTTGTTCTGAGCCAGCCACAGGGGGCATTAAGAGACAGCCTGCTTTCATCATGCTATCATTCGCCAGGAGGAATCTAACACTTCGCTAGTTTCGCCGTTTTGGAGTCGCGCCGAAGCACATGATCTATTGGGCGGTCTTGGAACAGCGTAAGGCAGCGTCTTTTCTATTAAACTGTGGTACTTATCAAGAATAAAAAAGTTACGTCAATCGTTAGTTGGCATGTTAACTAAACTTTGCACAAGATCGTGAGCTTGCATGGCAAGAGTTGTACTTCTAACTACAATTTTCCAGCTTCTAGATTGAAGAAAAATAAAACAGTCAAAGGAAAAAACAATGAATCTCTTGAAAATTATGATAGTGCGTCCAAATTTATGGAACATTACGTGAAAAAAACATAGGTAAAAGAGGGGGAGGGAGAGCAACATATATTGTGTGGCAGTGGTGAGGTTCAGCTTCTCGTGGGTGGCAGTAAGAACTACGACCCCGAACACAATCGTAACGTAGCCGGTTACTCCAGAAAATATAAAAGTAATACAAAGTGCAGAAAATTCAAATACTAATTTCATCTCTTTCCATCTTCCAACACACACCCTGCAGACATGGTCGCTATATTAGTGATTTATCAATAAATATATTCTTACTTTTACCATATTGCGATACCCAACACATATACGTTTGATATGTTGATATTAAATATTGAGTAAGGGAGTAGCATCTTTAAAATTCAGAATTTCAGTGCTTGCGTTATCAGGAGGCTGGCACGCTCTCGTGGCGACCGTGCGAACTAGTTGAAATTAATTCGCTAGTCTTTTTTCTGTAGTCATTGGCTATGTTTTGTTTAACTTAAATATTCATAAAAACAATATGTTTTAACGTAATGTTACTGTGATTTCGTTGAAGTCAGTAAAAATTTGATCCATCGTTATGATTCGTTGCGGTAGACTCGTATTCTTTAAGAAAAGGGCATGTTGTCATCAGAAATAACATAAACGTGATTTTTTCTTTAAAGAATTATTTGTTTCGTTAATCTATAAAATAGTTTGAAATAACTTGAAATAACTTGAAAAATAGTTTAATTTCGAGATAATAATCTCGAAATTTCAAGAGTACCTTCACCTAAAACACACATCACTGTTTTGATCGCCAAAAAGTCACACATTTTTTGTGCAATAGCTTTTACGCATTTTTTATGTACTCCCTTTCGAGTTCGCCTTTCTGTCCGATGGAATCTCCTGTGCGGCGCGGGGCGGCGCGTGCGAAAAGCCGACTGCTGCGCTGCGCCGGCCGGTCGGCGAGCGAGAGAGTTCCACCAACACTTTCTCCGGGACGAACGCCCGCCCTCCCGCCGCGCCCTCGCGTCTCTTTCTCTTTCCCCCGCCGCAGTCGCGCCCGCGCGCTGCGCTCGATGGTCGTTCTTCCATGACGAACAGCGGCGGCTGCGTCGGCGCGTGTGGTTGCGAAGCCGACGAAAGGAGGGAGGGTCGTAGAATCCCAATAGGGATCAGGTTGTTGGGATTTCCAGCTGTCTGGAGGAGAATTCTGGGCTCAGTGATTTACTTCGATCAATTCGAGGCGGATACCGAAGTACTTCCCAGACCAAACACGTGCTCATCCGCGACCAGGAGAGGTGGGTGGAGGACTCAAGGCATCGACTGATGTTACTGCAGTGCCTCTGTCCGGGAAGGCCTAGGTTCGAGTGCCGACAGTGGTAGGATTTTTCGACACTAGCTACATAGCTACGTCGATTTCAGCCACTTTGTGGAGGAGAATTCTAGTGGCCGGATGCTCTGATGGCAGTTTTCCTTACTTTCTTCGATCAACACCAGTCGAATGTCGGAGGAGTACCCTAACAAAAGGGCCACGGACCGCGCGCGATATTTCCTTCCTCTTCTATGTCCTATCGACACTTCTTACTTATACACACTACACTGCCACGCATGCCGGGAGGCCTCTTGGGAACATAGATGTTGTCCTGGCTGGGGCTGGGGCCCATCTATCTAGGTTTCTGTCTGGAAGAGAATTCTAGTGGCTGCTCTGAACGGAAGTTTTCCATGGTTTTTCCGATCAATACCAGGAGAATGCTGAAGGAGTACGCTAACAAACGGGCCACGAACCACGCGTGATCTTTCCTTCTTCCTTGACCTGACGTCACGTTTTACTCACACACACATACACTTACATGCACTACACTACCACACATGCCGGGAGACCACACGGGAGCTTAGATGCTTAGCCTAAGTGCGGCGATGCCCCGCTGGTGGGAGATACCTAGTTGGAGAAAACCCCGATAGCCGACAAGTAGATAGGCTTCGGATCTAACCATTCAGCAGGGGAAGATAACCTTCACCTCACGAGGATAAAACATACACTACACTTATGGGAACTGCAATGACTTTAGCAGTTGTTACACCCGGAAGCATTAATCAATCTATCAACGTGCCTATCCGAACGCGGAATGCTTACGTTTATTGTTTTCTCGTTATTTCCCATCAGCCACAGGCGGTTTCTCATGGGAGGGAAGGGGGAAAGTCCTGCTCACACATTTTTTCTTATGAATATAATGTCCAATAATAATATTTCCTTCGATATTATACGGTAAAACTTGTAATTTTTGATATGATAGCGCTGAGGAAATTTGTTTTGTTCGAGTTTTGAAATACGCGCTTTTTTTATCGACGGGAAAACTATGGATATCGTTCTGAGAAGATACTCTCAGCCATTCCTTCTCCAAGGCCGATATGTGTGTTAATTACCCATATCTCACAGTGGACCTACATCCACAAAAAGAAACTTTTTATAACTGAGCTATTCAGTTCTTTTGAAATTCTATCAACAGACGTCTTTTCAACTAGGTTATCATGAGACGTGGGCGATGACAAAGATGTGTCAGGACGTGGGGAGCATGAGTACCTGCCGCACCGTGTAATCTCACTTCAGCTAGTCGAAACCTAACAGGTAGATCTGTTCTCTCATCGTAACTCGACGTATGTTATTTAATTTCGCGTGGGTTTCATTTCAAGAAATTTATGCAATTGACTTCTTTGTATTTCCTCTCTTAAGAAACGCCACTGCTCCCAGCCTTTCTTTTTAACAGTCACGAACACCAGCAACACGCTCCTCGCGATGCATGAGGGTAAGATACTCCGGTCGTCGACTCGGATCAATTCCCTGACCAACCACGTACGCCAACCGGCCCACGTGCGTTTTCCTTACTCCTTTCCACAATCTTTCATTCGCGAGCCCTGTAATACGCTCCTCACATGTGCATGCGTTAGAGCCGGTCTGAGCCGGTTGGAACGGTGTACTGGTAGGGGTGCGAGACGTCTCAAAGAACGAGTTGTTGGAAGGGGTAGGCAAAGCAATGTAACAATTGAAATGATCATTAGTCCTGAAAGTGTAATAATAATAATAATAATAATAATAATAATAATAATAATAATAATAATAATAATAATAATAATAATAATAATAATAATAATAATAATAATGAGGTAGCTCAGTGCATCAACTGATGTCACTGCAGCGCCTCTGACCAGGAGGTCCTAGGTTCGAGTCCTGACGGCGGCAGGATTTTCGACACTAGCTTTTCAGCTAGGTCGAATTCACTCGCTGTCTGGAGGAGAATTCTAGGGGCCGGTTATTCTGATCAGTAGTTGCCCGTGGTTTCTCCGATCAACACCAGGCGAATGGCGGAGCAGTACCCTACCAAACGTGCCACGGACCGCGCGCGATCTTTCCTTCCTCTTCCTTGTCCTATCCTCTCCCCTTACACACACACTTACACTAACATGCACTATACTACCACATATTCCGGGAGATCGGTCGGGAGCTTAGAGCTTGTCCCGGCTGGGGCGGTGCCCCGCTGGTGGGAGAGTCCTGGTTAGGGGGAAACCCCACTAGCCGACGGTAGGTCGGCGCCGGATCTCGCCATCCAGCGGGGGAAGATCACCGCCATCTCCCGCGAAAAAAACATGCACTACACTAACGGGACTAATGACCAAAGCCGTTGACGCGCCCGGAAACACGAAACAATCAATCAATAATAATGAGAAATATCGAAAGCCCTTTTTTACCGAATAGATGTTGTAGAAAAATGGTGATGCTTCAACATCACATATTTTTTCGAATTATTTATAACTTTTGCAATCGTTGAAAATTCAGAGCTCAACGAAAATGAGATGTGCGCCATTCTTTAAGCATATTTGGCTCTAAATATGGGGAAAAATTAAACAAAAAATTGGAAAAGTTTTTGAGAACATAATTGTTTAAAAATTACTAAATTATTTACATATTTAACACAAAATTACGTGATAACTACTCGCATTTTCGAAAAGGTTTATGTTGCCTTATTTTTAAACTTGACATTTAATAACAGATTTCATTAAGAATAAAAATCAGTGTCTTCAATATTGTAGTTGTAGGAAGACTTTTGTAACTTTTGAACTATTGAACTTAAAACTTTTGGACTATTTCGAAAAATTGGAATTTCAATAATAATGAGATATGCACCATTCTTGTAGTCGTATTTTACTCTAAGTACAATAAAAACATTCGGAGCCAATTTTTGAGAACATTTTGAACATGTAATCGAGTCTTCATGTAGAGCACCCCTAAAATCAAAATATCTGTTTCAAACTCGCAGCGCCTGCAGATCATTCAGATCGATCGCAGGATATCAATTTTGGAGAAAATCGGAACGAATTAGGAGCTAGTGTTGACTACGGAGGGATGATCAGACAGACGTTTCCCTGTTACTCAATTTTTCGATATCAAGGACTCACAAAACTACAGAATGGCTACTGACTATCCAACATGTTAGAGGAAGTGCTTTACTACATACAGGAACAAGATTTTACTTTTTCGTTATTAGGGCCCGACAATTATATATACTTCCAAAAAATCACTGATTTCCGACTCACGATAACAAAACTTTCTCTTTACTAAGTACGAAGGAAGGTGAAATAGTAAAAATGTACCTCTAGTGAAGGAATGTAGGATTACGACCTTGATATCTATTAAATGATTATAAGGCAAATATCTTTTTGCACTTAGTGTAATATTCTATTAAGTAGGCCGTGCGTTTATTATTAAAAAGTACAGAACTCTATTTTGCACATATAAGAAAGAAATTAGCGCTATGGAAATAATAAAAACATGAAAGTAATTGAAATTCGACTGACTAAAGATTATTAGAAAATACTAATAGAAAGGCTTGATTTTTCAACAGTGTTTATTATTTCGCGTTGAATCACGTTTTCGGTATTGTTGGTGGAATTAAATGCAAAGGAAATTATTATTCAGCGTAAAGATATTTTTCGTTGTCGCATTTAGTATTCTACAGTGCCAAAAATTAATCTTTGCTGGTGTTTGTAAATTAAAAATTGAAAGGTTCCAAATAAATTAGTTTGAAATAATATTAATTCTAAACTGTCACTGATGTTTTTCTTTCACGCTTTGGGGGTCATTAAATGGAAAGCATTTTCTCTTCAACGTAAAGTAGGAGTAAGATTTGTTCTACAACGGCTGTTTTACTTGCGTCATCTTCATTGCTCAATAATATGAATAACTTGTAATAGTTGATTAATAAAGTTTTGCACACAAAATCTTATGCAAATCTTTTGGATAAAACAATGACCACATTCTTTGTGTTATTTCTCGATGTGAACAAATGCAAATGGAATTTGTGTCAATATTTTAAATATTCCCATAATAGGGTTTACTACGCAAATATATTTTGCAAAATTCAAATACTCTTTTCACTCTACCATCCTAACATTGTACTGTCGAGTTAAAAATCAAAGGAATACTGAAGTCAATTCAAAAAGTTCTATTTCGTGTATAGTTTTAAATGAAATATACCAATATACCGAAGTTACTAATTTTGTTTTCAAGTGATTTCCTTCAAGGAGCCAAAGGGAAGATCCAACAGTAGGTAGTTTTGAGGAAATTCAAGACATTTTAAAAGAAAAAGCTTTGTATGCTCTCTGAATCTGAATCATTGAAATTGTCGCTGATTCAATCAGTGAGAGCAGAAGTCACTGATATCTTCAGTCGAAATGTGTAGTTTCGCTGACAATCAGTGAATACGTGAACCTTTTCAAAATGACCGCCAGCATTTCACTGGTTGTCAGTGGTATAGTGCCGCGCCACCATACCGACTGGTCCAGTCATTCACGTGCTCTGTTGTGTATGTAAGTAAAATCCCACGGCGGAGCCAGTGGAATAGAGGTTTCCCGCGAGAAAACTGACCTGTGTCTGAAGATTGTTTTAATTGCATTAGGTAAGTAGTTTTCGCTTTTCTGTGACTCGTCTTGTTGATAACTGTGAGACGTTTTATTTTATGGTGAACATTTAGCCATACTAAGAAATAGGTTACGAATACGTTGTTTATTTATTTATTTAGTCAAAAACAGTCAAAAACTGTATGTGACGTATGGTGGAGAAAATCATCTGCGCACGCTTTCTTGGGTTTCAGAATCCCTTCCCAACAATTTAACTATTAATAGTTGAAAGATGAAAAAAATAATAGTAATAATAATAATAATAATAAATTTAAAAAAACGAGAGATTAACATTTCAAAAACTAGATCGTTACCAAATTATAGAAAATTTATTTTTAACGGTAAAGGAACGAACAGATTTGATTTTTCTGTATCGTTAACAAAATAGAAACTCACCCTATGCGCTACTACCATTACAAGCAAAAGGAAAGTTCAAATATCACGTATTTGTTTTTGTTATTAACTTGGAAACTTTTTGTGTAACTTAAGAGTTTTAATGTAACTGTTTGGTGATACAGTGTGAAATATCTGACGTGCAATGGATAATTTCGTTTGTGAAAGTTGTTAAAAGTCCAAAATGCTCTCGATTACACCTGTAGCGTCGCCTAGTCCGGCGCCGGTGCGTCGGGCCGCTTCGGGGAAACCCGCGTAAAGCCGGATGTGGATGGGGGTGCGGCGCCACGCCGCGCCGGTTGGAAAAGCCCTCAGGAATCTCGGCTGGAATTTCCTTCAAAGGGACGCGCGCGGATGCGAGTCTAAGAGGTGTCGGTTGTAGCTCTGGAAAGGCTGGCCAGCGAGCCGTGTGTCGCCCGCTGCTTGTAGGGTGGGGGCGAGCCGGCGGATATTTAAGGCCGCGCCGACAGGCGCCTCGCGGGATACGCTGGGTGTCGAAAGACGTGAGGTATCTCCAGTGCAATCCTTGCACGTGATCTTCAGGTCGAAGATCGGTTTCGCGACAAGCCATGTAATTGGTGTAGTTACGGGACTCTATGTCCGACAGCTTCGCACTTCGCGTTGCTTTTTGCTGCTTCCGAAGCAGTGGTTCTGGGCGAGGCCTAGGGGACGGTCGCGGGGTTTCGCGGCTAAGAGAATTGAAAGGTTGCCAAGGGGCTAGATTTTTGTATCATATCATTGTACATTAATTGTAAAAAATCTGTAAATATATTGTATTTATTCAATCAGAACAGTCGTCTGTGTTTTTCACTCTAGTACGTCACAGACTCGGAACCTTTCTTTTCTAAAACTGGTGGCAGCGGTTATCGAAAACTCACGTCGGGGCGCTCGCAGCAAATTCTGCCACTTTTCTTTTCTAAAACTGGTGGCAGCGGTTATCGAAAACTCACGTCGGGGCGCTCGCAGCAAATTCTGCCACTTTTCTTTTCTAAAACTGGTGGCAGCGGTTATCGAAAACTCACGTCGGGGCGCTCGCAGCAAATTCTGCCACTTTTCTTTTCTAAAACTGGTGGCAGCGGTTACTGTTAACTCACGTCGGGGTGCCCGCACCAATTCTGCCATTTTTCTTGTCTAAAATTGGTAGCAGCTGTTATTGTAAATTCACGCCGGAGTGCCTGCGCCAATTGTTGCAATTGTAGTTCAAAATTGGTTGCAGTGGTGCTTAGAACTCACACCGGGTGGTTGTGCCAATTGCAGTTAATAATTGGTTACAACAGATTAAAGACTCACGTCTATCATTCAGCTTTGTGGAAGCAGTCACTACGTTCGCAACGAACGGGAACGCGGAAGTCTGCAGCAGCATCCGCGGGGACATCAGTGCGGCATCAGAGCCATCGGTGCGCGCTGATTTATCAGAACAGCACGCGTAAAGACAGTGTACGCAGTTAAACGTGAATACGCGTCGTAAATACGTGGCGCCGGCAGTGTCGCGCACGCCACGAGAAACCGAAAAGTGCGGTGTTTCGGTACGGTAGTTTCGGGGCGGTACAAGCCGACTCGGAACCTTTCTTTTCTAAAACTTGGTACTGGTAATTGGAACTGGAGCTGCTGAGATTGGTACCGGAACTGGAAGACATCCCGGACCGACCTGAACGAGAGGAAGGAAGGAGGCCACAAACCGGATCCAGAAGGCGCTCACGCGACACCGAGGTCAACTGAACGTAAGTGTGTTTTTTGTTCTGGCCGGGGATCAATTCAGGCAATATGGCTTTCTTAGCGGGTTATAGGAAAGAGGTGCTTGTTAGGGTCGCGATGGGGATGGGGGAAACATTAGAAGGGAACGAAACCGTTGTTAAACTTAAATCAATCATTACGGAAAGCGAGCAGTACGAGGAATCATTCGTGAAACAACTCGCTGACCAAGAAAAAGAACAGGTTGCAGAAATACGAGAGCAGGAAAGATTACACGAAGAGAGAGAGAGCAGGAAAGATTACGCGAAGAGAGAGTGTTAGAGCAGGAAAGAATACGCGAAGAGAGAGAGCAGGAAAGAATACGCGAAGAGAGAGAGCAGGAAAGAATACGCGAAGAACGCGAACGGCAATTTGAACTTGAAAAGTTAAAACTAACGAATCAGGCTCCCACGCGTGTTTCCATAGGTAGTAGCGACACGGGAAATCGAACTAATATTCGTATTAGTCAAGTCATGGACAAATTCAAAGGCAAAGGCGACGATATTACGTTGTTTTTGAGTGTTTTCGAGGCGCATGCTCGCCAGCTTGGTATTGCGCCGGTCGAATGGGTAAGCCATTTAATGGGTTTACTTCCTAATGAGGTGAACAATTGGCTCGTAGTAGGATCCGATTCACCGGATCAAGATTATGACCTAATTAAAGAACAATTATTAGATATGTACAAGTTCACGGCAGAAAAGTGCCGGCAGATGTTTTGTAGTCACGTAAAAGGTGCAAAGACCACTTGGAACGTCTATGCACGTGAATTAGCTAGTTATTGTAAAAAATGGGTCTCAGGTTTAAAGATAGAAACATTTGAGCAATTGCTAGATCTCATTGTAACAGACCAGATGAAGCGAAAGGTGCCGGCGGTTATGCGTGACCATTTCATTGATGTGTGGGGTGAGGTTTCTGCGTCCCAAGATTTGGCACGAAGGCTGGACACCTACGAAAACAACCGGGCTAGCGGATATAAGAAGGATTTCTCGCGGTTCGGCAATAAAGAGCAGGCAGGCGAACGGAAATGGCCGAAGGCGACGGAAAGCGCGCCGACCACTTCCAAAACGGCAGTGCCGAAGGTAGCTAGTAACGCAGAGTTCGAGAAGCCGCAAGAACGGACGTGTTACTTATGTAAAAAACCAGGTCACATAAAAAGGTATTGTCCTCAAAATAACAATAAACCTAGCGAGAAGATGTGTCACGTGGCCGACGCTAGTGCGCCAGAGTTATTGTCTCCACACACATTTCTTGCCAAAATTTGCGGCGAAACAGTCACCTGTCTCCGTGACACGGGGGCCACGATCGACGTCATCAACGCAAAGCACGTCACGCCGACACAATATACCGGCGAGTCCGTATGGGTTCAGCAGCCCCTGGACGAAGCGCCGAAAAACCTACCGGTAGCCAAGGTAGAGATTGTAGGGCCATTCGGTACTCTTGTTACAGAGGCCGCAGTCGCGAAGAATTGCGACTTGCCCTATTACATTTTTAGTAATCGTTCTGCTACGATTTTGAAAGAAATAAAGCAAGGTTTCTTAGAACCACAGCCTATCTGCGCGGTACGGACTAGGGCGCAAGCAGTTGCTGAGCGCGTAAGGGCGGAAGGGCCGCAGACAATAGAGGCGGTAGAGCCTGCCGAGAGTACGGGAAACGGCCGAGATCAGGACGCTTTCCAGGTAACCGCTTCGGAGGAAACCGAGGATGACAATAGAGTTGGTCAGGGCGAGGTCGACGCCCCGGGCAACTCGGAATCAAACGATCAGGAATCTGAATTAGATTTCGGTAGCATTACTTTGGCTCGTTTGGACCCCACCGAATTTGCTACAGCTCAGAGACAAGACGAGGAGCTCGCGCCGTTGATTGAGCGTGCGGAAGGACCCGAGACGGATCGGCGCGATTATGTTATGAAAAACGGCCTATTGTTTCGTGTCCGGCATAGTAAGCGCGGAGAGCAGTTCACTATGTTAGTAATACCGCGGGTGTATCGTGGCACGATCTTAAAACTCTGTCATGAAGTTGCTCACGGCCATTTAGGGGTCACAAAAAGCAAAGATGCCATGGCCAAATATTTCTTCTGGCCGAATTGCTATAAGGATATTGAAAACTATGTGCGTAGTTGCGACAGTTGCCAACGAGTAGGAAACGGCGGCGAAAAACTTCGCGCGCCTTTGAAAATTGTTCCTATAACAGGCGAGGCATTCGAGAAAGTGAATGTCGACGCGTGTGGCCCATTTCCAGAATCGGTCACCGGAAACAAGTTTATTTTAACGGCGATGTGTTTAGCCACGAAGTATCCCGAGGCTATTCCGATACGGGACCTAACTTCGGTCACTGTAATTGAGGCATTACTAGAAATATTCAGTAGAATAGGATTTCCACGCGAATTGCAAACCGACCAGGGCACTTGCTTCACGAGTGCTTTGACAGCGGAATTCGCCGAGCGGTTTGGCATTAAACTGGTGAGAAGTTCGCCGTATCATCCTCAATCAAACGCAGTCGCAAGAATGCATCGAACTATGAACCGGCTTATGAAGGTTCTGTGTTTGGAGGCAGGGACGGATTGGGAATGCCAACTTCCCGCTATTATGTTCGCGTTGCGCACGAGTGTGCACGAATCATTAGGTTTCTCTCCTGCCGAATTGGTGTACGGGAAGAATCTCCGTACCCCCATGACACTTCTTTATGAAAGGCTTGCGGGAACTGCGGAAAGTGAAGAAAATTCTGTAGTTGAGACAGCAGAAACGTAAAGTGTGGTATGACCGGAAGGCGGTCTCACGTACTTTCGAGATAGGCGCGAAGGTGTTGGTTCTCGCACCTAACAGGACGCGGAAGCTCGCGGTTCAGTGGATAGGGCCGGGCGAGATTCGCGAGAAAATTTCGGAACATAACTATGTGGTCCAGATGCCGGGGCGGAAGGAACCCCGCGTCTATCACATTAATATGCTTAAAAGATACCACCAGCGGACAGAGTACTTAAATGTGCTTAGTTCTACGACTGTGACAGACGCAGGTGACGAAGACGCGCTAGATCGCTATGCGCTTAAATTGGATTGTTGCGACTTTGACGCGGAAGAAATGCTCAGCGGGACTGAGGTCGAACCGGAGTTTCGCGACGCTCTAAAAACGGTCATTTGTAAGTACAGGTCTATATTTAGTGAGAAACCCGGATTGACAGATATCACAACTATGGATATCGAGTTAACTGATACTAGCAAAGTGGTTCGAAGCGTACCCTACCGTACATCGCCGAGGCAGGCTAAGCTATTACGGGAAGAAATCGATAGAATGCTTCGCGACAATATCATTGTGGAGGCGGAGAGTGATTATACGTCTCCCATGATATTGGTTGAAGCACCGGGCAAGAAACCACGGCCCTGTATCGATTATAGGCGCCTCAACGAAATTATTAAGACCGAATACTTTCCGTTACCCAATCTCGAAGAACGGATAGAGCAGGTAGCTGCAGCTAAAATTATAAGTGTACTGGACCTTTGCAAATGTTTTTGGCAGATCGGTCTTACGGAAAGGGCACAAAGGTATTCGGCGTTCGTGACCAGTTTCGGCACGTACCGGCCGCTTAGATTACCTTTCGGAATAAAGAACGGTCCCTATCAATGTTGTCGGATTATGGGCACCTTGTTGAATAAATGCCAAGAATTCGCGGTACCATACCTTGATGACATCGCGGTTTTCAGTAACACTTGGCAAGAGCACATTCGACACCTAGAGACGGTCTTTCGAATATTAAAATCCGCCAAATTGACAGTGCAACCGCGCAAGTGTTTGTTCGCGCGGGCTAACGTAAAATATCTTGGATACGTAGTCGGTAACGGGAAATTGCGGCCGGCCGAAGCCAAGATACAAGCAATCCAGAACTTTCCCAGACCAGAGTCAAAGAAACAAGTGCGTTCTTTGCTCGGTTTGGTAGGATACTATCGACGTTTGATACCAGGGTTTGCGGAGAAGGCGGCGGCGCTGACCGATGTGCTGCGTGGGCGCGAACGCCAGGGTAAGATCGTCTGGACAGAGGCATGTGAAAGATCTTACAATGAGTTGCGACAAGCTCTCAGTGAAAAAACAGCGGTATATGCACCTGATTATAACAAGGAATTTCGAGTTCAGGCAGATGCTTCTCGGAGAGGCTTAGGCGTGGTTCTCTACCAAGTAAATGACGAGGGAGTAGAACAACCAGTCGTTTTTCTAAGCCGTAAATTAAATGATGCCGAAATGAATTATGGCACCACAGAACTAGAGTGTTTAGCGCTGATTTGGGGGTTGGATAAACTTAAAATTTATCTCGACGGGCAGGCCACAATTCAGGTCGAAACCGACCACAATCCGTTGGTCTGGTTGCGTAATACGGCCGGCAAAAACCCCAGATTATTACGCTGGTCTCTGTTAATCCAGCACCTCGATTTACGCATCAGGCACAAAAAGGGCTCAGAAAATGTTAATGCAGATGCGCTTAGCCGCATGTTTGATGATGTGAATTGATCCACCGGCGAGAATAGGGAACACGCACGTTCATGACATGTATAAATGTCGGTGAAATTCTATGTAAATAAATTTGTAAATTCAAGGGTAAAATTGTTTTGTTGTTTTTTTTGATATTTTTATATGTAGATACATACATGTGTCAATAAATTCAGTTAAGAACGGCACATGATGTATGTAACGAATTCCACAATTATGTAATATTTCAATGTAAAGTAAATGTTTGTATTTCAAGATCTTATGTAATTCAAGATGCGTCAAGAATTATTATGTAATATTTCAATGTAAAGTAAATGTTTGTATTTCAGGATCTTATGTAATTAAAGATGCGTCAAGAATTATTATGTAATATTTCAATGTAAAGTAAATGTTTGTATTTCAGGATAATATGTAATTCAAGATGCGTCAAGAATACTTATGTATATTTATGTATATAGGAGTAAGGTTTAAATGTACTGGCAACATAGCTTAGGTGAAAAGGGAGGGGGACAGCCCAGAGATTTATTTCACACATTTCGATTTAATAGGGTTTGATATTTTGGTATAATTATGTTCATGTTCATATAAAAATTAGGATGTAGAGGTCTCACGACCAGGTAACTTAGCAGAATTTTTTTCCTGGGCATATTTTGCTGCGAAAAAAAATTCTCACCCCCCGGCATGGGAGGGTCTGTAGCGTCGCCTAGTCCGGCGCCGATGCGTCGGGCCGCTTCGGGGAAACCCGCGTAAAGCCGGATGTGGATGGGGGTGCGGCGCCACGCCGCGCCGGTTGGAAAAGCCCTCAGGAATCTCGGCTGGAATTTCCTTCAAAGGGACGCGCGCGGATGCGAGTCTAAGAGGTGTCGGTTGTAGCTCTGGAAAGGCTGGCCAGCGAGCCGTGTGTCGCCCGCTGCTTGTAGGGTGGGGGCGAGCCGGCGGATATTTAAGGCCGCGCCGACAGGCGCCTCGCGGGATACGCTGGGTGTCGAAAGACGTGAGGTATCTCCAGTGCAATCCTTGCACGTGATCTTCAGGTCGAAGATCGGTTTCGCGACAAGCCATGTAATTGGTGTAGTTACGGGACTCTATGTCCGACAGCTTCGCACTTCGCGTTGCTTTTTGCTGCTTCCGAAGCAGTGGTTCTGGGCGAGGCCTAGGGGACGGTCGCGGGATTTCGCGGCTAAGAGAATTGAAAGGTTGCCAAGGGGCTAGATTTTTGTATCATATCATTGTACATTAATTGTAAAAAATCTGTAAATATATTGTATTTATTCAATCAGAACAGTCGTCTGTGTTTTTCACTCTAGTACGTCACACACCACAGCAGAGCCAGGCATGCTAGCAAACTATTAACTCATTCTTTGGTTTCTCCAATTTAGTTTAATGACACCAGTCCAGGAGTGGAGTTTTGAAGAAGTGTAAGAGAAAGTGCTGGAGCTAACTGCGGACTCTAACAATGTGAATATTTTGAAAGGTATTTTAATTTGCCAAACACTGCTGTAATACTGATTTATTTTGATCAGTGTTCCTTGCTTTCCTTAGTCACTAAACACATTATATTTTACTCATTTACATGGCGAGGCTACTTTGGCAGAGGAGTGGGAGTGCAGAAGGAACATCAAAGCCATTTGCCACTCCTGAGGTTCCCAATCCAGACCTCATAATAATTCTGCCAGTTAGTATGATCTTGTATGTAATCTGAAAATAAAGTAACCATTTTTTCCTGGCATAACTTCTTGACCTATCTTTTTTTCTGTTTTAGGAGGGCTCTAATTTGCATCTGGAGGAATTGGAAAGGAGAAAAACCTTCAAGAAAAATGTCCAGCAATATTTGATATGGGTGAAAGGATAGATAAACTATTCTTGTTTTGTTCAGGGTGATGGTTGGTTTTAACATCTGCCCTTTTTTTAATAATAAAATATTCCTTCACCCATTGCAGCATTTGACTTACTGTATAAATTAATATTTACAACAAATTTGGCATACTCAACATCATTAGCAATTTTTTTTTCATTTTTAGCAGTATATAATGATTATATCCTTCAAGTATTTAATTTGAAATAAAAACACAGTTGGGTTTCTGTAATACCCCCCCCCTCCTGGGAAATGAACAATGCATCTGCAATTGTTCAATTATCATAACCTTCTACCATTGGAGTTAGTTTTGTTATATCATAGAAATTTGATTCTTTTGTTCTGTGTCCGGTATTGACTTCATAGATTGACTTTTAAGATTTTCCCAATATCAAGTATGGCCCAATTCTCAATTCATCTAATTTCTTCCTATTCAGGCGATTTTCATGTACTATGTACACAAGATCTCCCTTTTATATTCAATTTGTCTCCTGTGTAGGTCGAATATTTTTTTGTTGTCATTATGAAGTTTTATTGTATTCTTGAGTGCTATTTTCCTCTCTCTTTCTAAATCTTCGGCTGTGCATTTTATTTTTAATTCATGTGGTAGGATATTTATGGTTTTACCCTGTAGCAAGTATTTTGTTGGGAATTTTGTCACTGTATGCTCTATCTCGTATTTCTCCACAGCGTTTTTACAATAGTTGTCCATAGCAATAGCAGCATTTTTGTCAGTTTCATTCATAATACATCTTATTTTATTCACTAAAGTCTGGTTTAATCTTTCATTGAGACCATTGGAGAAAGGCGCATCTATGGCAGTAAAAATCTGTTTTATTTTTTCTTTACTTGGAATTGTTTTAATTCTTTTGAATTTATTCCTGGATATTGATCCGTTAGTACCATCTGGACATCATGGTTTTTTGTTACTTCCTCAGTTAGTTTTACGAAATCATCAGCGTTTTGATTTTTTGATGTTAAAATATAAGCATATCTTGTGAAATGGTCGACCAGTAGGTGTAGGTATTTTTTTGTTGACCGGGATCCTCCGTAACCTCCGATGGTATCTATAGAAACTATCTTGAATGCGTACGTTGCTCGACCTAGGTGTGACATTAATCCAAATTTTGATTTTCTTCATGATTTATTCTTTAAGCAGATGTTACAAGTTTCACCAATCTCTATGTTTATGTTTATATTTTCGCTGTAATGAATGGTGTTACTTTATTTATCATCTGCGCTCTTCCCAGGTGACAATAAGTATTGTGTACATATTTTAGTAATATTTTACTAAATTCTTCTGATAATGAGTTTTTCTCTTCTTTTTAATTTTTATAATAAATTTCATTTTAGAATATTAGTTTTTTCTTATTGTTTTGTAGTTCTGTGCATCTTCTTTGATACTTTTTTATGTCTTCTAATTTCACTAGGTTTACAATTTTTAATGTCATCTGAATTTTCATCAGGCTCTAGAACTGGATGCCTGCTTAAACAGTCTGCCTCTTGGTTTAATTTTCCAGGATTATATTTAACTTTAAAATTGTATTAGGACAGATAGTATGTCAAATCAGCCAGTTCTTAACCTGTTCTTGCTTTTATATTTAAATTTTTTAAAGGTTTATGATTGGAGTGTACCAAAAATTCTCTTCCAAGTAGCCAATGTTGCCAATATATCACAAATTCTTTTATTGCCAAGCACTCAAGGTAAATTGCTTTTTTTTCCTTTTGAGCTTCTCTCAATTTTTTCGAAAAATATGCCACTGGCTTATTATCTCTATTTTTGTCCTTGTTTTAGTACAGCTCTGATTTCTTTTATGCGTGCGTTCTTTTTCCAATTGTTCCATTCTGATTCTTCTATATTTTTCAAAATCATACTTGAGTACCAATCTGCGCTTGCATTGTTTCAAGGGAAAATTTTAGAACTTCTCTTCCACAAAACAGCGTTCACACTCTTTTTCAAACTCGTTTATCCATTGGCATGCGTTTGAGTTTCTTCCATTAAATATATCGATAATAAAATCATTGGCAATTTTTCTCAAATTTTTTACTTCAGATATTTGTTGCTTATCTTCTAAAACTTTCTTTAAAAGTTTCTCAATTGTTTCATCTGAGGTACTCGGGTAAATTTTTCAACTTTTTCCTCTGTAATTTCTTCTATGTAGTAGTTGTAAAATTGAAAATTTTTCTCTTCATCCAAATATACTTTTGATAGATTTTCTGATAAAGAAATCCAGACTTTTCGAAATTGATGTCTTTTTTTAACAGTATTTCTTACCTTACCAAATATTTGTGTTGTAATTAGCTCCTTGTGAAGGTTTGTGTTTTGGAGTTCATCTGGTAAGCCATTTAAAGTTTTTACCTCAAGTGAATTAATAGCTTAGAACTAGCGCTTCTTGACACATGCCATCATTCATCAATTGTATTCCTGTCTTTGAAATCAGTGGCCAGGTGCCTCCATTGCGGTGTCAGATATCAGTCATTTGTTCGGTAGCATGGCAGATTCGAATTTTTAGGAAACGACACACAATAGTCTTTGTTTTCTTTATACACATATATATGTATATATATATATATATATATATATATATATATATATATATATATGTATATATGTACTTACGAAATAGAAACAAGGCATGCAGTGCTGTTAACATTTCCAATTTTTAGCGTGGCAATGCTGCTGATTTTAATTATGAAAATTATAATTAGCAGAGGAAGCTGATTAAGTAGCCCTAAAACTTGCCAAATACTTGTAATAATCTCAAATGTTTATTTGTATTTTTGCTTTAAAAATTTTGACAGATTTAATGTCCTTTATTTCTTTGTATTGTAAAATTCACATAAAAATCCATTGAAATGTATTTATATACATTTAAATTATAAGAGTCCTTTCTTTCACTACTTTCTTCCCAACTTTCTTTTCAGAATTTGTTGTATTGTCACCAAAATTGTCAATAATATGTACATAAAATAAAGAGTGTTAACTGCAGGCCAATATTTCTCTGTAGTGAGTTTTGAAAAGTTCCTGAACATCGGTTTTCTTCTCTGTTGTATGTTTTTCATTGGTTTAAATAAAGACTTGTATTCACCTATCTCACTTAAAAAGGCAGTATCTCCCTTTAAAATTACCTTAATTCCAACATATCTCTTTACCAGTATTCCTTTCATTGAAAAGCCAATTTTTTGTAAGTAAACGATGTCACAAAACTCTCCCTATCCCAAGGATAATGTGACTTATGGAACTAAACCATAACATCGGACAGTTTTTTTTTCTATGTGATAATGTTGAAGATAATAAATTAACAGATATATGGATTGCTCATATGAAATAATATACAGATCTATTATTACCTCAATTTTCAATTTTTTTGTGAGTTAAGATTCTGAGTGACTCAATATCTTTGCCATAATATGTATATGTCTATTGTATTTGTTTTGTAGTTAATAGTTACAGTGATGTTCAAGTAGATCATTTTCCCATAAAATCTTTCAATAAATTTGTGCTTAATTAACTCTGACTTTCTTTACACAATATGTCGCTACCCTTGTACTATACTGCACAAACCCAAAAATCCTACTATTGAGATATCAAGGGAAAAATACTTCAAATACAGATATAAATTATTATTATATTTATTGTATTGTATTTATTAAATTTTTATGTTTTTGAAGCATTTGTTTAAAGCAATACAGTGATTTCTCAGTAGTAGCATTTTTGGGTTTGTGCATTACAGTACTGGAGAAGTGATGTGATACTTCACTGATTCAAATAAGTGAAGCCTTATTTTCACTGATTGCAACAGCTATTGATTTCACTGATTCAAATAGTGAAGTTTCACTGATTCAAAAAGTGGACCCGATTTTCACTGATTAGTTCAGTTCAATTCACTGATTGCCAGTGGTAGGGTTATAACTACCACAATCAGTGAATAGTCACTGTCAATCAGTAGTTTTTCACTGATTCAGGCTGAGAGAGTGATGAAGATTGGAAAGCTAGTGAAACAATTCATTCATACATTATAGTCCATTCAATCGCTTGCGGCTAAAGGCCCCCAAAAGGAACAACAAACAAAAGAAACAATCAGTGAAATAAAGGATTGTGAAATAAAATAAGAATGCATTGTAACGGCAAAAAGAATCTTGCAAAAATTACTGAAAACAGAACAAATTACAAATGTTATGGATGAAGTACGGTTCTGGCTACTTCACGAAATAGCCGGGTAATATTAATGTTATTCAACATGGAAGCTTCGAAGCATACTTCGGGATTCAGGCGGAATATCTTGACATTAGTCAACACTAAGTGTCTGGTGTAGGAGAAGTGGGATACGTTGACGAGGAGCATAAGATATTATGTGATAAACAGGAATCAAACTTCTGGTGATGAATTCCTATGACTAGTGGGAGTCAATGCGTATAGTTTCTCGTCCCAGTGTATCAGTCGTAAATATTTAATCGATACCACTAAATCCAAAACCGGCTTAGGAGATTCAGGATCAATGTCACTGCAGTACCTCTGGTCAGGAGATCCGAAGGTTTAAGTCCCGACGGCGGGATTTTCGACGCAAGTTACATAGCTTGGTCGAGTTTAGGCCTTCTCTGGAAGAGAAGTCTCGGTAGTTATCCGTAATTTTTTTCCTACCTAAACCAAGCGAATGCCGAAGCAGTACCTCAAAAACGTGCCACGCATCGTGCGCGGTCTTTCTTATCTCTTTCTTGTCCTATCCTCACCCCTACTTACACAAACTTACTCTCACATGCACTACACTACCACACATAACGGGAGACCAGTTGGGAGCTTAAAGGATGTCCCAACTGAGGCGGTGCCTCGCTGGTGGAAGATACCCAGTTGAGAAAAACCCCGCTAACCCAACATGTAGGGCGGCACCGAATCTCGCCATCCAGCGAGATAACACCACTACCACCTCCCGCAATAAAAGCATGTACTACACTAACGAGATTCATGATAGCAATTGATGTATTCGGAAACACTAATCAATCAACCAAACTTAAACCTCACTATAAGTCAGTTGATGCTTCGCTACGCATTTTCGAGTTGGCGACGAGGTTCCGGATTTCGCGATTTTCATAAAATAATCTTGAGGCTGCGCAGCGCATAATTTACATTGGATTTTTATGTCAAAATGCTTCTTGCAAACACACAAAAAGCCTCGCACTCCTACAATCACCTTTACTTCAGCCAACGCCCGCTGACTCATACCAGCTTTAGGCGGATGAAATAATCCGTTCATCACCAATCATTTACTTTTATCTACATTTTTGAGGTTTGCGATTTCACCGGGCCCTCTTATCTTTATTCATATTTTGATCTTTATCGTGTCTTGTAAAATGTATAATAAATTAAAACTAGTGGAGCTCAGCAGCACACACTTTCTCGTATTATTTCTGTATTTCCAATTTTCGAAAATTCAGAGAGTTAAACAAAAATTATGCCTAAGCCATTCTTTTGAGCTTCTCTTGTTTTATCCGTAGGATAAATTTAAAGAAAATATTTGGAGCGTTTTTTGAGAATTTTTTTATATAAATTGCATTAAATTCAAGCACGAATTATTTAAAAAATACTAGTTTTTTCAAAAATATTTATTTGACCCTTTTTAAAGAGCTAATACTTTAGAGCAGATTTTGTTTAAAGCAAAAATCTCTCTATCTTCAACTTTTTAGGTTTGAAATGTTAACTTTTTGCAATTTTCGAAAATATAATGTACGCCGAAGATAAGGTCTTTTACCGTACTTTTATACATACGAAGAGAAAATTTAAAGAAAAAATGAAGTCGTTTTGAGATAATTATTATAAAAAGTTTGAAAACTACTTACATTTCTCACAAAATTACTCAAAAAACTACATACCTCTTCGAAAATTTGTCCCAACCTCATTTCAAGATCTGTTTTTAAATAACCACTTTCATTTAGGAACAAATCTCTATCTTTAATATTGTAGTTGTAGGACAACACCGAAAAAATTAAAATTTTGTAGTTTTCGAAAAATCAGTGATTAGAACGGAAATTAGAGCTGAACCATTTTCTTAAGAGTCCCCCATGTTTAATAAAAAATTGGATCCATTTTTGAGAAGATTTTGAAAATAATGAGGCTTGACGTAAAGTACTCCCTTCAAATATAAATAACCGTTTTAAACTCCGAGGACGTCGAGCTCATTTAAATTAATCGAGAAATATACATTTCAGAGAAAACCAGCTGAACGGATAGATGAACGGACAGAGACAGGCGGACGGGCAGATTGATGCGCAGACTGACGATCAGACAGACGGGTAAGATGGCAGACGGACGGGCAGGACAGATGGATGGGCACGACGGACGGACGGGCAGGATGGACGGACGGGCAGGACGGACGGACGGGCAGGACGTACGGAGAGGCGAACGAGCAGGATGGACAGACGGGCGCGCAGGACGGACGGACGCGCAGGACGGACGGACGGACGGACGGACGGACGTTTTTGTCAATCAATTTTTCGGTATCAAGGACCATCAAAACTGGATTCAGATTACACAAGGCGTTGAAGGAAATGTATAGGAACGAGATTTATCCACATTTTCGTTATCAGGTCCCGAAAATTAGAGTTTTTCTCTCAAAAATTCGTAGTTTTCTCGCGCACGATTACAAAATTTTCCCTTCTTACGAAGTAAGAGTGAGAAAGAAAAGTATAATTTAGATTCATATTTTCTTATAGTTATGTTTCTTGTTAAAAATAAACCTACAAGAAAGCTACGAGAGAGCGAGGAAGACAAGCCGTGAACGCGCGCCAGGCCGCAGCCGCACTCGCCGCAGCACCGTCCACCGCAGCCACCGCGTCCTCCTTCACGGGAAGCACGGCGCAGTGGGACGAAGCCACGCGTAGGGCCGAATTCATAGTCGACACTTAAGGCCCATTCACAATGCAAACATAAGCATAAGCATGGCGTTAACATAAAAGTTAGGACTACGTCCATATGCGGACTCATTCACAATGCGTTCGCATAAGCATAACACGTAAGACGTCAACTTAAGAGCTTGCAAGCTTCAAGCTTCTGTGCTTATGCTTATGTCAGACATGAGGAATGAGCCAATCACAGTTCGTTAACTCAAAATCGAGTATCGAAGTCGATCGATTCGATTCGTGTGCTGCGTCTCATAGCCAATAGAAACTTTTATTTTGCCTATGTTTATGTTCGACATTGTGAATACGCCAACTCTTCGCTTGTGTTAATGTCTATGTCTATGTGTTATGCTTATGTTTGTGATTGCATTGTGAATGGGCCTTTAAACTGAGTGTTCCCTTAAGTGAACGAATCATATTCACAAACAGCCCTTGAGTGAAGTCTTAAGCGCGCACTCATTCGTATAAGCGAGGCAGCTTGCTCCCTTAAGTGGCCCTTATGGATGTCTCGTCTCGTCAGTCGTTACCAGTTTAGGTTATATTTTTACGTAGCGTTCACCTACTGTTGAATTCGTTTCGATTTTATAGTTAAAAGTTTGTGTTATTAGTAGTCAATTAAAACGATCCATTTGTAAAGCGTGTTATGGATAACGACTTCGCCGAATATTTTGAGTTTTATACTCAACACATCCTGCGAAATACAAATAGATATATTGGAGATGGGAGCAATCCATTGGAAATGTATAATGATGAACAGTTCCGAAAGCGGTTTCGTTTTAATAAAACCACAGTAGTGGATTTACTTGTGCCGATGATCGAGAAAGACCGAATGACGTAAAGAGGACAGCCGATTTCATCTTTATTAAAAGTTCTCGTTGCATTAAGATTGAATGCAACTTCATCCTTTCAGCTTTGTTTCCAAAATTTATAATTTTGCTGTGCGCGTCAACTCAACGTTGGAGTGTCCGCTCTCCTGTCAAATTGGACGCTCTTTGTACAAAAAGGAGTGTGTGTATAAACTCGGTTACCAAGAACTTCGAATCAACTGCCGCCAATGCCATGTTGCCACATTTCCCTTTCGCTTAAGGGAACACTCATTCCGCGGTCGTAAGGAACGTCTATGAAATACAAGCGCCTATAAGTGAACACTTATTTTGAGAAAGCACTTATCACTTAAGGATTCTCTTATTCCTTAAGTGTCGACTATGAATTCGGCCCGTATTCACACATTTCAACAGGCTGTAAAATCTCAGCGGGATCACAGTTGCCTTGTAGAATCGTTGACCCAGAGATTCTAGCTTTCGAGTCTCGATAGTTGCGTTTGACGCACCTACGATTCGGACCGATTGAAATGAGCACGGAATCTTTCATTACTTATTCTGTGACGACTTCTGTAAAAGAATGTATAATAATGACGTATTACTCATTGTAGCGACTGGCAACACCGTCTGTACTGACTTGTGGGGATATCCCGTATTTTATTTTGTGCTTCTATCGTATAAAGAATAGTGTTCAATTTTGTACACCTGCATATTATATTACAGCACGGATAAGTCCCTTCAGAGAAGTCCGTGAGTGATCGTTTGACAATTCAGAGAAAGTTTCATTGATGGATCGTCGTTTATTTCACATTAACTTAATCGTATTCATGAATGGGCTTTCCAAACTGTGATTTTAGTACTAAGTACGTGTAGTGATTGTTAAATTATTGAACTTTGTTGAAAAATTGTATGTGAGTATAATTTTTTTAAATTTTATATAAGTAATTGTATGTTTGACTATCTGCGACGTTTTTCAAGATTTAATTTATTAAAATCAAGACAATTATATTTCAGTAAAGTAGCTTATATTTTTTAAAACTTATTAGTAACTATTTTCAAACGTTCCAGAATACTTTCGTTTACGAATCCAACACTAATAAATGTGATTATTATATTGTAAATCATATATGATTTACATGACTTTTTTATTTGTAACTTGTAATTTATTTTTCGAATGATGCATTAGCTACAATTTGTTTCTCCTTCAACTCTTCTACTCTCATATAAATTGTGTATTTCTTAACCTTCAGTCAAAAGCCTCACAGGCTAACGCATGTGAATATTCAATAAAGAAAAACCTGCACAATACACAATAATGATTATAAAGTTTGCCGAAAAGTTCTTTAGAACTACTGTATATATTAGTCATGGAAAAGGAAATTCCTAAATAAGGGGGCAGAGAAATTTTCCTCCGGCCCGGGTGGTTGACACCCACGCTACGCTACTGCAATGAATGAAGTGTTACGTAGTGGCTGGAAACTGAAGAACTATCCAAAAATTGGCATACTGATCAGTTTATATGCAGCCAAGCTGCTTGTCAAGACTATTCCGGAAAGCGGGCTTGCGTACAAATATTTGCCATGTATGCGCCCAACTGCTTTCGAGGGGTTGCTGCTGGCGATTTGTGAGCGGGTCCAAGAAATGTACACAGAATATTTGAATTATTCCTTCACGTTGCGTATTACAAAGGCTCATCGCGCCCGATGCGTGGTTTCGGCCCAGTGTGCGACGAAAGAAGGCCTCCTTTCGCGCCGCGAGGGGCCCAGACGTCTGCGATTTCACCTGTGGCCGCCACTGCCACCGCCCCCGCCGTCGCCGCCCCCGCCCCTCTGCCCGCCACTCTGCCGGCGGCGGCGTGGGAAAGGAACCGTGGCCACGTGCGCCCCACACCATCGCGCCGTTGTGTGGACTTTATCGTGGAAGGAGCCACATCACATCCCCCGCTACTCCCCGCTCCCCCCCCGCGCCCTTTGTCGCACCGCCTCCCCGCCCCCTTGCCAAGCGATTGGCCGCGGCCGTATCCACGCTCGCGAAACGCTCGCCGGCCCTGCGCGGCGCCGCGCGTCTGGAGTGGCGAAAGACGGAAACTCCCCCGCTTTCCCCGGGGACAACCGCACGACACGCTGGGAATTCCCTTGTCTTTTGCACCTTCTGGACGGTAAAATGACATCGTTTTCTCGCCCGTTTGTTGAGAGTGTTTGGGCTTAGCTCACCATATGCGATGGAGGATCACAGTGGAGAGGAGAGCGGGTCACTGAGTCAATTAACTGATGAAGCTACAACAGCCTAAACCTTTTAGCATTATTTCTAAATTAGCAATTTTCGAAAATTCAGAGTACAACGAAATTGAGACCTACGCCATTATTTTGAGCGCTCCTTCATCTATCCGTGAGAAGAAATTGAAGAAAAAATTTGGAGGATTTTATGAGAAAATGGTTTTATACATTACGTTAAATTCAAACACAAAATACGCGAAAACTACTCGTTTCTTTGAAAAATTGTACGTTACTTTTTTAAAGAGCTGATTTTTTACAACAGACTTCGTATAAGGTAAAAATCTAAATCTTCAATTTTGTAGTTTTCGAAAATACGCTGACAATGAGTTTGCTCTGTAATAAGAGTGAGGCTCTGTAATAAAAGTTATTCTGCTGATAATTCGCCATTTTTTTGGGCAGAATTACTTAAATTTCTCTTTACATATTAAGTGAAAGCAAGAAAGTAAAAATTGGAGCGTATTTAGAGAAAAAATAATTTTTAACATTTAAAAATTGCCTTCATTTCGCGCGAAGTTACACGAAAACTGCTCATATATTTGACGACCTTACATCTAGATCTGTCTTAACGAACAGATTTCGGTCGTCAATGGGTATCAAGGCCTCACAAAAAGTTGGATAGCGTGTTAGAGGATATATATATATATATATATATATATATATATATATATATATATATATATATATACCCTTTTTCGTTACCAGGGCCCGTGTGTGACGTTATTCCCATAATGTTATTCTGAGTAATCCTCAGCGTATGATATTTCTTGGAGAAATTTACATTCTAAAAAATTGTCATTTTTTAACGAATTTATAAAATGTGATTTACTGAAACCGGCTGAGGTAGCTCAGGATATCAACTGATGTCACAGCAGTGTTGAGATCCAAGAGTTGGTGTGGCAATGGTGGATGGCACCATGCTATCATACTATCAACCATGACAGATAGGTCGAACTCAGCGGCGCTGTCTGGAGGAGAAATCTACCGGCCGGCAGCTTTGATCAGTAGTTTAATGTTTTCTCCGATCAACACCAGGCGAATGCCGACGAAGTACCCTAACAAACGGGTCACGGGCCGCGCGAGATCTTTCCTTCATTTCCTGGTGCAATTCTTTCCCTTTACATGAATTACACAACCACACATGTCTGAAGATCAGGTGAAACCTTGGACTTTGTTCCGGGGTGGTGACTCGCGGCTGGAGATACCTGTGTAGGTCAATGCCACTTCCACCTTCCGTGATAAAAACATACACTCAACTTACGGGACTAATGACCATAACCGTTGACTAATGACCGAGCCCGGAATTACGAAATCAATAAATCAATCTGCACTGAAATTGGCTCAACTATGACTGCCCCTGGACGAAGAGGATTTTTTTTCCATCGTGAACTTCATCACATCGTCAAACAATTTACCTTCAGTGTAGATAAAATAAAGGTTGTGTAATGCTGCTTTAAAATTAAATTTATAAAGGCAAAAGTACGAGCGGTTGGAGTTTGTACCATAATTGCATTATAATTCTTTCCAGTTTGTTGCAAGCATTGTTGTTTTCATTATAGCAAAACAGAAAATGAAAAATATAGCACGACTTATTGGAAACTTTATTCCGCTTTCATAACAGTTACCTTACATATCGAATTCATTAAGTTAATTTTGCATGATGCTACAAATGATCCCCTTTAACATTTAAAAATTTTCTTTCAAAAGGTTGCAAATGTTCTCTTTAAAGTTTTTGCTCGAATAGAAAAAAGGGAATTTAGAAGTTTAGTTCTGATTTTCATTAAAAACTTTCATATTAGTGAGAATATATAACAATCCAAAAATCATCTTCATATTTAAAAGACTAAGGGTTTTTATCTAGAAAAAATCTGAGTTTTCAAGTAAACTAATTTTCGTGAATTTTGCACTTGAAAAGTATGGACACAGATGGGGTGTGACTTGCAAATATTAATAGATTTAAGGGTACAAACACTAAATTTTAATAAAATTGTAAAATTATTAGAATGAACTATTATCTATCTCATTGGATCATTCTTTGATTTGGTTGTGCCAAGACCTACTGGAAGAAAAAACGTGGCCTAACTCGAGCAAGCGGTATTAAGTTAATTGTGCGAGTATTAAGTTATAATTAGCGCAGCGAAGATAGCGATTTTTTATAATTCAAAGATTGAGTGTTCTTAAATACAAATATTAGTAAGAGTATAACGCAATGTCAAGCAGTCGTCTGAAACATGTGTTGCTTTACAAAAAACTTGTGATGCTATAAGAGCATTATTTGTAAAGTTGCAATTTTCAAAAATTCAGTGTGTTCAATGAAAAGATCCGCGCCATTCTTTCATGGGCCCCTTCTTTTCAGTTTGAAGAAAAAATTTGGAGCCTTTTTGAGAAAAAATGTAGGTATTTCATAAATTTTAGACACAAATTTCGCGAAATCTATTAGTTACTTTCTCGCGCTTAAGAAGGAACTTTTTAAGATGAGAAAGTTATCTAATGCTGCGCGAAAAATAGCGAATTTTCAGTAGAAAAACTCTTTATTGCAGGGCCACGGTAACGAAAACGTGGATAAATCCAGTTGCTAAATTTAGATTTAAAAAATCCTCTAACCCGTGGTGTAGCCAGAATCCCTGTTTTGTGGGTCCTTGATGCCGAAAAACCAATTGAAACAAAACGTCTGTCCGTCTGTCTCCGTCTGCCTGTCTGTGCCCGTCTGTGAGTGTGTGTCTGTCTGTCTGTCTGTCCGTCTGTCTGTCCGTGAACACTAAAAGCGCCTAAACCGTGGGTAGGATTTTTTTCCAAATTGAAGAAACCCCTGTCCATCTGGCTCTAATTGAGGCATTGAGATTTTGAAAAACATTCTTTAAAATTTGGGAATACTTTACACGAAGACCCTGAGTATTTTCAAAATGTTCTCAAAAACAGCTCCAATTTTTTTCTTTGCTTGAATTTATTGCTTGAACTTTTTATGGCGTCTTCCTACAACTATAAAATTGAAAACAGATTTTTCCTTCAAATGAAATTTGTTGTCCACAAATATTTCTTTCATTAAGGTCATGTAAATTTTTTTTTGAAAATTTTAGTAGTTTTCGTTCAGTAGTGCTTTTAATATTTGCTATTTAAAAAAATAACAAATACAAGATTTTCTCAAAAAGACTCCAAATTTTTTCTTAAAAATTTTGGTAGGGATAGTACCAAATATACTCTTTTCGATGACATAAACGCCACGTTACTCTATTCTTTTGTTTTTTAAAAAATTACAAAAAGGAAGTATGTTTTTTGACTTGTCTCTGACGTCAGTAATATTTACATTATAGGCAGTTTCTGCACATTATTGTACTTATGAGTACATGTGCTTTAAGAAATGTCAAATAAAGTTTCTCGAAAACTCAACAGTTTTCTGCGAAAATGAGCTCTTAATTTCGCATTTCCGGAAACGCTCTAAAGCCATTTTCTCAAAAATGGCTTCAAATTTTTATCAAACTTTTCGAACGGATAGTTGTAATGGCACTGTTTAATATGACGTAAAGTTCATTTTGATGTATTCTTTTATTTTTTCAAAAATTATTCATAACATTTTTAAAAAATATGTCTCACGCCGTTAATACGCACATTTCCCTCGACTTGTATACATTATTGCATTCGTGAGTGAAAATGCTTCAAATGACTTTAAATGACTTTTTCGATAGCTCAATAGATTCCGGTGAAAAAGAGCTTCAAATTTCGAATTTGAATCAATGTTTAATCGCCATTTTCTTAAAAACGACTTTAAATTGTTGAATGAAAATTTCTGTCTAGGACGAGATTTTACTCTTTTTTAATATTCTTGAAGGTATATTTCGGTTCTACTATTAAGAGAGCGAAGAGTTGAGAAAATGTCAAAAAAATGTACTTTGGGTGACGATAGACGGCTACTGGGAAGAAAATGGGGCCAGTACGCACCAAGAAAATTAGAAAAAGTTACAACGAGAAAGTCTGTGCCATTCTGTAGCACTTCTAGTTTATAATCTGAGAAGTTTTGGAATAATTATCCAAAGAGAAGGAACAGTTTCGCTATGCCACACATTCTAATTAAAGTTTTATTGTTTTAGTTTTGTATTAATGTTATACGTAAGCTATCAACTTACGATTTATTAATTGTAGTTTTTCGACTTTTACGATTAAGCTGTGGTTTTTTGTTTGCAATGACTGTTTGAATGACTACAACGGAAGTTTCCCAATGTATTTCGGTTTTTAGAAGGTTTGTAATAACAAAATGGTTGGGTTGATTAATTGATTAGTGATTCCGGGCACGTCAACAACTCAGGTCATTCTTCCCGTAAGTGTAGTACGGTGCGGTAAGTTTTATCGCGGTAAGTGGCAGTGATCTTCCCTCGCTGGCTGGCGAGATCCAGCGCCGACCTACGTCGGCTTGCGAAGATTTTCCTTAACCAGGTATCTGCTACCAGCGGGGCATCGCCACAGCCGGGACAAGCTTTAAGCTCCGGACTGGTCTGCCGATGTGTGTGGTAATGAAGAGCATGTTAATGTAAATGTGTGTGAGTGGGGATGAGAATATAACAAGAAAGAGGAAGGAAATATCGCGCGGGGTCCGTGGCTGATTTGTGAGGGTGCTGTTACGGCATTCACCTGGTGTCGGTCGTAGAAACCACAGAAAACTACCGATCAGAGGAGTTGGCCACTAGAACCATCTTCCAGACAGCGACAGAACTCGACCAGCTCTGTACTAGCTAGCGTCGAAAATCCTGCCATCGTCGGGACTGGAAACCTAGGACCTCCCGATCAGAGGTTCTGCAGTGACATCGGTTAATGCCATGATCCACCTTTGGAAAACGGTTGGGAATTACTAGCACCAAACCATCGCGCGTTCAATAAAATGAAAAGAAAAAAAAAGAAGAAAAAAAAGTGCAATTTTCTTTCTTTGTTTGGGTGGCAAGGGGCGCGTGCGCGTGGACTCACCGGGGGGCGGCGCGTGAGCGGGGAAGCTCTGCTTGTAAAGGCGCAGGATCTGGCTGTAGGTGTGCTGGTAGACGCGCCACGCCTTGCGCAGCCCCCAGCCGCCGCGCACGTACGCCGCCGCGTCCTGCTGCAGGAAGGTGAGCAGCGCCACGCACACCTGCCGAGCACGCCGCCGCCGCCCCGCGCCAGCAGGTGAGCGCTCAGGGCATTGGGCTGTCGCAGCGCAGTGGCAGCGACGGGAGACGCGGAACGAGGAAGGGGGAGAGAATGGGAGGCGAGTAAAGGGGAAATGGGTCAGAGAGAAAGGGAGGAGGGAACGGGAGGTGCGAATGGTAAAAACTGTTCCTTGCCTCAATTCCAATTTGTTTTAACTTTTCTCAATTCAATCAAACGATTCCACATATTGATTACATCACTTTCCGACGGAGTAAGCTTATTATAAATATAGAGTACAGAAAAATTTAATTAAAAAAAATAACGGGAAACAGTTCAAACTGAAATCCCTCCCTTCCCCTTGCTCCTAAAATACTTTCTGGATTCTTTTCTGCCTCACAGACGGTCCTCCACTAGTCGCAAAGAGCGTTTTCGGCCGTCCGGATTGAGAAACTATATATTATTTTTAATGATTATATTCTCATAAAAAGGCAGTTCTTAAATTGCATGCCGCAATGGATTAGTTATTTCATTGAATGTTGAGTAGTTGGGTATGGAGAATAGGCTTTGGAAGTGGAAAGTACGTCAGCACTAGAGGTTGTAGAGTCGCCAGGTAATCTTGCAGCATATCAACGAACATGTTTTTAGGACTTGTTTAGAAAAAAAGATCGCGAACCCCGAAGAATACGAAGAGTTGAGACAGAGAATAAGAGAGAGAGAGGGAGAGAGAGAGGGAGAGGGAGAGAGAGGGAGAGGGAGGGAGAGAGAGGGAGAGAGAGGGAGAGGGAGAGAGAGTGAGAGGGAGAGAGAGGGAGAGGGAGAGAGAGTGAGAGAGATGGAGAGAGATTGAGTTTGAGAAAGAGATTGAGATTGAGAGAGATGAGGATTGATAGAGATTGAGAGAGACTGAGATTGAGAGGGACTGAGACTGAGAGAGATTGAGACAGAGAGATTGAACGAGAGATTGAGCGAGAGATTGAGCGAGAGATTGAGAGACAGTGATTGAGAGAGTGTGATTGTGAGAGAGTGATTGAGAGAGAGTGATTGAGAGAGCGAAGGATGTCCTGAGGCTAAGGAATACACCCTTGTCCTGCACTGGCGGTCCAGGTACCCTGCCTTCAATCGATCATGGGAACCTTCAATTTCTGACAGTAGTCAGCTCTCATTTGAACTACCAGCAACGTGAATACACCCTTTCAAAAGAGATGCGAAAACCAGAGAATTCAAAGGTTGTAGTCCGTCTGTATTATGTGAGGTTTTATTTATCCGAACAAATGCTTTAAGGGGGCCCATCCACCTCCAAGCGGAGCTTGCTAACAGGCTCGCACCTGTTGTAAATCTGTATCCGCCGCATTTTTCATACAGGTTGTTTCCATTCAGGAATCAATGCGACGGATTTGCAATTGAGAATTGAGTGGATCCCGTGTACTCCGTTGCGTCTGGAGAGCGATTCACTATTATCCGAATAAAAGAAGAATGTGGTTGACAGTTCCCAGCGACATGGTGACGTCAGCTCCGTAACCTAGGCAACAGCGAATCAGAACTATCGCCATTTGCCCGATGTTGTCACGTTTGAACTGCGAAATGAATCGCGTATCCGGAGTGCTGCAGTTTATCGGAGTGTCGACGTGTGTTGAGCTTACAGTGTCCAAGTGTATTGTGAGAGCGGGAATTCAGAGAAGTGTGGTCTGTTAGATTTGTTGTTATTGTTGTATTTTTTTTCTCCTTTTTATTGTTCAAAGCACGTGGTAGAGCGCGCAGTACGCGGCAACGCCGCCCCCCTCCACACCGAACTGTCAACCACATTCTTCTTTTATTCGGAGTATACGCGCACCGGGAGTCTGTCTTTCAGCGTGTGGGCGCTGAAAGCGCTTCGCATCCAAGGCGGGCGCGCGGTGCAGCCGGGGGCAGGTGGGCGCCCAGGGACACGCTCGGCGAAGCGCCTCGAGGGCCGGGGCGAGAGCGCGACTTCCGGCGCGGGGCGGCAGCTGGCGGCGCGATGCCAGACAAGCCCCGAGACGGCTTTTTCTTCTTCCTAAGATCTTTCTTCGATTAAAGAATAAGAACAGAGCTAATTGAATCCGTATGGCATTGAAATTATTTTAACACGCACTTTATCATTGTAGAAATCACGACTGTTAATAAGTAGTAGGAAAATGGATCACGGGATCGGTCAATTAATGGATTACACTAGTTTGCCAACGTTTCGGAATATTTTATTCCATCATCAGGGCTTACTAATACATATACTGGTCAAACATAATGTTCCTCCACAGCACAACTCCAATACAGAGTTGCTGAAGCACCCACGTCCATAGCAGGTCCGACCATGGCCACGGCCGGCCCGACTGTACTGTAGACTCTGTATTGGAGTTGTGCTGTGGAGGAACATTATGTTTGACCAGTATATGTATTAGTAAGCCCTGATGATGGAATAAAATATTCCGAAACGTTGGCAAACTAGTGTAATCCATTAATTGACCGATCCCGTGATCCATTTTCCTACCACACACTTTATGTTACGTTGGTAGTTCTGAGTCGATGTACTGAACGCTCTGCGGGGACGCTCTGCAGGTATTGGTCTGCACTTGTCTGATCAAAACTACTTTAACCTCGTTCTTGAATACGTCAGTCAGATCATCCAGCATGGGGAGGGTAAGGAAGAACCTCACAAGAACACACAACCGAAAGCAATTAGCCCCTTTCCTCGCTCTGCGCAGGTGGGTAATTAAATCTATCAGTGTTAAATCCTTAAATATTTAATCTTGTTTTTGCCACTATTTTTACGTTAAGTGACTTTATAAAACCTGTACCACTCCCAAGCTCCAGTTGGATCGTTTGATTATTTAAGTCATCAAAATCCTTTAATTGTTTCAAAAGGGCGGGAAGCAATGCAACATGTAGATTTACTGCAGAATATAACCCTCCATCCTTCACGCATTTTGTTAAGAAATGCATCAGACCCAAAAGGAAAGAATAAAGTCCATTAATGTTTTCGGAAAGTACAAGATGTAATGCTTTGTATGTTTCTTGAACGGTTCAATTTGTGATTGTGAAAATCCAAAGATTGATGAGCAAACCAATTAATTTAAATTCTGGAAAATACTTTTTTTTTTAATTTTAAGGTTATATAATCGTGTACAGTTCTAACAATAAGAGAATAGTGATAACTCGGTACATCGGCGTAGGCCCCGCCCTCCGAATTTTCCTGAACTTATGGTTCTAAAGGTAGCTCCGCACATTCGGTGTTCGGCGATTAGTGGGCGCCCATTCGCCGAACGCTGAATAGTATGGAGGGGTTGCTTGCTGTTTGGCAAGCGACGAAAGTTCAGTGCTGGGCCTACCCACCGCGTGTCGGTCTTTTGAACTCATCCAAGGAAGCGAACATTCACCGAGCACTTCGGCTGCTCGGGATTGAGCGAGCAATCGCACGCTACTCGGGGAATGCCGAATCTAGGGAATCGTCTTTACTGTCGGTCGTAATCCCAGCTGACTGTCAAAAGTTGAAAGGTTCCAATGATCGGTTGGAGGGAGAGTACCTGGACCACCAGCGCAGGACTCGGGACAGATGGCCTTGAAACAAAAAATTAGTTCTTTCAAGGATCTTGAAATTTCCTGTACACCTGAAAGAAGTTCACCGAGAAGTTCACCTTGTCGATTCAATGCAGAACATAACCCTCCTTCCTTTGCGCATTTTATTAAGAAATGATTCAAACCCAAAACTCATCGGTAACATCCGGCACACCCATGACTCGCTTCGAGTATCACGAGCTTCCCTTCGTGTCCGAAGCGACCCCCGGGCCCCGCCCACCCCACCACCCACGACGCCGACAGTCGCGCGCAGCTCCCGGCCACCCGAGCGCAACCTGGCGCGTGGCGAGCGCACCCGCGCCCCTCCCCCTCCGTCCCACGCTCGCGCTCGCGCGCCAGTATAGTGATGGCAGATTTTATAGAGAGATTTTCCTAAGGATGAGCCAAAGTGACAGCTAGTGCTGGCAACGTAACTGAAGGTTCTGTGGTCGTTGTGCCCTTGAGTCCATTAGACTCCCTTCCCGCATTCATTCTTTTGCAGTTGGCTAACTTGTAAATGGCTTCGACGCTTCCTTTTGTGATGTCCTCGTCCGACGAAAATATAGTGCGCCGCGAAAAATAATTGAAATTAGGAAGTGATGTTATGTGCTCTTCTGTAAAAATTATTTTTCTCTATAAATATTACATTGAATTTACTTTTTATGTGATAAATATTATGTTTATTTTAAAACCGAGACTTGAATGCGAGATGCGTACCGATGCACGTGTTTCCGGCTTAAAATCATTTTTCTTTTTATTTACATTCGTGGCAGTTTTCTTTTACTGATTGTGAGAGCATGTAAAGAGACTTTCCACATACGCAATTAATGTTAAATATTTCCCGGACTAACGTACGTGCATATACCTCAGCGAAACTCAGACTTCATAGGGATGTTTTCATTAGCACTTTACGAAGGGGCGTGACTGAACAGCTGTCGCGGCGGAGAGATACTTCTCTGAAATACATGTGATGTTCACTTGTTTTCGCGAACTGTCACTTTGGCTCATCCTTAGGAAAATCGTTCTATAGCAAAACATCCACACATCAACAAAAGGTTTCCGAGGTCGATGAAAACATCAACAAAAACATTAATGTTTATATATCGATTTGATGAATATCGAAGTAAAATGTCTTGGTTCTAATGTGATACACAACACGTCAATATTAGTTTAATGTATATTCTGCCTTAAATTTGACTGTCATCTTAATTTTCTAATCAATGTTCTATGTAGTCAAGGTTCAAAATGCAGTTTAACAATATAACATCGGAAAAAAATAATCAAAAAAGGTCTTGTACTACACTGCAGAAAGGTTGCGAGTAGCAAACAGTTTCGTGCCATCTGTGGATCGACAACAGTGGCATTAGCGAATACAGTGAATACAGTGACAGTGAATACTGCTCATTGTGAGCAATGAGCAATCCACAGACACACACACAAATCTGGAAATTTTATTTATATCATCAGATTTTTTTGGAATCATCGATGTTTCTGAACAAATACATCGACCTGAAAAAAACGTCGATGTTATAATATCGATGTTTCTACTCAAAAATATCCCTGCTTTAAAACATGGAAGTTTTTTTCCCATCCGCTACCTGCGAGTCGGCCAGGATGACCTGCTGCTCCAGCCGCTCCGCCTCGCCCGCCGCCGCCGTCGCTTCGCGCGCCTCGCCGCCCGCGCCGCCGCCTCCGCCGGTGGAGGAGGACGAAGAGGACGAGGAGGCGGCGCCGAAGACGCGCACGCGGAAGGCCTTGAGCCAGCCCGCGCCGCCCGCGCAGCGCCGCTCCACGTCGCGCAACGCCGTCAGCGCCGTCTGCAGCTTGTCCTCTTCGAACGTCATCAGCGCGTTCTAGACACACAGATTGATTAATTAGATCAGGGTTACAGGGCGCTGGTAACTGCTAAAGTCATTAGTCTCGTATACTAGGAAATGTTTTTTTTTATCGCGGGGGGGGGGATGATCTTCCCGAACTTGATGGCATGATCCGGCGCCGACCTATGCGTCGGAGGAGAATTCTAGCGGCCGGCTGCCCTGATCGGTAGTTTTCCGTGGTTTCTCCGATCAACACCAGGCGAATGTCGGAGCAGTACCCTAACAAACAGGCCACGGACCGCGCGCGATCTTTCTTTCCTCTTCCTAGTCCTAACCACACGCTTTTCTTTCACACTCTTACATTTCAATGCACTTCACCACCACATATTCCGGTAGACCGGTCGGGAGCTTAGAGCTTGTCCCGGCTGGGGCGGTGCCTCGCTGGTGGGAGAGTCCTCGAAACCCCGCTAGGCGACGGTAGGTCGGCGCCGGATCTCGCCATCCGGCAGGGGAAGATCACCGCCATCTTCCGAGGAAAAACCTGTAAGTGTAGGAAAAACCTACACTTACGGGACTAATGACCTAAGTTGTTGACGCGTCCGGAATCACTAACCAACCTACCTACGCGTCAGCTCTAGAACTTTTCCCCAACTCGGATCTCCCACCCGCGGGGTACCGCCCTAGCCGCGACAAGCTCTAAACTCCCGTCTGGTCTCCCACTCATTTGTCTGTGGTAGCGTAGTGCATGTAAGTGTACGTGTAAGTAAGGGATGAGGATAGGACAAGGAAGAGAAAGGAAATATCGCACACGGTCCGGTAGGGTACTGTTCCGGCATTTGCTTGCTGTTGATGGGAGAAAACACGGAAACCTCCGATCAGACCAGACGATTGTTAAAATTCTCCTCCAGACAGCGGATGAACTCGAAATCGATTTGTAGCTACAGTCGAATATCCAACCACCGTCAGAATTCGAACCCGAGGACTCTAAATAAGAGGCACTGCAGTGACACCAATTAATGCCCTGAGTCACCTAAGCCTGCTCTTCCGCCTGACCACTCAAATTTCGCTACGCTCCCTTCGCCATCTTGCAGAGAAAGAAGCCATCACTCGGATGATGGAACAGGTAATTTGAATTTATCTCGGAGGCTTCAATGAGGATCATTTTTATACGTAAGTAAATCTACAACGTGGGACAGTCGGCTTTACTTCTTCTCCGAAAAAATGCGTACGAAGGACTTTTTTCGCCTTTAAAACCCCACAGCTTCGATCACTTGAACTTGTGTATAAAAACCACTCCGGTACGCTAACCGTTATACCACCGAAGCCGTTTTATCGACTGTCACGTGACGGACCTTGAAGTCATAAAGTCTTACTTTAGGCCGAAGGCACAACATATAACTTCTTAAATAGTGCAACCTGTAGGAGTCTCTACGGTCATTTTACAAACGGCAAAATGGCCGCCTATAAATAGGAAAGATTTCATTTTTCCAACTTTGATAAACCGATTCTCGTATGTCAGACAGTTACAATTAATCCTTCGCAACATCCACAACTCTGGGCAGAATTAAATGACAATATTGTAAAGATGACACGTAAAATTTCGCGAAAAAAAGTTTAAATCTTATATTCGTGTTAGGTTTTCCTGCTGTTTCCCTACATTCTAAAAAAGAAAAATCAGACTCAACGCCCAGGACCAGAAAAACCTAAAACACCTTGCATAATGGAAATTTGTTCACTCTTCATTCGTACCGAGGCTCAAATGTCTCACCAATATTACACAACTTCTTTGTTTAACGTTTGAAATGTTTCTTTTGTTATATGTGGAATCTCATCTGAACGTTGCTCCTTACGACCCCGTAACATCGTCAGTCACGTGATCAATAGTTAAAGGATGTCTCCTAACGCTTGAAGCTAAAATTTCCTGTTTCTTCATGGCTCGGGTTTGTAAACTATGCACCCCATGATAAAGTCTCGCCTCACGAGCATAGGCGTACGTAGGGAGAACGCGTCCCCCTCAAAATTTCGAAAGGTCTCCGTTAGCCGGTAAAATACTTTATTTATGTAAAAAATATCAGTTCCTGATTTCTGCCTTTCTTAAACTGACACTTTGAAGAATTAATGCACGACTTTTGGGGGAAAAGCTCTCAAAATTATTTGGCAAGCTTGTAAATGGTTAAACAAAATAAATTGTATTTATTAATTGCGTCATTTAAGTAATAATTTCATTATCTTTGTAGTATTATTTATTTACTAGTAAAATATCAAATGTAAATATATTTATTGGAAAAGGGGCCCCAGAGGTGGTCAGAAATGTAGTTGCGCCCCCTCTTGTTTGAGACTGTACGTACACGCCCTGCTTTGTGACGGTTGTCTTGCCGCCATTGCTGCCTGCTTCATGCTTCGCACCGTAGGGTAAATTTTATGGCAACGGTTTTACCGGCACAAGTCAGACTTGCGAGCTCGGCTTGTTCTGTATAAGGCCCTAGGACGCTGATATGCGCCCCCGCCTAAAGTGCCCAATACACAGCCTCGCTTCACGAGCTTATTTCGCACCGGTTGTCAATCTTCTTCCCGCTTCATTGTTCTTATAACAGGAAACCAAGCGGAGCGGCGGTGGATTTACCGCCGGAACAAGCCAGGTTCACAAGCTCAGCTTGCATTACACTTGACACCACCCGAAAGTTCCTCCAGAGAAGTTTCCTGGAAAATCTTTAATACAGATGATTCGAAAAGGGATCTAGAAAAAATTACACAAATATTGACTTCAGATCATTATAGGTTGTTTTGGTTATGAATTAGTCTTCTGCGAAATTCAAAATTTGGAATGAGTTAAGCGGTTTATTAAGCAGACGGGCGTAAAAAAACAGCCAAACTAAATATTTTGGAGGCCGCGGAAACATCTTGGCTCCGTCAGAAGTGAGTTCACTCAAAAATTGAGCAAACAATGTCGAATTTAAATACATACACAGATTTAATCATTTTGGGGGGTAGTAATAACTTACAGCATATTCACGAACACACATAACAATGTGTAGTGACATCTATAGTATTGATTCATTATTTCGCGTTTCCGCCGCTGTGGTAATTAGTCCTGTATGTCAAGTGCATGTTTTATCACGGAAAGTGGAGGTGTTCTTGCCCCGTTGGATGGTAAGATCCGGCACCGACCTACACATCGGTTTGCGGATTTTCCCCCATTCAGGTATACATAAAAAACGGGACACCTCTCCAGTCGGAACAAGCTCTAAGCTCCCGATATGTGTGATAGTGTAGTGCTTGTAAATGTGTGTGTAAGTAGAGGGTAAGGATAGAAAAAAGAAGGAGGAATGATCGCGCGCGGTCCGTGGCCCGTTTGTTAAGGTACTGCTCCGGCTTTCTTCTGGTATTAATCGAAGAAACCACGTAAAACTACCATTCAGAGCAACCGGCCGCTAGAATTATCCTCCAAACAGCGGATGAATTCGACCTAGTTATCTAGTTTCAGCCGGAAATCCTGCCATTGTCGGACTCGAACCCTAGGACCTCCCAGTCCGAGGCTCAATGACATGAGTTGATGAACTGAGCCATCTCAGCAGGGATAAAAAAACATGTAAATGTATTTTTCTTTTTGTTAAACCTTATTAGAGATAAAGTATTTTCTGTGACTGACGATAGAAAACACTAACTTTTAAATGGTTCTTTTTAAACATTTTCCACTTACACCTGGCCCTATTTTTCTATTTCATTATTCTGGACTGAAAGGGTTTTGGAAACTGACATCAAATAACAAATGTGAATAATATATACGCGTAGGCGAGCTCACAGGGGTGTGACGAACCGTGGGGTCCCTGAAAATTTTGAATGGGGCTCCAGCGCCTTATATAATAAAATATTTTATTGCCATAAAAAAATAAATATCTGATAAAATGACCTATTGAACTTAAAGATTCATTTTAAATTTTAAAGTGATGATAAACTAATGGATGCATTAGCCTATCGGTGAATTGTTACCGTATCTCTGTGGAGGTAAGTACGAATCATTGTCTTATTGCTGATGAAAAATTGCGATTTATTTAATTGTAAAAGTCAACATTTCTTGTACTGCAATAATTAACTTGCTATATTTCAATAATTAAAATATGTTTATTTACGAATTAATTTTTGGCAAAAAATGTAACATAAGCAACAAATTGCAAAATAATTGAAGATTTTGAAAGTAATTTATATTTTCGATTATTTAAATTATACTTTTGAAACCGTGTTACTTGAAATTGTGACTGGACATTTGTTATTTCCGAGTATATAAAAGTGAAATAAAAATGTGAAAACTTTTTACATTTTCCAAAATTATGAAAAAAATAAAAAATGTACATTTTGTATTTACAACGGACGAATTCGACGCAAAAAACGTGAAGAAATGATCTAATGTACCTTAGATAAACAATTTACACTCCTTACACTACAAACTTTTAAACATATTCACAAATTTGAAATCGGCCGGAAACAACATGAAATGTCAAAATTGAACGGAAATACTTCCAAAATGTTGCCAAGTAGGAGTCAAATCTCGACATCTACTGGGGGAAGAACACTTCCACATCCCATGATAAAACATTCACTACACTAACGGGACTAATGACCATAGCAGTTTTCACGTCCGGAAACACGAAATAATCAGTCAACCGCAATCAATTCTGAACCAAGTCAGGAGTCACGCTTCCATTGGTGAAAGTTTTACCTGCCGTCTTATGATCGCTGTCGCTCGTGTTTGCTCGTACGGGTCAAAGGGAGGGGATTTGTGTGTATCCTGCGCGAATATGGGCCTCTTTAGGGGCGGCTGCAATGGTGCAAAAGTGAGTGGTTTGGATGCCTTTTTATCTCGATAGATGGATTTTTATTGGTACAAAAGTAGTTTGTATATCTTCTTTCGGAAATGGAATGAAGTCTATTGTCCCATTTGCAGATTTCGGTTCGATCTACTAGGTCATTTCTCGTCTCAATGCTTCACAAGGAAAACTGCTTTTAAATATCTTAAAAATGCTAGTGATGCTAAAACAGCATGTATTTTCTCGCCTTTATTTTCATGCAAAATTACGCGAACAGTACTCAAATTTTCGAAAAATTGTACATGACCTTATTTCAAAATCTATCTTTAAGGAACAGATTTATTTAAGGAAAAATATCTCTATCTTTAATATTTTAATTGTAGGAAGACGCAGAAAAATTTTGTTTTTCAACGTCTGAAATTTTGCAATTTTCGAAAAATTAAGGTTTTCAACAAACATGATACCTGCACCAATCTTTTAAACGTCCTTCACACTACCCAAAAAAAATTTAGTCAAAAACAATGGAGCCATTTTTTTTAAAAAAAATGTCCCGGGTCGTCATGTAAAGTACTCACTTAAAAATATCGGTTTCAAATGCAGAGGCATATCCAACGTCAGCCAGATCGATTGGGGAATATCAATTTTGGAGAAAATCGGCGAACGGTTTAGCCGCTAACGTTTTTCACAGACGGGCTCGCAGTCGGACGGACAGGCGGGCAGACAGGCGGGCAGACAGACGGGTAGACATATTTCTGCAATTCGATTTTTCCGTATCAAGGACCCACAGAACATGGATTCTGGCTACACCCCGAGTTAGAGGATGTTATTTTCTAAGTTTAGCAACTGGATTTACTCATTTACCATTACCAAGACCCTTTAATAACTGTTTTTCTGTCAAAAATTCGCCGTTTTTTCGCGCATTTACATAACTTTCTCTCTACTCCGTAGCGAGCAGGTAAAATGGATGATATTAGTTATTAAATCATATTTTAACGAATGCATATCAGGGAGCTAATCAAAAGGTTAAAAAAATTATATGATTACATGTAAACATTACTTGTTTTTTGTTTAGAGCAAAGGGCGTTTGTTCACGTCGTATAGCTAAAACTCTATTAGAAGGATAAAAGATGTACTAGATCGCTCGAGCTTCCTTACAAAGAGAGCACCACTTAGAATGTGTATAATAGAATACTTTATAAATGTAAAATGTTGTAAGAATAAACAGCATAAAATATACTGTAACTCCTGTAGAAATGTTTTTCACTAACTTAAAGAATATAAATAACTATATCAATACACGGCAGTTTAAAAACAAAAATTAATGTAAATAAATGTTTAACGAAGCCATCGTCAAAAAATACTCTAAATAAAGGTTATTAGAATGCGGACTCTTTACAATTCTGATCTGAAAGTTTCTTTTCAAAAGTTATTTCAATATGAAAAATATAGTTCAAACATACGTACATCGAAATTAAATTAAGTTTAAAATAGATCCCTATAACCGATTACAATCCTGCAACATCCCACGGAAAATATAAAAGTAAGAAACTACGATTGTCAAATTTACTTTCCTTATAACGACACTGTTGAAATGTACTAGTAAGACCTTTACTCCGAAAAGCGAATGTACAAGAATGTTAAAGTTAAGTAATCCTGAATGATAATCTTCGAATTTAAAGAATATTGTAATGATTGATAAGATGAGTATATAATGCTTTGAGTCCTACGACCAGAAGCAACAGAACTACAATCCAACTCGTAAGGGAATCCACAAAAACTACCCTTTTACTCAAATTCCCTGAAATTAGTCGCATGCCGGGTCACTGGTGAATATATCCTCGCGGCAACCTGCTGTACAGATGTGTATAACGGTACATTGTAAAAATAGTATTGTACTAATTCCAAGAGCTGATAATAGCTAGAAGAGCCAATCCAAAATAACCACACAAGTCGTTCCTCAAATTTCATTTTTTATCACTATCCACATTCATATTCTACGTTGATTTTTCTACAAAAATTCCGTATTAGCTTTTTCACTTCTACTTCAAGCACAACCCAGCACTCCTGCACGATTGTGTGAATCAATTTTTCAAGTGTTATGAGTCTGTTCTAAGACAAAAGATAGCTTCGCACGCTTCTCAGCAAGGCGAGTTAAAAGAAATCAATGTAAGGCAATAATTTATTTTGCCATTTAGTGGTGGAAAAATAAATTCGTTCCGTATGTCTTCATTCCATCACTATCAGAAACGAGTGAAACTAGTCATCAGGGATAATATAAACGGTTTATAATTTCTAGCCTGTTGGAGCCGAGAAACTGAACTTTATAAGATACAAAATTATTATATTCCCCAAAAATTGTTCATAAAAAATCCATTGAACCCAATGTCTATATCATCACAACTGCCAAATTTACAGTTCACTGTTTGATTCTCTTGATAAAAGTATTACTTTCAATTCCTAGGTGTATGTATGACAATTATTTATCAAGATTTACTCATGTTATACTATCACTTAAATCTCCGCCATTCGAATGCCCTTTGATTCGAAAGAAACGGTTGCTTTACATTAAATGACATTCATGAAGGTTGCAGCAACGTTCTATTGTTCTAGCACCAACTCCAATTTTGTGGGTTGTCTGCGTCTGAATTTTAATTAAACAGGCGTAAAACCTAGCAGATGGACAAGAGGGAGATATTGACTTGAGCCAAATTGAAGAAAATAGTAATATAATTTTTTTTTTTTTAACCGGCTATGATCGACAGGAAATAGCATTTGTTCTTATCGATTGGAAACTTGGTCTGCAAGGTCGTCTTTTCCTGGACGGCACGGATGTTCTATCACGACTCGCCTAACTGCCTGATTATTTGAGACCACAAACTATTCAACATTAGGTTCATATCCGCCTGTGATTAATAAAATGAAAATAACACTTTAACACAGTAAAATAATAAGTCCCTTATGTGTCCAACACAATAACCCACATCAGTGTCTCGATATGTATTCTAATCAAATTACAATAAGATTACTCTATTGTTCTCGCCGTGCAGAGATAATAAAAAACCGACAATGACAATTAAAGAAACGATTTACAAGCTTATTTAAAGAGATCGTTAACTTAAAAGAGGACGAAAGAGAACTGTTTCAAGTAAAAGTGAACCGTCATTGAACAAAGGCTGGACTCCGAGGGAAATGTATTTTGCAATACTACATAATGTTTTATATGGAAGCTAATAAAAGTTAATATATGGTTTTATAGAATGTTATTGAATAAATTGACAAAAATAGAAAATTAACATAACGCCATTAAAATTATCAGACGCAAATGTGGATACGCACATAGAAAATCGGTCGTTTGAACAACAGAAGTAACTTTCCTTTCCATACAGACTTTCTCATTGAATCTTGAATCACATTCTGCAAAATTGTTAGGGTACTTTGAAGGTAGAAACGAAATGAAGAAAAATTTCTATGACTATTTTTCACGCAAAAAGTACACTGCATCTTACACGCTAGTTTAAAAATTTTGTTAAAGCAATGTCACTCGTGTCACATTTTTATATATTTTCACAAAAATTCGACACATTAAGTTCACTCCGATTGAATTTACCATGTGGATTATAATTCGTAATACTTCATGCATTGGAATTCTTTCGCCCATGATGTAAGTAACATTGGGCACTTATTTCACGCTCTCGCCTTTCGCGCTCCATAACGATATTCAATTTGCACGGCAGATTGGAACAATCAAGAATATATTTTCTGTAAACCCACAATTATAATGGAATGTGAGAAAAGTGATTTTTTTCCTCTGTAAGGAAAAAAATCACAGCACCCTGATACTTTTCCCAAATACAAATACTTTTAAAAAGTGTCAATGTTCACTTGTGATATGAATAGAAACATGTAAAATAATATCAGAATAATGTGGTTACTTATTTGACAGATGACATCAGCATCTTTTGAAAAAAATAATAAAATAGAAAGACTAAAAAACTTTGATCAGTAAAAAAATAATTGAGTGTTTTGTTACACAGGAAACCAAGAATAGATTTTCACATCATTTTCTTGTGGAGGCAGATCTTACAACAATCGTACCATAAAAGTCACAAAACAGTAGCCAGCTGCCATCTGCACATTGTCCTTTCTATCACCAAAAAGTTGTTCTGCTTCTGTTATCTTGTTGTTCAACAACAGTTGAATGCCCTCTCGGGCCACTCTCCAATCACCATCTGTTTCCATTGCTTATGTCTCCATTTCTTGTAAAGATAAAAATGATGAGTATCTGCAATAAAGAATTAACTTGTAAATAAATCTTATTCTGCAGTACCTTCATGAAGACAAAAATTCAGAAATAGAATGTTGACCTTTATCATGTATTAAAACTGTTTAATGCACTACCACATAGTAACATGTGAATTACATAATAATTAAATTTATCAACACATGTTCTTTCATATTTGTAACATTTGAACTGCTATATCACAACTCCAAAAGCTTGCTCCTTTCTCTGAGACATTGATTTTGCCTCACACTTTGTATGAAAAATTTCTAGGTCACTTTACAATCAATTAAAAATGTTTATATGTGGAAAATAATATTAATTTTTGAAGAAATAATAAGTTAATTATAAATTATGATTGAGCATGGAAGTGGGAGCTCACTCGACAGGAAAAAAAGAAATCAATGCCTGAATTTATAATCCTGCTTTGACAGGTAAATTTCTCATACCACTACGTTTGATAACTACAGGCATTCAATGTTAAGATTAAATTTGATCAAAAGCAACATAATTTTTTAAATAAAAATTAATTAAATTATTAAATTAAATTATTATTTTAAACTGTTATTTATCAATACAAAGCTACTGAAAAAAATGAAAAGTGTAAATATATTGAGTATCGTAGTTAGCTGCAGCTAACACGTGACGTAATGAGCGTGTGTATCGGTGTGTATTTGTATGTATGTACCGTTTATTTTTCTATGTTTCAACGTGATCAATACTGTTTTTGTGTGCAAGGTCAGTTCAAAACAATATTTTTTGGGTGTGATTTATCGTTAATCACATGAATGTGTAATTGTGTGAGGCGGTTTCGCGTTTATGGTATTTCTGTTCCCTTTGCTTGATTTGTCTCAAGTCATGGAAGCCATCTCGGCGCCAACCTTGCTCATGGTGGTAATTTTGTTACTGTAGTGTACATGTGCTGATTAAAGCTATAGCTTTTGTTTTACCAGTAATAGTCGTAATTGCTCCCAAGAAAAGTCTTTAGAAATAATTTTTATAGTTTTGTTTCTTTACCTCGAACTAATTTAGATATCGACCGGCGTCAAATAAGGAGGTTAATTTTGGTTCTTTTGTGTGAATTATTATTTTTATCTTTTGGGTTTAAATTAATTATAAAATACGTATTTTTGTTTTAGGTTTGGGCTAACAATGTGTAAAGATGTCTGTGCATTATAAATTCAAGTCTGCTCTGGAGTATGATACTGTCACTTTTGATGGTTTACATATATCTGTTAAAGATTTGAAGAAAGCAATTTTGCACCAAAAGCGCATCGGTAAAAATACAGATTTTGATTTACAGATTACTAATGCGCAAACCAAGGAAGGTATGTTGTTAATTCTTTCTGACTTTTGGAATTACTTTGCATTTTAAAATTCATAATTGCCTATTATTGTGCAACTTTCAGTGTATTGTGATGATGGCGTACTAATTCCGAAGAACACTTCTTTGATTGTGGCCCGGATCCCTCTCACTGCTCAACAGAAAAAAGCATGGTAAGAAAAGTTTGCTAACATGTCAATTTAAAATACTAGTTTAAAGCAATGTCAGTGATGACTTTGTTGAAATATATGGTATACGAGTTTTTACCAAATGATTTGTGTTGTGTTTCTAGGGATAGAGCTGAATCGAGTCAACAGTTGACAGGACTCACCAAAACTGTAAGTCAAATCTTGAGCATAGTATTATTAAACTTTATTTTTCTTCTGCCATTAGGTCTGTCAAGTTTAGGGAATGCTAATGTATTTTCATTATATATTTTAATGTTTGAAAATGGCTCCTTAAAATTAGCTTAGAGGGTGATCAGAATTTATTATGGATCACATATGTATGTTTTAAAAATTGCTAAATTGTGTGGGTAAGATTAAAAGCAAAGTCCTGTGAAATGTTTGAACTTTTAGCAACAAATGTTGATTTTTAGCTTAAAGAAACTGAAGTCATTGTAATCTTGAGTTCAAACACACTAGTAAATGATTGCATTTGAAAGAGTTCTGTAATTTCCTGCTGAAAAATAATGACATTGCTTTTATTATTATTATTATTGTAAAATGTGTGGTGATTCTCAGTACCAAGTAGTTTAAGGAAAGCACTTTTGTGAAGGTTGAAAATTGGGTGCATCCCTGAAGTTGGTTACTGCTGGTTTTGCTATGGTGCTGTTGCTTTGACAGACATGGGACTTCTGCAGAGTCAAACTCAATTGCTTAAAAATTACTTTGCAATGTTCAAAACATATTAATTTTTTTTTGTATTTGCAGAATCCTTCTGGACCACATAGAAAATCATTTTTTTTATATTTGTGACTTGTAATTTGTAATGGCAGTCACATGATAACGGGCAAGAAGTGTTTAAGGGGAGTCTTAAAGCCCTATCTCTCCCTTGTTTTTTTGGCTCTGTTAGACCCATTGTCTCAGGAACTTCAACCTAGAGGTGTAAAATTTCAGGAACTTGGTGGTGGTTAAGTTATTGCAAGCAGATTTACATCTTTTGAACAGATTTTCTAATTCGCAGAATGTTTGAAGTAAAAGTAAAGATTTTTGCAATATTTTTCTGTACTTTTATGCAGAAATTCTGAACTATAAAATGTACTGTGCTCATTTTAGTGCTGTACATTCATTATTACTTAATTGTCCTCCAAAAAATTAGAAATTATCGCTGGAGTAGCCTCAGAGTTAATTTTCACAAAGGTCGTTTTCAAGAAATCAGCATTGACATTAATCCTACGAAACCAGTCTTGTCATGGTAACTAGAAATCAAAATATGTTTGGTGCTTAAATAGTAGAAAATAAGCAATGCAGTGCTAGCTTAAGAATAAAGAGAATTAAGAATAGACTTTTCTCTACCATTTATTGAAAACCACAGCCTTCTATATGTATATTTTCAAAAGATGAAAAGTAAGTGAGAGACTCAAAACTAAAATGACAGCCATTTTGAAATATGAAGGTAAAGGAAGAAAATAACTCCACAAAATCTTGAGAGTATGCTTTACAATTGTGTATTATTTTATTCAGAAAACTAAATGTTTCGTAAATATTAAAATCCCTAATATGTTAAAAATTGAGGATTTTGTTTTATGACTCCCCTTAAGCTTGAAGGGACCCCATTGCTATATGCTCTTTTGTATTTATATGTGAAATATTACTTATGGAAACAAAGGATTCTTTTCTTCAGAATTGAAATTATGAATTATTAAAAGCAATTATGTAATATTTGTTGTTGCATATACCTTCACTTCGAGAATGGCATTATTGTGAAAGTTCTGTTTTCTTTCCCATTGCCTTCTGCTCTGTTGAATGCAAATATGTTAAAAATTAACGTATTATTTTATTAACTTCAATAAAAATAATATGTTAATTTTTTCCTATTTCACATGGGATTCTATGAATAAAAATGTTCATGATTTTGTTTTCAATGATTTGATTATTACTAGAGACAATTTCCATGCAAATACATGTTTATATTTAAGCTTTGTAGAGATTTTAAACTTCGTAAATATGTGTTTCCTGAAGAACTTGTTTAAAAAATGCATTCCTTTTCTTTGTGTTTGCATGTTTAAGTAGTTTTTTGGAGAAGTTCAGGCTTAATGCATGTTTTAACGTTTTTTAAATTAATACCGCTTATTTAGACTTGTATATGGCATATTAAGTACTTATATTACTTTGCATAATTTGTAGGGGGAAAAATTGATGCACATGTTATATAAATAGTATATTATTCTTAGATCCTGATAGCATGCGTTTGTTTTTGAAGTTTATTGTTATATTACACTTATTAACCTTCCGGTACACGTTGTGGACGTCCACGTGTACCTCCGGTACATATGGTTTTATGATGCGAGTACATGTATAATGAGCAATGATGGCGGTTTGAATTATGAACACCATACGATATGTCGCATAGGATATGGAAGCCAAAACTTAATATCCTTTGATAACTGACAATGGAAGGGGAAATTACATAAAATGTTAAATTCTAATCCTGACTTGAAATTTCTCCAAAATGTGAAAAACATTATTAGTGGTGAAGAAACAAAAAATGCAGAATTTGACTTCACATTGGCATAGATTTAGTCTTGGAAGTATGCTCCAATTACGTCTTGTGGTGTAGAAAGATCATTTTCTACATTCAAAAACATTTTTTCTGACAAAAGGAGGAATTTGACAGGATAATTTTAAAAAAATTATTAATTGTTCGCTGTTACAATACTATTCTACTCTTATAACTAGAAGTATAGTAAATAATAATTTGATTGAGCATGTTTTGTCCATTTTACCTTGTATTGTGCATATTTGGCTATTTGATAGTGCATATTTGCATGCATATTTTATCATTTAATAATGCATGGAAATCCTGTCTCTAAATCATTACATAGTAATATTGTGTTGCAATTCAGTTTGTATTATTCTGTATTTGTTTTGCATCCCTTGTGAGATGTCGTTGGATGGAAAGCACCCCCTATTATTATTGACTTGAAATCAAGCTACAGATTTTGTCATTTAATCAAGCTCATTTACTTCTTCTTTCAAAGAATAGTAATAAATGAAAAATACATATATTATAAATGAAGTAAAAGTTACGAGTGAACGTAGATTCTGATCTATTCTGAACTGATCCACATTTGCTGTGACACATTTGGCTCTAGAATAAACACAATTCAGAAATGTATTTATAAAGAATTGTGTTAATGCTGTTTCACATAACTGTTATTGTAAAATGAAAATTTTTGAAGGAAATAAGTAGGTATTCTAATTAGCTGGGAATATTGTACATATGATGAAATATCTGTGGTGTCAGGATCTGTTGCGAATAATTAAATGAAATGTGTTGTTTATTATTTGGGTGAGTGGTGCAGTGAGGAGATGGCTTTGAGCTATAACGTTTAATTAGGTATAGTAAAAGCTTTCTTAAATATAATGTTTCAGTAGTTGGAAAGTATGCTCAGCTTTAGAACAGTGTTTTGTTAATGTAACAGGGACCTTATATTTTATGTAACAAGTGTTAAGATTATTTTAATACTTTTTGATGAGATTGGCTTGTTGAGAACATGTAGACTTGAGTTCCTAAAGGAATTGTTGAAAAGGAAAGGGAAGAAAACCAATTAAAACAAAAAGTAATATTGTAATATGAGCTGTCAAAAAGTATGTCGAGGGCCTTATTCATATGAATTTACTTTTAAGTTGATCAGATTATTGTGTTAATCAAACTGAATCATTTTGGTTTTTATTTGCAGGGTGAGACAGTACCATTGGAAGGAAGTGATGCAAGTGTTCATCGTTTGGCAAAGGTGAATATCTTCAAACATATTTGTAGAGTAAGGGGTTTTGTTAATACATTGAGTGCCATCCTTGTGAGGCGCTATGGTTTCACTAAGGTTCTAGAAAGACGAATATTCTCAACTGCCGTTTTTGTGCTTTGCTTTATGTAACATGCAAGGTGACTTGTGTTAAGGCCAATGTTTTAAAATTGCTTTTTCAAATATAAACAAAGTATTGACTTGTTCATGTAAAGGAGGGCTTTGGAATGATAATGTTGAAACTCGATGTTATTCATATTTTCATCAATTTTATTTCTTTTTGCAAGCATTCTTTAAATTGGTTGTAGACCAGTGAGTGTGAGGCATTATTCTAGTGTTATTTAATTAGTTGTTTAAATTATTTCTGTAATTGATAACATAGTATAAATTATTATTGAAACAAACTATTTAATTTTAAATTTAATATTTCCTCTACTCATCTAATATTAATTCAACGTAACCCGTTCCAAATTTATAAAAGAATATGGGCACCAGGAAAAGATTACGTTAATTCAATTATTAAAATTACCCTTCAACTGCTATTTCCATTAAATTAATATCTGGCTAACTGGGTCGATGGGTCTTATAAGAAATAATCGCTATTGACTGCTAATAGCCGATTATTCCATCTGCCATCTGTACAGAATGGCCGAGGAATCTGAAAAGCAAATATACATTTCTAGCTACTCATTTGCTGGAATTGGCTAAATGAAAATCATCTTTTCTATTCACTGAAACTTGTAAGGTTATTCAATTTTCATTGGTAACAATACGAAACTTTCGGTCATGACCAGTCTCAAACCTTATATTGCAGTAGCCGTCTTTGCGCGCTGTCGACCGATGTCGCCGTGTAGGACCATTTTCAATCTTCCCTGGTGTCGATGGTTCCAGGTCCAAATACCATCTTCTTTTCTTCCGTTCTGGCACAAGTGTATTCAAGTCACTGATCCTCACCACCTCATAAGTTGATAAGACTTAATTAATTTTTCTTTTAAAAGTTCCCAGTTCTTTCTACACATATACTTAAAATGTTAAAGTTCAGCTAACTATTATCTGCATCACAACCCAGTCCTGTTGCCGACAAATTCACCTAAGTTCACAATTCTAGCTGCTGCCCTCGAAATATTTCCAAGTCCCAATTTCCGCACATTACATCAATGTTCTAAGTCCGACAACCATACGCTCCAAAGTAGATGATCACAATTCCCAAACTCCCAACATCAATTGTCTACACACGATCCGCACAGCACCACAGCATAAGTCGGAATGCCTCCATATTCCCCTCTTTCAGCCCTTCAAAACTCGGTCCATCGTTCTACTGTTTCTTGTTAGAAAAAATTCCATGCCTAGCCAATCCCTCAATTACTTACAAATTCAACTAGCCGTGCCCCAGACTGTCATTGCTTTCTCGGCCAATCCCCAAACAGTTTACTTTGTCAACTAGCCGCGTCCCGTGGTTCAAAGCAATGCAGTTTGTTGACCTTGACGACAACTCGTCTACCTTTGCTATGCCGCCATATTTACAAATGTCTATCCTTACAATTCACCCTGCTTACAATAAATGTGACGCAATACAAAGTCCCACATATTGGTATGTCACATTATTAACATTAGTATGATTTATTTAAATATTTATAATCTCTTGCTAAAGTCTCAAAGTCAGAGAATCTGAATATACAATCAGAAGAAGAAAAAATTAATATACGTAGGTGTTTATTACATTGGTTGCAATGATTTGATTTTTTAAAACAATTACTGAAATGATTACTGTATTTAAGTAATATCAAAATATCACCTCATGCATTAGTTTCACAGAAATTACAACAGAACAAGATGTTTCAAATATGAAATTTGCTTTTCTTGGGAAGGGGGAGGGAAAATCCTACCATTGTTTAGTTCATCCTATATCAGTGATCTCCAAACTTTCAAGCTTCTGAGCAAACCTACTATCTTTAAGTCTTACTGAGAGCTACCAAGAGAAACCAGGACAGAAATAGGAACTTTTATCTAACTATACACATTAGCGAATGTCTGCATGCATGCAGACCATAATGGCTGTAATGTCAATCTCACACTCTACTACGAGACGGACAGTGACAATTCTGTGGGAGTATGTGAGCAGCTGTTTTAGTGAGATACCTGTCTGTGCTCAGTGCAGAAACTCCATATTAGCCATCCTGAGCATGACTGCGATGTACTGAAAATTTTCCTGCGAGCTACTAGAAGCTTGCAATGGATGGTTTGGTTATCTCTGCCCCAAATAACGATTCTTTAAACCAAACAACTTAAATATCACATTAGTATTGAGAAAATTGATTGAAACCTTTGTTTTACCACACTTTGCAATACAGTGCAAGCACAACGAAGCATGAATATCGTGGATGAGAATATCTATCTGTCTTTCCAGAGAACATGTTTCATCCAAGGATCAAACTGATTCATTATTCTATGAACAATGTAAGTTATTTGAAGTACATTGACGGTATTGGTCGGCAAACATGCAGCACTCTGCAGGCTGCTTCAGAGATATGTTTTGCCCAGAGGAGATATGCTATCACATAGCTAGTTAAAATAATAAATGCTAGAATTGCTGAGTCTGCAGGCTGCCTCATGGCTTCTCAGAGGAGTCTCAGCTGATGACACTCAATGTGTTCATGATTGTATGCAGAATTTGTTTTAAGCAATTCTTATTAACCTTGTTGTCTATTTATTGAGTTTCTATCAATATGTCTGTAGCTTCTGCTTTTGAGCAGTCTTGAATACAGAAATAAAGGTTGTTAGGCCAGATGGATGATTTGTGATCCTCTTTCTCATAAGCCGCTCGTGTAGCTCTTTGTTCTTGAGAAATGACAATTGAAATTTTGTTTTAAAAGCATTATTGTAATATCTTAATAAATGTTAAAAGGCCTTTAGGTAATAAGGACCCATTTATCTGTGTAATATTATTCCTTTTTTCCGATGCGCACAGAGATTGAAAGACAACCACGCAGCCTCCTTTGGTATGAGTTTGTTTCATTAGATACTTGGGGGAAAATGCAAAAGCATGTATGTTGCTAATATCCTACATACATAGAAATTGAAGGAAAATTATGCAGCCTCTGGCCTAGTGAGTGGAGCCTACGATTTTGTTAGATACCCAGGTAGTCAGGAAAATCGAAAATCGATGAAATTGCTTCAGTTTTGGCTAAAATGCAAATACTTGATAGTGTTATTCTGCTTCTACCCATACTATGCGTACCATCTGAGTTCTCATACTTTGTACAACACACTTGACATTATGCGTCATCAAGGCTCCAAAGAAAAGGCTGTCCATTAAATGTTTGCTATTCATGAATTGCATAACGGTACAACCACAACAGTTTTTTTTTTTGATTCGTTGAACTGTATATATGTATTTTGTGTACATATGCTATACTTTGTTATTGTAGTAATTAAGAAGGCTATTTTTGTTAAAATATTTAATTTAATGCAGTGTTGTACAAGAGTATTTTATTTGTTGTTCTTGAGCAGTGCGCATGCTGTATTTTGAAAAACCATTTCGTGTAGTTTTGGTCAGCATTTTTGCTTCTGCAGGCCACTACTTTATTACTTCTTGCCATGTCAGTAAGTTTAGCAATGTCTGTCATATTATTTTAATATTCTTCAAAATTTTGTAAATTCTGTCTAATAAAATTTTTACAAAGCGAATAGAGCTTGGAGATGTAGGAACTAGAAATTAAATTGACAAATGGACAGGGTTGTAAATGTTAAAAATAAGAAAAATAGCCACTAAGACAAGAGATATTGATTGTGAACAGTGAATGTCATGGGCAAAATGCTAGTGCATTCAGTTCATTTACAGGATCCAGATTCGTAGATTGTAACATATTTCATTCCTAACTTAGTAAAATCATTATTTTAATGTACATATTGGTTTCAAACATTTCTAAAACAAATGCATAAATTCTAGAGGTCGTAAAAATGATCAAAATGAATCGTCCTAAAAGAGGGTAAATTGTGTTTGTGGGGAAATGTTGTATAAAGTTGGCTTATGAAAATTAATTTCTTCATATGAGTTGGTCAGAATTTTACAGTGGTATGGACCCGGGTGAGTCATTTTAATGAATTTTGTATTGATCAGCCTTGAAGAAAAAAGGCTTGTGCTTGTCCGTAATACGTGAAGAGTCCCTTGGAAAGGGTCATGAAAGACCTTTGATATTTGACACTGAGGGAAGTGAAATTAAGTGCATCATATTTAATGTCTGTCAAAATACAAGCAAAATATTAAAACCAGATGACTTAGAGTGATATTTTCCTAGTGTAATAAATGATGAACACTATTCAGTATACAGTGAGCCCATAGAAATGTTAAACACCATTTCTACTATTTCACTTAAAGAGAAAGAAAGTGACCAGAAACTTGGTGAAATGATTGCTCAAGATTTAATTGATTTATTTATATAAAAGTAATTGATAAAATGTTACAGGTTGTTTCAAGTAATCTCATAAATCCGATCACTGGTTGTGAATTTGGTCTCAATCACACAAGGTTGAACTAGTGCTGAGACATAAAATGTTCCGCTTAGTTTATACTCCACATATGAGTAGCCATTAAAGTGTTTAGTTTCTAGATGGCAAAGTTTATTTAGTTTGCCTAGATTGCAAAACTTATATCAGCAACTGGGCAGAAGTAATTGGGCAGATACTTGATCTTGCCAAAGAATTGGAAATCCATTCATCAATTACTCTACTCTTAATTGGGAAACTATTTATACCATCTGATAGTGCAATAATAAATTGTTTGACTAAACAAGCTTACAGCTAAAGAAACACAAAGGCCATAAGATCAGGAACAGCTCCTTCAAATCTGTCTCCTTGAAATTGAATCAGTAAGTCGCTTATGCTGGTTTGATAGTTTAACAGGTGTTCACATAAGTATACAGCTAACAGGATTTGTCACATTTGGTTTTCAAGGAGAAATTACAAAAAAAAAAAGCAAAGCTTGTATAAAATCAATTGATTGAGTTTATCCACATTGATTCAACACCAAAGTCAAGAATTCTTGGATGTAGGCCCACTCAATGTTCTGTTTCTGTTGTATTGCTTTGTTTCAATAGAAGGATGTTGTTTAACTGACTATGAAGTGCCCAGCAGTGAATGCTTTTTGTAAAATGATAATTCATATCCACTTGCGTTCTGATGTCATCGAAAAAATTATTGTCTTGTGAGGTGGAAATAGATCTTCACTAGAGGATCTTTCTGTATGGCCGTAAGACAATATTTATTACAATCCAAATTCTTCCCTTGTAGCACTTATTGATTGGGGAGACATTGAGTAGGAGCTTCCTTTGACTCATGATCTTAACACAAATTAAATTAAGAAATTGATTGATGAGCCAATGCAAGTACCATGTTTTCCATGTTGTGATCAAACACTAGAAAGGTAAGACAAACAAGTGAAAGAAGCAGAAGCCAAAGCACACATGAAAAGAGAGAAGGATAAGTCAGAAGTCAAGAAATAATTAGAAGTTTAATGTCAAGAAAGAAACCAAAGCAAGAATTAGAATAAATTACTGAATTAGTGTGTGTTTAACCATGATAAATGAATGAAAATATTTTTATGTACACAAGATTGTAATTTTATATTAAATATAAAAATAAATTTTTGAACATGGTCTTTTCATTGAAATAATGAAATTACAAATACAAAAATTGAAAAGTAATTTGGTGATGTCTGAGGAACTTAAAATCAATGTTTGTGTTGCAAGGAACATAGGAGAAACCTAGTTTTTATTTTTGAATAATCAATGAAAGAAGAATTGATATCTTTAAAAAAAAATTATGCCAAGGATCAGGAAAAACTTTAGAAATGATTTAAAAAATCACCAAGCAATGTTACTGGGGATAAAAGAGGTAATTATTATTGAAATTTGTAATAAAAATGGCCTCTTTCAATTATTGTTGCACATAATTGCTGGTAGAGAAGCAGAAAAAGTTATTTAACAGATATCCAAAATAGATAACTACCTGAATAATTTTATTGTAAGAACTCCAGAATTGAAAATCAAATCCATATTATAGTAGACTTGATAGTTAACCCAATAGACAGCCTGCTCCCTGACAGTTATTGGGGGATCGAAGAGAGAAATCATTTCTTCAGCACTTTTGGCGACTGCCTGTAGTGGAGCAAAAAAGTTCACCAGTGGCAGTCGCAAAAAAGGCAGTATTTTTAGAAACCTTTTACAGTCATAGGTGTGATTGTCTTGGACTTAAATACCACACTGGTCTACTGCTCTGCTGTTAATTAACTTTTGCACAAGTTGAAAGGTTATAAGCAAAACAAAACATCAGATTTTTTTTTTTTAAATTAACATAAGGTAATTAATAAAACAGCAAAATTAAACACCAGATAATTGATTTAATAAATTAAACATCAGATTGATTGATCTTCATTAATTGTCAGAAATGCAGTGTTATTTTTAGAGAATCTTAGAAAAAACTGATTATAAAAAAGTCAGCCTCAGGAACTTCACTAAAATGCACAGTAACACCAATAATTTTGGCAACTAACTCAGACAGGCTGGAGAAAAGACTTTTAATAATCGTATTCATTTACATAGCCAGCTTGATCTTCCAATTTGATTCATTCCAAGAGGAAGTCACATAGCCCAAAGCTACCTAATTGCCCTGATAGAAACGTAGTAGGAATAATAGACCTGCTCGGAACAGTGGAAATTGATTGAATATTTTGCAGAGGCAGGTTAGGAAGAAGAGGAGGCCTTCTATGTAACTAGGAAAAATAATAACCATCTTGTTGCTATTTTGCCAAAAAATCTTTGAATGAAATCACTTTGGTTCAGAATTCTAATTGATCATAATATCCTCTACATCGTCACTATCATTACTACCATTCCCTATCATAAGTCAGTGATAAATAACCTTACTAGTGCAGCAAATCATTTTATGAATTCTGCCAATATTCTTGGAGATTTTAATGTCATAAGTGAACACTGCCCTGTTTTCAGTATTTTTTTTACTTGCAAGTGAATCTATAATATACCAAAATGAACAAGATAATTTTAGCAAGTAACTATGGAGCATTTATAAATCCATCTTATCTCCTCCAATTTTTAGAGTGAATAGGTTCTTATACCGCTTCAGCTGCATCTGTCTACAACTCTAACATACAAGAGGTTAATATCAAAAATTACTAATGAAATTTTAACAATATTAGAGTAATGGTTAGGGAGCGTATTTCTATGATTTTGCATATTTTTGTCCATTGCTTCAGTGCATTGCCAAATGAAATTGCTGGACATTTGGTTAGAATATGATGTAGGCCGATTTTTTTCTGCTAGTGCATATTCATGTAATTATAGGCACATATTTTGCATATATCGTTAAAATAAGAGTTATTTATAAAACGTTTTATTTTTTCAAAAAATCTATTTATTTGTCAGCGTTCATTGATTTGAAAGAGCTCGTCACAATTTGTATTTTTTTGTTTTCTAGAGATGATAAAATACTTGTACAAATGTATTTCTTTAAAGCATTTTTTTATACCAGTCAGAAGAAATATAGCAAGACATACAATGTATTTCTCTAAGGTCATTATTTACTTCAATTATTTCTCTTGCAAAGAAGGGTAGATTTTATGTTTGCACAAAAATACATATTTTCATTCCAAGTGTACTTCTCCTGAATTTTATTAAGAAAGGTTTATTGGGGAAATGAAAGATAAATTTTAATTGCATATTAATGTGCATATTTCAGAATTTTTAGGTCATAAATGCATATTTTTAAAAGCTTATTTCAAGATTATTAGGGCATAAAATTCTCTCCTAGTAGTCATTAACATCATATGCCATCAGAGTTAAGGAATACAAACTTACACCTTAGTGGTATTCTACATGCCTGGTGGAAGACTGTTACAAGTTAAACAAGAGGTGCTACAGAATGGCACAGACTTTCCGTAGCAATTTTTTCTAATTTCCTTGATGTGGACTGGCTTTAAGGTCTGGCTCCATTCTCTTGCCATCTGCCATCTATTATCGCCCAAAGTTAATTTTTTTGACATTTTCTCAACTTTTCGCTTTCCTAATAGTAGAACCGAAATATTACTTCAAGAATATTAAAGAGGAGTAAAACCTCGTCCTAAGTAGAAATTTTCATTGAAAAATTTGAAGCCAGTTTTAAGAAAATGGCGATTAAGCATTACTCTAAATGCGAAATTTGAAGCCCTTTTTCACAGAAATCTATTGAGTTTTCGAAAAACTTCATTTGAAGCACTTCCACTCACAAATGTAATAATGTATACAAATCGATGGAAATGTGCATGTTAACGGCGTGATACATTAAAAAAATACATTTGTGTAATTTTGAAAAAACAACAACAAAAGAGTACACCAAAATGAACTTTACATCATATTAAACAGTGCAATTAGCTCTATCCACTTGAAAAAAAAATTGGAGCCATTTTTGAGAAAATTTCGTTTGAACAATTCTGAAAATGAATTTGAACTCATTTTAACAGAAAACTGTTAAGTTTTCTAGAAACTTTGTATGACATAATTTAAATCACATGTCCTCATAAATGTAATAATGTCAAGAAATCGTACATGTGGATTTCTTGTAGTGAGCTCTTGATACTGACATTTGAACATGATTTCTACGACATGTTGTAATTATAAATATCAGTATTGCATGAAAATGTTCCCACCGTTAAGTCAGTTTTCACAAATATTACTGATTCGTAAATAGGCAAGGCAATGGTAAGATTCCAAGCTCAATGAAAAGAGGCTTGCAGGGATCAGGTGGATGGCACCTTTTCTTTAATTGAATAATTTTCTGTTCCAATCTAAAGGTCTGGGTACTATAGGATGAGCTTCCCCAGAAGATTATGCCATATCTCTGGTGGGAATGTACATTTGCAAAATACACGTAACTAGCTGCATGAAGGCTGACAGAATTTGAAAGGATTCTGAATGTGTAAAATTATGAACTTAATGTAGTGATTAATTCTGATATAAGAACATTCCATTTGAAGTTTGACTGAATTGAGAGACCTAGAAATTTGGTTACTTTAACAGCAGCTAATTGCATATTGTTCATTTTCAATGGAGCATGCGATTGCCGATTTGAAATGCAAAAATGCATTGAAACAGTTTTTCATTCGTTAACTATTAATTTATTACGAAACCAATTTGAAACTTACGAAATAGTACTATTTAGAGCATCTTTTTTGCAAAGAATATTCGTGTCATCGGCAAACATAACTGTTCTTCCATTTTTAATAGACGAGGGTATATCGTTTACGTAGAACAGAAAGAGGATAAGACCTAAGTTCGAACCTTGCGTGACCCCATGTTCAATTCGCAAAGAATTGGATAGATAAAATAATGTCCTTTCGCGTCAGTAAGCTATTTCTACTTTTTGAGTTCGATGTTTGAGGTACGAGATTATCCAATCTAGAGTAATACCACGAATTCTATGCGAGGTTAATTTTGAGAGCAAGATACGCCAAAAGCGTTCGAAAGATCTAGAAGTATTCCAATAGGTGCTTCATTTTGGTCCATTGATGAAGCTACATCATTAAGAAAAGAAAAAAAATTGCAGTTTTTTTGGGATGCAAGAAAAATTAGTCCCTCTTATTTTAGTCACCTAAGGCTTGGATTTACAGATGCGGGAAAGCAGGGAAATGGGAGCCTACTAAGGAAAAAGTGAAATAAGAATGCCGTAGAAACGCATTTTGTGTATCTAGGTTTTGTTGTTTGATCCATAAAATATCTCAGACAAAAAGCAATCGGACCCTTCTGTTATGAATAAAAAAAGAAAAACCAAACTGACTCGATGGCTCTCATTACCCGATCATCTGGGTTAATGGGAGCCCCCCCACAGGGTAGTGGGAGCAAACTTAATCCATACTAAGGACATACCTTAGCTGTCTTAATGAAATTGCAACCGAATACCATTGTTTGCACTCCTGTGGATCAACAAATTCATCATTTACGTTTTGTACATTATAAATAAATTGTTTCGTAGCACAAAATCTGCAAATAAAAGACGTTTAGCATCATAATCTGCACAGTCCAGATGTGATACATTTTTACACTGTTTACAAATATGACTGTGACATTTGATTATACGTCTGTGAAGCAAATAAATGATTTTATACAGGAATTGTCACATTCATTAATGCAAATCGATGAGCTCTGTGGAAGATTGTGACAAACGGCTTGTAGAGCCCCGTTTAGGTGGTCTACCCCTCCTTGTTATCACCGTTTGTTTTCCTTTTTTGCAGTGGAAAATTCGTATCTTATCTTCGGCGGACACTTGCCGCCTGCCTTCTCTTTCTTTCATTGTTCCTTTTGTTCATAAAGCTTTTTGAAAGGTGAAGCAGTCGAAATCTCCGGATGCCCTTTCATACGAGCATTTTTGGTAGCCTCTTTGTGGCGTTCACTTTCGCTCTGGTCGCCTCTTCTTTGTGTAGAGGGGAACAGTCTGGGACACACTACCTGTGGTCTTAACTACAGTTTGGGGTTCACTCGTAGTTTTAACCGAAAAGTCATCCTTTTTAAAGATTGCAACATTTTAAGGTCAGATTCCTCTTACTTTGAAAGGAGCTCTTCGGCTTTCTGCGGAAGCGTTCTTAGAAAATACTTAATTAAAAATTTCAGCTATCTCGTATGGGGTAATTCTTCGCAGCGGACCAGCCATTTTGACAAAGAGTGATTTGTTGTGATAGGCCGCTTTTAAGGGTTCGTAAACAGACGGTGCGTTGGCTTTGAGAGCTATTGTACATTCAAACGCAAGTGAACAGAACTAAGGTCGTAAAATATCTTGCTAAATGTTAGTAGGTGGTCCGCAAGCTTCTTTTCTTGAGCTTCAGAAAACAGGGTTGGCATACTTACGCATGGACGTGTTTCAGAGCAACATTTCCATCTTCACTTATAGTCCTGTACCGATTCCTCAAAGTAAGGTATTTCAGGAGATTTTACAGCCCTATAAACAGTTGAGTCTTACAAGATGCTCTTCACATTGTGTTAAGTCCACTTTGCCTTATTTATGGCCCATGGCCTTTTTCGAGGCTTGTACTGGAAAGAAAAAAAATTGCATTATAATGAATTTGTTTAATCGTGTTAAGTTAAAGTAACGAACGTGCAGTGAAAACAAACATGGGATTATCAGAGCTAGGCTCCGATTTCCCCTTTCCTAATGGCTCTCATTACCCTGAATGGTTGTTTGAATTACAAAATGTAGAATGAAGTAATTTTGCACTTCTGTTTTAACGTGATCTCATTTAACTACATGAATCATGCAATAAATATAATTTATTAAGATCCCTCTATAAGCATCATCGCTAACTCACCTGCTTAAGATAGCAGCAGCAAAAATTACTGGCGGACAGCCGAAATCACTGTCGTCTGTTAGGCAAACTGAGTGCGACTGCGACACCGCTCGTACTGTGGATGAAGGGTGAACTCTAGGGAACCTTCAACGCAATTCTCAGCTTTCTGGCGTGCAAAAGTCAAATTATTCGTAGTAGGCTCCTATTACCCGTAGGCTCCCATTCTCCGTCCTCCCCTACTCAACACGACCCTATGGATGCCGTGAGTGTCGTAGTGTTCATCATTTAACAATGCCAATTATTTGTTCATAATAGCTGTTTTCAAGCATGATAAAGAGAATATAGAGCGCGAGATAGGATGGCTGGAAAAAGCTATTCTCCCGCCTTTGGTCAGAGGCCCAAAAAGTAACCGTTTTTCAGCGCGCTTTAGCGCCTAAACCGTTTTCCAGAAATTTAAAGTTAATGTATGCAATTGTAGGACATTTTATGTACTTTAATTTATTAAATAAAAATTGTTTCGATAATACGCTTAGTTTTGAAGATACAAGCGAAAATTTTGTTTTTTTTTTTTCAATTTCCTCGGTGAAGCCGATTTTTTTGAGGTGGCAAACATTAAATTCGAATTCAGCCCCCCCCCCCCCCCAAATAAAAACAACATATAGAACCGCTGAGAAAAAACTTCCGGAATATTTACCTGGCTAAGATACCTTTTGACTGGACTTGTACGTAATATTTTTCGTTTTCTAGAAATTTATTCATCTTTGATTTTTTAAATGAAACTATATATTTTTCTTATCGTCAATGTATAGATCATAAATGCAGTAAGCCAATGATGTATCATATGATAGTATTTTCATAGTAAGTATAAAATTAACTTTCTGACTTACGATTTTAAATTAAACGTAAGTCTCGGCGCCGTGAAGGCCACCTTCCCTGAAGGCAACAGTTGTGAGGGCCGCAACAGGAAATATTGTCCGTGAAATTTAAAATCGTATCAGAAATTCCAATGACGTACGTAAATAAGGTGGGATCCTTGAAATTCGGTTTTTGTGGCCTGTCCGTTTACATCAATTTGATGATTACAGGCATACGTTGGGAATACACGCATTGCGACATGGACAATTAGAGGCCCATAGCTCTTTCTTGCAATGCTGTCTTCGAATATATCATTCATTATTAATCACCTGTGCTCGAATTCTGATGATCTAAAACGTCTTTGAAAATGACTTAAAAATAAGAAGAAAGTGTCTTAAAAATAAGGGGAATTTACCTGATTTGTTAAAAAATATTTTAAAATGTTTACTAATTCAGTGAATTTTACAAATTTAATTAAAATTTATTTATGTAAAATTATATTTAATGTAAAGTACTTTAGGAGGAAATTTATTCCTTAGCTCCGATCCTTCAAACCTTCAGTTTTGAAAGGTCGAGAAAGTTACTGTAAATTCGTGTAATTTTCAGCGTTCAAAAAACAGGCGCAGTTATAAAGTAGTGACTTCGTCATGAACTTATGATACAATAAAAACTTTAATTTAGTGTTTCATTGTAAGTTCATGAAACATTCACTAACAAAAAACAAAATATAAAAAGGAAACAAAATGCGTATAAATGTCAAATGATCCAAAGGTAAAAAAAATGAAAAATGACCAAAAATGACCCAATAACACTTTATAATTTCTATCACCAATGTCATGATAAACATTCAATGTCATGCTTTCCTATTAAAAAGAGAAAATTAAACATTTCACGAAAAAGTAATACTTGGATCACAAAAGGAATTAGAACATCGTGTAAAAATAAACGTACTCTCTACTTTATTTCTAAACGTCAGGACGTATCTCAAGATTTCCTTATCTACTTTAAAAAATACAAAACATTGTTACGAAAAGTCATAAGGCAGACTAAAATCATGAAAAACGATCAGGATATTTTGAACTCAAATAATAAAACAAAAGCAATGTGGAATATAATAAAAAATACTACCAAATCAACTAGAAAACCCGTAGAGAATGTTGTTTTAAAATATAACGATATAAATGTGAACGATCCGGCAACAGTGGCTAATCTCTTTAACCAATACTTTTCGAGAATTGCTGCCGATCTCACTAAGGGTCTTCAGCCACAAAATTCAAAAACAGACAGTTCACCCAAAATTTTAGACACAATGTTCGTTTCCGAAACTTCTTCCTATGAAATTCTCAAAATAATCGGTAAACTAAAAAATAAATATTCGTCCGGTTTAGATGAATTCCCGGATTCTTTGTTAAAGACTTGTGCGTATGCCATTATACACCCGTTAACTCACATATTTAATGCATCTTTATGCACTGGAACGTTTCCAGATATTTTCAAAACAGCTAAAATTAAGCCGCTTTTCAAAAAAGGCAACAAAAATGAAATTCAAAATTATCGGCCCATTTCTCTTCTATCAGTTTTTTCAAAAATATTAGAGAGACTTTTTTACGTACGAATGGAAACCTTTCTCACTAAACACGACGCGCTTTCAGATTGCCAACATGGATTTAGAAAATCAAAATCAACGGAAACAGCTATATTTTCTTTTCTTAAAGATGTCGCCTCATCATTGGATCAAAACGAGGCACCTATTGGATTATTTTAGATCTCTCAAAAGCTTTTGACGTCATTGATCATGACATTTTACTTTCCAAATTACCTTCATATGGAATTCGTGGTATTGCTCTAGATTGGTTATGTTCGTACCTTAAACAACGATCTCAGAGAGTTGAAATACCTTACTGGAATGATGGAACATTACGTACGCACCTTTCCGACTCTTTGCCCATTGCATGTGGAGTTCCTCAAGGATCGATTTTAGGCCCTATTCTGTTCCTACTTTACGTAAACGATATGCCCTCGACGATTCGAAACGGAAGAACGGTTCTCTTTGCGGATGATACGAACATCCTTTGCAATAAAGAAACCGTAAATAGTACAATATCAGATGTTTCAAATTGGTTCCGAAATAACAAATTAATAGTAAACGAAAAGAAAACGGTTTTAATGCAGTTTTCCATTTCAAATAAACAATTCTGTGCTCCATTGAAAATGAACAGTGTACCATTGACTGATGTTAAGGCAACAAAATTTTTAGGTCTCTCAATTTAGTCAAACCTTAAATGGAACGTCCATTTAAATGAATTGAACACAAAATTAAGTTCATTATGCTACGCGTTCAGAATTCTTGCAAATTCAGTCAGCCTTCATACTGCTCGTTGTGTATACTTCGCGAATGTTGATTCCCGCCTGAGATATGGCATAATATTCTGGGGAAATACATCTTATAGCTCCCAGACTTTTAGATTACAAAAACGAATTGTACGAATAATAACCAAATCCCACCCACGTGATTCATGTAAGCCTCTCTTCATTAATCTAGGAATTCTACCATTACCGTGTCTTTTTATTTACGAATCAGTGGTTTTTGTAAAAATGACTTGCTTAAGGGCGGGAATATATTTTCAGAAAATGCCGAAGTCTATTACTATAACACTCGACGTAGAAATCATATTCATCAGGTGACAGTATCAACAGCTCATTACAAAAAATTCACATACAATACATGTACATTATTTTACAACACTTTGCCAGATGACATTAAACGATTAAAATCAATAGAAAAGTTTAAATCACAAGTGAAATCGTTTCTGCTGCATAACTGTTTCTATACAATTAGAGACTATACTGAGCATCACAAGAAAAGTAACATTAATTTTAACAATGATACATAATGCATTATTTACCATTTGGACTGTATAAATGAGTATAAACAACCTGTAACAACTATTGTACTACAGCTTCCGGGTCAATGACCCCCATCTCGATCAGGTTTTTCGTCCAGTTTCCCTGATCCATTGAGCAAATGCTGAGATGGCCCCTTGTTTTGCTTCTGGACATAAATGTAACTTCATTTTCTGTGCACGTCTTCTAGAATTCAGTGGGAAATACAATTATTCAAATTATCGTTTCCATGTTGTCGCGGCAGGAAGTAATAAGAGCCAAAATTTATTGCTTATTTATCTTTGAAAATAGATTTTATTACATGGGAGGTTTTTTTGTTGTTTTTTTCTCCCTTTCAAAATTCAAAATTTATTGCTTATTTACCCTTGAAAATAGATTTTTTACATGGGAGTTTTTTTGTTTTTTTTTCTCCCTTTCAAAATTCAAAATTTATTGCTTGTTTTTCCTTGAAAATAGATTTTATTACATGGGAGTTTTTTTTTTTTCTCCCTTTCAAAAAATTCAAAATTTAAGTAGTATATGACTTAGTGTAGGGATCACAGAATTTTGAAAATGTGCACACAATTCACTTTTCCCCATAGCACGTCATACGCAGTTTTTAACTTTTTTTGACGTAAAATAAATAAAATAAATAAAACATTCATTCAAAAGTCAGCTACGTCTAAAATGCATAAATGGAAAGGTGACATGTCATCAGAATTCGAGCCCTGTTAATTGCAGTCGTCAATTCACTTTAAAGACTGAAAATTTGCTTCGAGAACGACGTAGGTTCGTTCCAAATTGAACAATTACTTCAACCTAACTCCAATTACGTAATGGAGTAAAAATCTTGGAAATAAAACAATTGATGTCAATGAATAGGCGTTTGCTAAAGCAAACGACTGTATATCACAAAATATTACTGCTAGAGTTACCAGTAAAGACCGAATTTTCATGCATTAAAACTCTAAAACTTGCAGTAAAAACACCAAAACGTGCAAAAACATGCAATAAAAACATCAAGACTTTGCAAAACGGTGTTATGGAGCCTAAAAACTCCAGTTAATCCACTTACCAACTTATTTTTGTATTTTGAATGAGATATTTCACGTGAATGCCTATAATTAAGTTTGTACATATTGTTTAAACAAACCATATTTGACATATTAAATATTGGCATACAAAATTAAATTACCATAAAAAAGTAAGTACAAAAATAGAAAAATACAAACATACCTTCAGATATAAAAATTAAGTTACAGAAGAAATGTACTTAATTGTTTTCATTATGCATAATTTACAATGGATATTTGCATTTCATAATTTACAATTATATATTTTCAAATTATTTTCTTGAAAATATTTCGTTCAACTAATACAGTTTCAGACAGGAAAAACTTCGTTCTACATTTATACTTGTGTGCTGAGCCACACTTTACGTACATGTGCACGCTGCTAAAACAGTCAGAAACCGCGTTCATTCTCTCTTGTACCTCGTAGGGCAACGTCCGTTCCGAGAAATTCGATGGATTTGAAATGCAGTGCAGCTTGTCGCCAAGCTTCGTGCCCGGACGTGAGGTCAATTGTGACTAGCTCTCGTATTGGCAAGTTCGACGAAGACTGACAAAAAGGATACTATATGTTCCGATTGGGAAGATTGACCCCGAACATGCGTTTGCTGAGCGGCCGCAACCAAGGGCCGCGAACCTATCCCTGCTGCAATAACTCACAAATTTTAATTACACAATATGCATCAAGAAAGATAGAGACGCTCAATTCTTAGGGCAACAAAATGCAGAATTGATGCATATTAAACGGCACTTTAGTTTCGCAGACTTCTCGAATGCACTGTTGGGCTCTGTCATGAAAACTTTTTCTAATAAATGAAACTTTTAAGAAACATAAATTAAAACAAGTTGAGTATATAAAAGATATATTTTAAGCAACAAAACTATTAATCTGGCAAATTCGTCGAGTAAAATCCCAAAATGTGCAAAATCGTGCAGTCCCCCCCCCCACGTGCAATTTCGTGCAAAATAAAACGAGTACTAAAATAACGTCCGTTTCATAATTCACATTTCTGTCTAGGTTTGATCTAATTTCAAGTTAGCAAAGAAATGATGCAGTAACACGGGAATCCGGTCTTTAGTTTTCAGACTTAAGTGTTAGAGGCAAAATTGTTGCAGTGCTTGAAATCCTTTCTTCAGGGATAGATATAATTGAAAGGGTGTCTGTGGTAAATGGGGTAAAATCCCATCATTCCATAAAATTCGAATTAACTTAAATTATTTTATATAATAGAAAATGTATCACGTCGGAAATTGGTCACTACCAGAGATGTGCGTTGGAAAGCATCACTGTTGACGTCATTAATGGTATGCCTTAAGGGCTCACACCCGGGCATAAATTCCTGCTGTACACAAGTTATACAACACCGACGCTTCAGGACGAATTTCTTGATGAAAATCTTCGTCAGCGCTGAAGGAAGTTGCAAAGAATAGCAAACTGTTTGGATAACATTCTATTTGGCAAAGGAAGTAATTAATTCCAAGAAATCAATTCCAATCCACGGACTTCAATTGGCAGAAACAATCTTAACTTCATGTGATTATGGTCATGCCGTGTAATTGATAAACTGGCATAGGGCCGGTTGATTGCAATCGGGATTGCTCCCCCAAAGCCGACAGGGGTAGGTAGAGTTTGCGCGCTGGATTCACGGAGGAGGGAGACGGCAATACGTGGTCTTCGAAACAGGCTTCCTCTGTTTCAATAGGAGCCTCGGCACTAAACACTACGTTTATATTTCGTGCACACAAGAACACCAATAAACAATAAACAAGGCACAACAAATTTCTGGTTGAGCAGTTTAGCGTTAATTCTAGTTCGTACTGGAGTATTCGAAGTTTTTTGAACAGCAATAATGAAAATAGATGGCTCTACTGCGCATGTGCAATGTCTCCCTTGTCTTGCTTATTATTTAACGGACGTTGAAATGCACAATCGAGTGGACAGATAACGTTATTTATCAGTCGAGTGCACAGGTATCTTGAGTCAACTCAATTTTTTTCCGGCTGAATCCTTAACGGGAAGTAATAAGTAGAGAGGGAAGGGTCATGAACCTTTGGACATCCTGCGATTGGTCCGTGGAAGGCACTGGGGAGAAACTGGGTTGGCACACTAGGCCACTGATTAGAGTAGAGGCCAGAACCTTGCATTTGCCCGCGAAGGAGGTTCCCTTCAGTACTCAGTGAAAATACCATAGGGTTTAGTAATGCTGACTGGCGATCGGAGGGACCCTTTCTGGGCCCTGCGGAGGGATGTCCGGAGGCCACTGAGAGACGCGGTTACGGATGACAGGAAATCACCCATGTGTTAATTGTGATCTCTGAACTCTAACTTGCTTCCTGCGAAACTTCCCATAAAACCAATAAGCAAAATGGATAGAATAAGCAATGCAATGATTCTTAACGTGCCTTGTTCTACCTGTGTTCTATACCTGTCCAGAAACCGAGCTAATGTCACCTTGTCGACGTATGGCCATCCTACGAATCTTAGTGCTAGAAACCAAGAGCTGGCAGTAGCTCGAAGCCATCGTCAGAGATGGACATGGGATGAATGGAAGTAGGTGATGTAGTGCTTTTACTATAATGCAAAAGCGAAAAATTGGAGCTCAGAACTAGAAGTTTTCAAGTTATGGAGAGAGCGGAACCCAGATATGAGACAACACAGATTCAAAGAAGCTTCCTAGTCAACGACAATGCATACGCAGCAGTGGGAAACTCACAGCAGAACAACTTGCCGACAGTCAGGGAAATGCGGAGTATGTTCTTCGATCGAGCTATCCACATAACGAACTTTCAGAACCATCTAATATACCTGAAAACGATGATCCCATTGAAGGTTCATCTCTTCCCAATGAAAGTTCCGTCAGTGTTGAAAACTCATTTGGCTATGAATCACGCGATATAGACATGATACGAAATCTCATTCTACTCGTGATAGAACGAGTTCATCTACTTCCATTCGAATCTCGTGCCCCGATGAGAATGTACGAAAATGATAAAGCTGAGTGATAGAGACAGCTAATTTTATCTTAAATTAGGTGGTACCGTCCCCATGTAGAGATCTAGATATTACCGAAATCAATCACATAGTATAAGCTATCGGATATCTGGTATCGCAGATATTTTTGGGGCCTGCCAAGAATTCCAACGACCGACAGCTCTGAACCCTATGGACGAAAAAAATTATGAAACTGATAGCCGCCACTCGGCGTGAAATATCACTTTTAGTCGAGGCATCTTCTAAACAAACGCACACCTCTAAAAGTTCAACGAAAGATACTCCCATGTTGAACGAAAATATCAAATTAAAAATGAGACAAGTTCAATAGTAGCTGAGAAGCTCAAAGAGAATAATCAAGTATGGACTCAACACATTAGATGCTACAAACGTAGGTTCATTTCCGTGTACAGAGTCGGTTGTTTGAAGAGTTACGAAACGATTTTATCGTAATCTGACCCCAAAACCGAATCGCAATGATATCCCTTCAAAAGACGTCGAAATATGTTGGGCAGGAATCTGACAATCCTACAACAAAGACGCATCTTCGCTAAAATCTGAAGTTGATGTTGCCAATGAAGTTGTGGAAAGAGTAGAACGTGTTCATACATTCTAGGAAGAGGACCTGTACCAAGCAATTAAAAACATGGAAAACTGTAAATTCCCTGAGGTTGATAAGATCCAGAATTATTGGAGTAAGAAATTAACAGCATTACATTTTCATCTACCAAAGGCTTTTAACAAAATTCTAGAAAACTCAGAGTAACTCCCTGAATAGCTCTCACGCGGTATCACGTATCTTACCTAAAAGGGGAGACAGTTCCTTGGCTGAGAACTACAGGCCAATCACTTATCTGCCAGCAATGTACAAAGTTATAGCTGCAGCTATAGCCACCAATATGTATAAACACGTAGATAAACATGTTTCCAGTTGAACAGAAATGATGTAAAGGTTCGTACGGCTGTCAGTACTTCGTACGGAAATCTTGCTACTAAATAAAATCATCTTGAATGATGTAAGGAAACGAAAACGTAATTTAAGTATGGCTTGGATTGACTAACAGAAGGCCTTTGACAGTGTACCACACGATTGGATTTTGAAGATCTATTGAAGTCATCGTATACTTAAGTTTTGCAAGGCTAGTATGAAGTCGAGGAACATTAGGTTACAGATACACAGCGGAAAGGAAGTAGTAGAAACAAGAAATATTCAGATTAACAGGGAAATTTTTCAAGGAGATGCGCTAACCCCTCTGCTGTTTTGCGTTAGTTTGATATCACTATCGAGTCAGTTAACTTTGGTTACAAGCTCCATGGTGATGAAAGAACAATCACATTTGTTTTTCATGGATGAGCTTAACGTTTTTGCTAAGAATGAAGCCATTTTCTCCCAAATCCTGTCTGTCGTCTACGATTTGAGCAATAACATCTGCATAAAATTAGGTCTTGACAAATGTTCAAAAGTCAATTTAATGAGAGGCAAAATGGCAACATCAGTGGGCATTGAAGTTGATATGCACGCCGTGATTCAAGATCGGAAACCAGGTAAAATTTACAAATACCTGGGCATTGAAGAATGTGAAAACAACTCGAACGACACCATGAAAGAAAGAATTGGCGAGGTGTATTGCAGAAGAGTGAGACTTATCCTGCATTCCGCTCTGATCTCCAGGAATAAAATATCTTCAATTCGTAGTTTGGCGGTGCCTGCAGCCGAGTCCAGTTTCGGGGTAGTGGCGGAGTGAGCAAGAAATTCGAAGCATGGATCGAAAAACCAGAAAACTATGCATCATGCCGCCCACCCTCGAGCTGATGTTCATAGATATTGTGTCACATACGGAAGGAGGGCGAAACCTCAGGCAAATTGAAGCCTCCTGTCACTGCAATAGTGGGTATGGGAAAGTATGTAGTCATTCAGCAAGATGACCCACCAATGAGGCTGGTCATTAAATCTGACCGAAGAATGGGAAACAGGGATTAAGTGTAGCAACAAACATTGCGAAAAAACTATGCAAGACATTCAGAATAACACAGACACTGAACTTCTGGTGCTACTTAACATGAAATGTGAGACAAAAAATGTTAATGAAATCGTGAAGAGACAAACCACTTCATGGGTAATATCTAAAAAGAATGGACAAGGTGCAGATCAATAAAGATCGATCATTAATGTGGCTTAAAAGGGGAATGATGAAACCAGAATCGGAAGCAGTTTTAATACAAGGGTTGGGTAAAAAGTAACGAGAATTTTTTTTTGAAATTACTTTATTGACAAAAGTATTTACACACTTTCAGTATCACCGCCTCCCTTATTAATAACCTTTTGCCAATTATTAGGAAGACATCGTACACCCACTGCGCGTCTATTTCTGTTAATGTCCCATATTGACCGCCCTAGAGCATGAATAATGTCTCTGCTATTGTACCGCGTTCTTCGCTGTGTTTCTTTCATTTTGCTGAAGAGATTAGAAGACTCTTATCGGGTAAGGTTCCATAATCTCCCATTGCTAGCGATGCAATAGTTTTCCTCGTGGCGTCGTCGTGTACGGGGTTACCCTTCACGTCATCTCTGCCTAACTCGGCGCTTTAACCCATTGTGGGGCTGTGGTGTATGGCAACTGTGCATTACCACATACTTTACGCTGTCCTTGAAAACATTTTTTCCTACTCCGAGCTCATGCCACTTCAATTTGGAGCAACCAACGTTGTTCTACCTTTGTAAACATGACGTTATGGCGCTTGTACTACTGCTATGAAGTTCAACAATTTACGCACTGCCGTAGACTGACTATTCCCGTTCGCTGCTCATACTCTTCTACTAAGCCTTCCTTTTGTCGCGACAGATGGCAGCACACCGACTCACCAGCTTTAAGTTACAGCAATATTCTCATTACTTTCTATCCAACCTATGTAGTTGTCTAAGATCAGGCGTAGAGAACACGTCATTATGATAAAACGGTTCTCACAATTTCCCGAGACGATAAATGCTGCATTTACCATTGGTCGTATTGTCTCCGTTTGTCCAGTTCTAACCGCATAGTTGAAAAGTCACGAATAGGGTGTGTAGTTACCTCCAACGGCACATTTGTACAGCCCTCGAAGTTCCAAACACATGCTCCAGGTGGTACGAACACTCGTCAAAACAGGTGTCTGTTGGACTGTGTGCAGTATTGTACGACCAACAAATTCAAACTTATCCCACGATAGCGGATATTTTTATCCGGGAAACAAACCGGATATTGTTATCCGGGTTTGGAGAAAAAAAAGTGTCTTCTTGTAGATGTTGCTGTGTCATGTGATCAAAATGTAACCAAGGAGGCTGAGAAACGTCTTAAATATAAGTGTTTGGAAATTTAGATCAACCGATGTGGGGTGTAAGAGCGTAGGTCATCCCGATAATAATCAGAGCTTTGGGTTTGGTTCCCCAAAATTAGTGTAAGAACTTGGCTAGTCTCCCATTCAAAAGACGGGCAAGTGCAAGACATTATTTTGTTGGGAACAGCCCACGTATGCCCGAAGTATTGTAGATGCACCGGGAATCCATAGAATTGCTCCTTGGGATGCTGGTTGCAACCCGGGGTACAATTTATATCCAATCGACTCATAACATCTTTAGTTGTGAATAATAATAATAATAATAATAATAATAATAATAATAATAATAACTAAATCTGTGTACTCGGTGGCAGTTAAGCAAAGAAATATACAAGTATAAAAATTAAAACAACACTTATTTAAAAATATATAATTTTTAAATAAGTTTTTAAATAAGCCAGCGAGACCGATCGATAATAGAATGCGTTTTGCCCGGCTCTGTTTTCGGCCATCCTCTTAGCGGCTGCCATCTATCGCCGCCCTAAATATATTTCTTTTCAAGTTTTCTCAATTGTTCAGTTTCCTAATGGTAGATTTGTATTATTACTTTTAAAGTATTAAAGAAGAGTAAAACCTCGTCCTCAATAGCAATTTTCTTTGAAAAATTTGGAGCCGTTTTTAAGAAAAAATCGTTTAAACGCTAGTTTAAATGTGAAATTTGAAGCTCTCTTTCACAGGAATATTTTGTTTTTTCAAAAATCTTTATTTCTAGTAATTTGAAGAGCATTCACTTACAAATGCAATAATGTATATAAAGCGCTGGAAAGGTCCATATTAACGGAGGGAGAGATATTTAAAAAATATTACATTATTGTAATTTTTGGAAGAGCAAATGAAGACAGCATGATGGCAGAATTAATTCCGCGTCATCTTAAACACTGCAATAAGCACTATCCGTACGAAAAGGTAGAAGAAAAATTTGGAGCCATTTTTGAGAAAATGGAGTGCGAGCGTTTCTGAAAATGCCGAATTTGGAGATCGTTTTCTCAGAAAACTATAGTTTTCGAAAAAGTGGGTAATCTTGTTTCTCTATGTAGTAAAATACCTCCTCTTTACACGTGTAGCCAGAATCCATGTTGTGTGGGTCCTTCATACCGAAAAATGGATTGATGGTGAAACGTCCGTCCGTTTGACCGTGAACAACGGGACTAAACCATTTAGCCGATTTTCTTCAAAATTGATATTCTCCAATTGATCTGCCTTATGTCGCGGCCCCTTGAATTTGAAACCGTTATTTTAATTTTGGGGGTACTTAACATGAAGCGCCGGGAATATTTTCAAAATTTCCATAAAAGAAATCGTCCAAATTTTTTGTTAAAATTTTATTGTCGAATAGCGTAAAGGTCGCTTAAGATGGTGGTGGAGGTCTCATTTTCGTTCAAAACCCTGATTTTTCAATTTTTTAAAGTTCAATTCTTTACGGCATCATCCTGCAACGAAAACATTAGACAGTTTTTTTAACGAATTCTAATCTTTAAAAACAGATTTTGAAATAGTCATGTAAAATAGTGTAAATTTGAGTACTTTCCGCGTAATTTCGCGTGAAATATAGACAGTTTTTACTTGTAAACGTACGTATTACACGGAGCAATAGAAGTAGCTTAGAGATATGCAATGCTACGCAAAATACTGCGATTTTTCGACAGAAAAACTCGTATTGTGGGGCCCTGATACAGAATAAGAGGATAAATCTTGTTCTAGTTCGTAGTAAATTACTCCCTCTAACATGTTATGTAGTCAGATTTCACGAATAGCGAGTCCTTGATACCAAAAAACTGTTTTTACTTTCTCGTATACGTAGTTTAAAGAAAGTTATGTGATGCTGTGGAAAATCGATTTCGAGATTTCAACGGAAATACGCGTTTTGGGGTCCCCTGATACCGCAAAAGTATAGTTGTTTTTCAAAATGTCCGTCCCGTCCCGTCCGTCCCGTCCGTCCCGTCCGTCCCGTCCGTCCCGTCCGTCCGGATTTTTTCGAGAATGGATATTCCCCGGTCGATCTGGTTCGACTCGTTGCGCCGCGATTTTGAAAAACTCTTTAAAATTTGCGGGTACTTTACTAGCAGCGTCAGGGTCATTTTCAAAACTTTCTCAAAAACACATTTTTTTCTTTTAATTTTTTGAAAGTATAGAGTAAAATACACTTTTAAAGATTGTATAAGTCCGTTTTTCACTGTTAACTCTAAATTTTCGAAAATTTGAAAAGTTTGAGTTTTTTTCGGCTTATTCCTATTGCGGCTATTCGGCTTATATCCTTATTCCTAATTTCCTAATTGAAATTTTTCCAGCTGAGCCTATACATGCCTATAAACGGAATAATATACGTAGTATAGAGAAAATTATTTAATGCTGTGGTATATCAATTTCGAGATTTCAATGGGAACTCAGGTTTTAGGGTCCCCTAATACAGAAAATTTGTTGGTTTTCCTTTTTTTCTTTTCAAATTGCCATTGTCTGTGTGGTGTATGTGAACCACACTAGCACCTAAACTATGCACATGATTTTTTTCCAAACCAAATAAACCCTTGTCGATCTGGCCGGAGTTGAAACACTGCGATTTTGAAAAAATTGATTAATTTTTGGGGGTACATTACATGAAGCCCCTGTGACATTTTTCTCACACATGGCTCCAAATTTTTACTTTAAATTTCTTGTAACAATAGAGTGAAATACACTTAAGAGGTGGCCTAGGGCCAATGTTCACTTGTATGCCTAAATTTTCGAAAATTGCAAAAATATTTAAATTGCATTACGTAATAATGTCCAGCTTGTGCTGCTGTTGTATGTATTCATAAAGCGTTATATTTTATGGGTGTTGGTTCTGGATGTTACATTTGTTTGTGAAATTATCCTAGCTTGTCTTTATAATCTGCTACAAATGGTGTGAGAAACTATTGTACCACAAATAATTTCTGTTTTGCCCCACTAAGAGAGTGGGGCAAATCTCGGTTCCCATCTGCCTGGCGCCTAAAATACATTTTTTCACGTTTTCTCAATTTTTCAGATCCCAAATAGTGGAATTGAATTATGGCTTAATGAATATTATAGAAGGGTAAAATCTGAACCTAAATGTACATTTTCATTGAAAAATTTGGGGCTGTTTTTAAGAAAGTATTGTTTGAGCATATCTGCAAATGTGCGTTTTTTATGCTCATTTTTATCCAAACCTTCCCAGTTTTCAAGAAAAATCATAAGAAATTATTTGAAGTAATTATACTCACTAATGCCATAATGCTTCTAATGTAAATATTAATGCCACAAGAGAAATTTGAAAATCATGTTTCTTTAATTTTTGAAAAAAAAACAAAAAAAAAAAAAAAAAAAAAATACTGCAAAATTTTGATTATAATGAACAGCATGTGGTCTGTTTTCTTTTATTTTGTTCCAGTCATGTTTGGTTTTCTAAGACTGGTGTGTGCATATACCACATGCGTAAACTCACCCCAATGGTTTCACAAGTAGGGGACTGTTTAAATGGATATAGTGTTAGATTCAAAATTTGTTTTATACTTGTATTAATATTTGTTGGAATGTGCCTGTCTTTGGTGAAGTGTGCCCATTGAAAGTATTTTGAATGCCTATTGGCTTTTTTATTTTTTATTTTTTATTTTATTTTATTTATTTTTTTTTTTGCATATTAGTTTGTCACATTTGGAGACCAAGGATATGCAATTTCTATATCTATATGATTTTTCTGGGCTTATAGTATGTTTAATTTATGTGAATTGCAGGCTGTGGATTTATCTAGTATTGATGCCAGTGAAGATGACAAAATACAGGCTATGATGACACAATCAACACAAGACTACAATCCATCCAAGTGAGTATTAAGTAATATACAGTAAAAATATTTTCAGTTATATCACCCAATTAAAAAAAAAAAAAACAACTCATTTTTCATTCCTACAACATTGTTGTAATGAAGTAGTTGTGAACAAGGATTGACCTATGCATGTATCTCTTCTGTTCTATGACAGTGTCTTTTGCAAGCTTTTCCTAATTATTTCAATTTCTAATTTGTTCTTTTTGAAAGATTATCCAAGCCCTGCCGAGTGTCGAATTTACAGCTCTCAGGATTTCCTGTTTCCCAACATTCACTTCCATAGATTGTGGTGGGTTCAACACCGGCTCTTCCAAATCACCTTTTTAAACTAGTAGTGCTACATAATGGCAAAGACTTGCGAATACTAGTTTTCTAACTTGGTCTGGTCTAGCTTTTCAGTTTTGCCCCACCCTCCTCCCAGCTGCTATCTATTACCACCCAAAAGTACATTTTTAGACATTTTCTTAATTTTTTGGGTCCCTAATGATAGAACTGAACTATGACTTTAAGAATAACATAGGAGAGTTAAGCAAGTCCTATACGGAAATTTTCGTTGAAAAATGAGACTTTTTGAAAAACTGCCATTTAAGTGACTCCGAAAATGCGAAATTTGAAGCTTTTTTTCTTTTTTTAAAGAAAACTTGAGTTATGGACAAACTTCATGGGAAATAATTGTAAGCACTTCTACCTGAGTGAACACTTCCTTGAAAACATGGAAAATCAGGGAATTTTATTGCTCTGGAGAAATCAGGGGATTTGTAGAAGAATCGTAGGAAGTCGGAAATTTTTGAGAGGGATATACTACTAGATGTAATTCCTTAAAAACTTTAGTTTAGCATTATTTTTTGCTCACTTGTTATTTGGTGAAAAAATATTGTTATTTTGTACTTTGTGAAGACGAAAACAAAGAGCTGACCATTAGTACCAAAGTACCTTTAGTGTTTTCATTAAGTAATCTTATCGAGAAAAAATAAAGAAAATGCTCTGAAAACTGAGGAAAGTCAGAAATTTGTTCCAGAAAATGAGTTGCCATCCTGTCTACTCACAAATGCAATAATGCATACAAATCTCTGGTAATAGAAATATTAACAAACCAGGAGGTATTTCAATGTGTAATGTTTGAAAAATAAAAGGATGTATTGAAGTTTCATTTAAGTCATATTATTCAGTCTGTTTATCATGCATTTGAAAAATTGAAGAAAAAATATCCAGCCTTTTTTCAAGAAAATGACATTTGTATCTGAAAAAGGAAAATTTAGAGTTTGTTTTCAAGAAATTTTATACATTATCATTTGAAGCACATGCACTCATTGAAATTATGTATATAAATTGCTGGTAATGTAAATATTAATGACATGAGAGAGATGACAAAAAAATTACATTTGTGTAATTCTTAAAAAAAAACAAAAAACATTAATATAGAAAAATAGAGTTTGTCAATGCAGTACATTTAGCACTATCTCTATTGTTAATTGTAATATTATTAATAGTACAATTAGAAAAATGTATATTAGGTAAATTAACCTCATTTTCCTCAAATTCTACCAAATGAAACTTTACTCTGGTAGTCATATTTACTGATGATGTGAAGGTGTTGCCACTGGTAGTCAGCGTGCCAATTTCCTAACTGAATGTCCTTTCTTTAGGTATCTTCAGGTTCAGGAGAATTATTTGTATCCATCTTTCTCGAACCACGGTATAAGAATATTGTTTATATAGATAAATTGCAAACAACAGCCCACAATATCATACTAACGTGCCACAGCAACAGATTTCATGTGTTTACTATCGCAGTAATGTCATAAATTTTTGCGTTATTCATGAGATTGTATGGTGACCGATAAAATGCTGAACATACCACGAAACATTAGTCTTATTTCTGCCTCGTCCAAATTAAAAATCTCGGTTCTGCTATGCTCCACCTAGATTTTTAACTTTTGGCCCCGGCAATAATAATACTCATAACATTTCTAGGTATGTTAATAGCTATTACATTACATTTTTACTTACATAGTATAGAGAAAGCGTAATGTTGCAGCAAAAAATGGCGGGTTTTCAGCAGAAAAACTAATCTTGTTGGCCCCCAAAACCAAAAATGAGGATAATTCTTCTTTCTCCTTGTAGTAAATAACTGCCTTGTAAAACATTGTGTAGTCAGAATCCACATTTTGTGAGCCCTTGATAATGAATTATTAGTGACTGGCAAAACATTGTCCATCTGTGAACAATGCAAACAGCTAAACCCGTTCGAAGAATTTTCACCCAAATTGATATTCATCAATCTTTCTGGGTGATGTCGTGGCCCTGTGAACTCGAAAGTGATCATTTGAATTTAAGGGGTACTTTATGTGAAGCCTCAAATCTTTTTCAAAAAATGGCACCAAATTTTTTCTTTAGTTTTTTTACTCAGGTAGAGCCAAGTCCACTTACAAAAATTGTGCAGGACTGCTTTTTGTTATTCTCTGAATTTTCAAAAATTGCAAAAGTTTAGGTTTTTCAAAGTCTTTCTACAATGACAACATTGAAAATAAAGATTGTTTTGTTACTGAAATGTGTTCTTCAAAAGTAAAATCATTTGTAATATGTTAAAAAAATGTGTAGATTTCGGATTATTTTTCAGGTAATAAAGACAATTTTAGAAACAAGATTTTCTCAAAACGTGTCCAAATTTTTCCTAGTTTTTCCTCTTGGATAGTGCAAAGTACCCTTAAAAACAACCCTAGTCCCATTTTCGTTTTCTGAATTTTTGAAAATTGCAAAAGTTACATGAAATGCAAGAAAGTATGTGTTGTAGCTCCTAAGTTAAATTTAATTCATATTAAAAATATATTTCCATCTTTGAACATCAGATTGAAGTATGTTCCTCACTGCCAAATTTGTATATACGTAGTACGAACAAGGATTAAACCCTTCCCAGTTTTAAGATTTCAAACTCTCATTACTGTTACCTGTAACATAAATTTTCACTTATATTGGTATGATTTGGTATAAAGTAAATCAATGCATAACATGCATTGTTGCATGTTATGCATTGCAAAACAAGTTTCCATTTAATTGTATATTTTAGTTTGTATTTGTGTTGACTTTGTATTTGATTGTGTGTGTCATGAGAGATCTGTTAGTAACTGTAGCTAATAATATTTTATTGTTTATTTTATATTTAGCTTATATATTATAGAACCACTACAAATCATCCCTAACAGTTGTTCACCTGCACTGTTGTTGGCTGCCTCTCAAAAGCACTGAGAAGGGAGCTCCAAAAAATCTGGTGGTACAAAAAGTTGACAGGACAGAAAGAGTCAAGAAAAACAATGTATATCATCAGATTTGAGAGTTGAAAAAGTTATATTATGATTTTAGAACCTGGCGTGAAAATTTTAAGAATTTTTTTAGTTGGAATATATTAACATAACTGTCAACCTAAAGGCATATTGTGACTGAAAGTTTCACTGCTGGATTATGTGAATTGAAATGGTTTTTGAATGAAAACAATTAAAGTTCTTGCCAAATGTAAATATTAGTGCTGGATGGGGAAAAATAAGATTTTTTGGTTTATTTTTCTCCCTTTTTGTACATTGATATCTGAGTGATATGTCCTTTTCTATTCATTTACAGCTACATGAAGATTCGTGGTGCCAATCAAATGGGTGAAGTTCCTAGCAATTATCGTTGCTATAAATGCCACCAGCCTGGGCATTGGATAAAAAATTGCCCCTTGGGTGCCAATTCAGTAAGATTTATTAAGTCCTATTGTATTATTGTGAAATTCCATAAATTTATCATTGTAAGCAATGTGTTCATTTAATTTATGGGTGATTATTGCAGTTGATTTGTATCAAGTATTACAGAAAAGCTTTTTAGAATTAAAAGAAATTGGAAATGATTTGAAATAAGATTGTTTATTAATCCTTTGCGCTCAAGATCTATTTACTATTGTTTTGTTCTACAGCTCAAAAGTCATGTGTAGAATGGCTGAACTAATTACTTAATTACTTCACACTGTATTTCGTCAGTAAACTCGGAAAGTATCTGCTGTATGACATAATATTTTTCGCTGAATTCAGGCACCTGAGAGATGACTACTCTTGGAATGTATTGCTTGATAAGAATATTAATGCAACAGTGATTTTTAAATTCTATATTCTGTTTCTAAGTATTTCTAATTTTTATATTCTGTTTCTAAGTATTTCAATGTTTTTTTCAAATATTTGTATGCTTGCTTAATGCAATGTCACCCAACACTTCAATCGGTTCAAAAAATATTTTCATGTGTTAAAAATTTCTAGTACGCAAGTTCTATATAAAAAGAAATTTTAAATAGACAATTGTCTTATTAAAGAAAATTTATACATTTGCAAACTCTTATTCTAGAACATAACATTACATTCTTAAAGATTTATATTAGAATACAATTTTGGAATTGAAATTATCCTATAAAAGGGGATTATCACATTGGCAGTATCTAATATACCACACATTAAATTATCTTATCAAGCAATAATTTCCTTTCAAGTGATCCAAGCCCTGCATTGCGAACTGTTAACAGCAGTGTCTGGGCAATACAATCTCTAGTGACCTCTGTCATTCATCGCAGCGGGCCTTTCTGGCATCATATTTACCTGTTGTTCAAGCTGCATATGGCGGTGACGTAGGTAGTTCACAAGCTACACAGAAGCTTCACAGCAGTGCTAAATAATGGGGAATTTTTAAAAATTTCTTAAAATCTTCTGATTGAATGTGCAAATAAATCTTCAGTTCCCCTTCAAGAGATCGAGACATGTCAAAGTGATACCTCATTTAGTCTCGACTGATGGATTGGAAGTGGTCGAATCGTGAGTGTCTGTTGGACACACGCAGGTTACTCAAATATTGTGTAAGAATAAGCAAGATTAATTGTAACGTCTCAATCATCAAAGAGTCTAAGTTATGTTATCATCGGCTTCGCGCCAGTTGCTTCTTAATTGAGAAATAATGCTTTCTCTCAATTATAAAAAGAGTAACAAATTAATTTTAAGACTTCTGCCTAACTGTTCACAAATTACTACTTCTTAAACACTTGGAAGTTATTACTGCTAACATTCCTAGCTGAACATGCATCCATTTGCAGGAACTGAGAAACTTTTGAACTTGTCTCCAGGACCTTGCAAAGTATTCTGCTTGTTTATTTAGGTTCTATTAACATAACACTATTGTTACATGAATTGGTGGAAGATAACTGACAATTATAACCTTCAACAATTTAACAGGATACTCCATTTCTATAAGGAAACTACTGACAATGGTAACCTGCTACATTACAAATTACATTCATTTTTATTTAAACCAGTCACTTTATGTTAGAGAGTTCAAAAAAAAACTAAATAATTTTCAAGTTTATGTAATTGGAGTATAATCTAAAGGACGGTGAGACTAAAAATGTTTTGGTAGATGAGTGACAATTCTTCATTATTTAGTGATCCTGAGTATAATTTAGATGACATTAAGATTGATGGCTGGAGTGATATTGTGACGATTATATGCAGTAAACACAACAAAATATGTGCATGTAGAATGTGTATATACTTTGTATTTCGTATAATTAAAAAAAAGTGTAAATGTGTAATGGGGGAAAGTGGTGAACAGCAAAAAATAAGATTAATAAATCATAAATTAACTTACCAATAAAGTACTAGTACAAAACTTACTTTTTAAGAAAACTTTATTTGCTTCTTAGAAAAATAATAGGAGAAAACTCTTTTTTTGCACAAGATCTGTTGACTGTGCGGTTATTTTCAGCAACTGTTTGGCAATTTTAAATGTTCTTTACTACTAACATTTTATTGTGGATTACAAGACAGAAGGTCTGAGAAAGTAAAGAAGTGGTGGAAAGAGAGTGGTCATAGGACAAAGGTTGCGGAATGAACTCAACCGCAACTAGACCCTAGAATTCACGGAACACACCCACCATGAAAATCCATTGTGAGACTACTCCATGGGGGCAAGAAGCTATGGTACAGCTTCCTGAGCTTAGCATTTGACAAATGGATGGCAACAGATTTGATACGATTATGTTTCATGCAAGGTATACAGCATTCGGTTTGCCCTGGGAGTTTAGTTCCTTCAACTGTATGGAGTGCTGAAATGTTAGTGTCTGATAATAGTTACTCTTAGCTATCTGAGAATTTTCTGTGGAGAAAGGTGAATATGCTGATAAAATGCACATAAAATCCAAATCTGCAAATATATTAATAATAGTGGAATACGCAGAAATATGCAAAAATAGAAATAGCTTGAATCGATTTTAAATGTCTCAAAATGTGAAAAATTTGTTGAAACAGAAGGCTGTAGGTAAAAAAATATAAATGTGTATGAATTGCAGCTCTAGTAAGAACAGCACAATACAGAATAAGAACCATCAAGATTCATGGTATGCATGGTCCAATTCAGATACCAGATTTACAGAACTTCATTCAATTTTATTCTGCTTTACAAAGGACAGCGAGTCAGCAATCTACCTCTGAATCTTTTCCTAAAGCTATTTTTTATTGATAATTTGATAAAAGGTAACATGGTTAAGCTGAGGGACCTGCTGTATGCTAGAATAGTCTGGGCCACGCTGCCATTTCACAATGGCATTTAGGAGATGCTGTTCGAGCTGTAGGGCACAAAATCTCAAGCTACTCCCAAGCTTTTGGCAGTTCAAGATGCCATTAAAGCGAAAAGGGATAAGCTGCAAAAATAATATTAAAAAAGCAGAAAGTATATTCATCTGAAGAGTTGCCTAGAGAAATTATGTATTCAACATTTCCAAATATCTTATGGAAAAATCAATTTTAACAAACCCTAAAGTACTGAGAGAACCATTTAATATAAAAGCACAGCAATAAAAATACAACTTTATCAAAATTTAATGAAAAAATTTGTACAGAAGAACCTGCAAATTTGTGAACTAGTTAATCTATATCCATTAACTGGTGATATGCCTTCCAACTTCCATTACCAGTGATGTGCAGACTGTGAGACAGAAAAGTTTTTGACATATTTTTGGTGTTTCATTTCATGTCATCTTGACTTTTTTCTTTTTTTCCACAAATGAAACAATAGAAAAATCAAGAAGAAACTAAAAGGGTTTGTAATTAAAACAGAAAATAAATATAATATAATTATTTATTATTTCCTTTGTACATTTTGAGTTACTATTTGTTCCACAATTGTGTGGGCGTGTGTGTGTATGGGCCTGTGCACGTATGGGCGTGTGTGTGTGTGTGTGTCGGCATGTGTGTGTTGAAATTAGGATATGCTGTTCTATTTTGTATGCTGCTTCAAAAAGTTCAAATTTTTAACAACCTTACGTTTCACAAAATGTCTTGTGAAAAGTATAATGTAATTTTTCCTTCAAATCTTTAATGGGAAGTGTGTACGTTCTTCCCATGCTTTATGACCATAAATATCTTTATGAAGTTAATAAACTTGGTATGAAGAGGCATGACAGAAAACTGTCACGATTTGCTAGCTGTCCATTTGCAGAAAAATCATGTCGGTGCCTATTTTGTCCAGTTGGCAGATTGATTGAGATTAATTATGGGTGACAAAGGAAAATGATGGAAAAGAAAGGAAGGTGTGAAAATGATACAAAGTATTTAAATTGAAATAGCATGAGAAAGTAGGTAAAGAAGGGGAAAATGGTAAATCTCAGAAACAATTTAGAAGCAGTGTTAAATGCCTTAAAGTTGTAACAACAACAACAACAACAACAACAACAACAACAACAACAATGATGAAGATGATGTTGATTAGGGAGTAGGTTTTGATGACCTAAAACATCGCCAAAGGAAATGATACACAAAATTTTATCAAAACCAGTTCAGATGCACAACTCAAGCTATTGGATATGTTACTGATGTAACTGACACTTCTTCCTGTCATTGAAGAGAACTCAGCTTGCGATCTTTTGGTTCGGACTGTTCTTTATCAGGAAATCTGTCTTTAGTTATCCCAAAATCGGCCAAACGGTCCATTGTGCTGAGAGGCATCCCAAGAACCTTAGATTACAGACTCACAATAGCTGACATTACCCAATGTGTGAGCAAAGAAATCAAATAGGCTACTCAGGAATTCTGTGGAAAATATTCATTGCATTGTGTAAATATTATTTAAAGCAAGTACCATTAAATTGATATGGAAATTGAAAAAATCAGTGAAAAATTCTGTAGAAATGATGAGAAAAAGTAAAAAATGACTTATTAGTCAAATTAGAAAAAATGCAAAATAAGGTCATTTAAGAATGGATCATTTCTTTTAGTCATAACATAAAACTTATGTCTGTTCTAAAAAGCATTATACTAAAGTGAAAAGGAAAAAGAAAAATACATTTCAGTAAAACCCGCCGCCTAATGATTAAAATAAAAACAAAAAAAACATTATCAACAATAATACATTTTGTCAAACTTCAGCTGTAATGGTGATTATGAGGATACACGGAAAGTATTTCAATAGTCCAAGAGGTGTTTGGACCGAATATTTACATTGAACATGCATACAGACTGGAGAAGGACGTGGAAAAATTAGTAATACAAGTTACAAGCCAGGGAATAACTGATTATTTTAAGGCTTAATGAAGATAATATAATTTTTAATTTGCTGTTTTTGTTGTTATATTGTATTACTTTAATATAGTGAATCAAAAATGTTACTCAACTGAAATCCACCAAAACTGGAGTCGACCAATTATGTGCAACTAACAAGTTACCAAGAATAGATGTTTTATTGACAATGTTCGTAATGTATATAACGAAGTGTGTATGTTGTGTATGCACACTCATTATAACTTAATTTTAATTGTAATTTAAACATTCATAAAATACTATTATATTTTAAGTGTGCACACTGTTAAATTTACTTCAGTTGTCAAAATTGAGTAATTTAGATCTGAAGTAGTTGCACTTACTGAATAATATTCAAACCTTGATTATGTCAGAAAGCACTTTTGTTTTCATATTTGCTTGTTAATGTGGCAAGATCTTACTGTTTTAATTGTAAATTGTTATAGGAACCTTTAGAAATAAAAAAGAGCACAGGAATACCACGCAGTTTTATGGTTCCTGTGGAAGGCCCACTTGTACCTGGTGCAATGATGACACCTACAGGACAGTTCGCTGTTCCAGCTATTGATCAGTAAGTTAATTATTAATTGCAATTGGCTATTTCTGGCTCATGAATTGTATGAAGATATAAAGCTGTCTATGCTGTATATAGTGTTCATGTGCGTGGATAAAATATTAGAAATGTACTTTCAGTCAGGCATACAAAGAGGGCAAGAAGGAACGACCCCCATTTCAGCAAGAACCTGCTTCTTCGACTACCAAACCTGAGCTTCCAGAAGACTTACAGTGCAGTGTATGCAAGGACCTGCTTACTGATGCAGTGATGATCCCATGTTGCGGAAACTCCTTTTGTGATGAATGTGAGTCAGTTTGTCAACAGATTATAACTAGAGTCCAGATTTATATACAGCAAAAGTGTGTAACGTATACCAAATAACATGCACTACATGTCTTAAAAGTAGGCACAAAATGCAGTTTTGAATTTTGCAGAAATCCAAACATTTTTTATAGAAAGCTAAGCCTAGCATCAAATAAAATGGTTCTCTGAGGTAATATTTGTTCGACTTCCACCAGCAAATTTGTAGTATAAAATCAACAAACATCAATTATTCATAATTACATATACAGAGATAGTGTGAATTTGGTTTTCAAGAATGTTAATTGTCTTTTCAGAACATTTTATGTAAAATATTTATATAATTATTTTCATATAGGGTTCTTCATACCCATTATCATGCTGAGGATTTAAATCCATAATTCGATGTGAAAAATACACCCACGTATGTTTGTACTTTTCTTAAAACATTTTGAAAGATTAATTTTGTAGTTTATGAAGTGGAATATCATAGGGGATTAGGACAAAATATATACATTGAAATTGTATTCTTGAGGGTGAAGTGCAAAAATGCAACACGGATGGCAAATTTTATGAATAGTTGATTAATGCGTACCTGTAACTAATAATATAGTCTGGTAATAAAATGAAAGTGCAAACATTTACTTCTTTTGACTATGTGAGGAAATTTTGAATTTTCTTTCACTCTAATTAAATATTCTACCAGGTTGTTACAAAATACCATTTTCCTATCTTTTTTCATTGAATGTTACTACACATTTTCATTAATTTTTTTATTTAAACTGTGTAAATCTTGGGCATGACCAAGTTGCCATGGCAACTATGCCAACTATATCCATCCATTGGAAAGTCTTGAAACTGCATGAAATCAATCATTGTAGGTCATTGGCAGGGTGTGTCAGGAACTGTGGAGTGTACTACAAAAATATGGATGATGAAATTGGAGTGGCTGCTCTCTCTATAGCCTTATTCATAAAGAAAATTTCTTTCTCAAAGAAAGAATTAGAAGTGAAAATATGCATATCCATTCAAATCTGGGCTCTTGTTTTTTACCATTAGAATGTCAACTTTTGGCGGCAATATATTTTAAAGATAATATGTAGTTTGACTTAAAAAATTGAAAGTCTGTTATATTTTGTGAAACTTAAATCATAGTAAACTGCCAAATTAAGACACGTGGTATTATTGATTTGCAGGTATTCGCACTGTTCTGCTGGAATCTGAAGATCATGAATGTCCAGATTGCAAGGAGAAGGAAGTAAGCCCTGATACACTGATTCCCAATCGTTTTCTTCGCAATGCAGTAAACAACTTTCGCAATGCTACTGGATACAGTCGTAGCCCTCTTGGTCGAACTCAGTCAGCTACTGGTCCAGTACTGGCTGGGGGGCCACAAGCTGGCACTGTAGTCCCAGTGCAGACTATTGTACCTACTGTTGTAGCAACTACTTCAGTTGCAGTATCTGCTTTGGCACCCTCTGGTATACGTTCAGGTAAGCATATAAATTATCTTAAATGTTTACATTTAAGAATCCTAAAGTTTTACTATGATCTTCTGAATCGTAGTAGATCAAAGAAATCAGGTAACATATCATTTGTAGGTGTTTCTCTACATGATTTGTTGTATCAAAAGAAGAGATAAATTGAATTTGTGTTGTTATTTGTCTTGTTATTTGTGTTATTTCTTTTATTGCATTCTTTCATTCATTGAGATCATAGTTCCTTGAGCCCGTCTTTATCCTGAATTATTTTTGGCACATTTCATCACCATATTCAGACACTTGCTCAAAAGAATTGCTCATATTACATTACTTGCTCCTTCATTTATTCGGCTTCAAAGCAATAATGGTCTAGATTGATTTTGAAGGCACTCGAGGGCTCCATTCCTTATTTTTCTTATTATGTTGTATTTATTTTAATATATAATTTGGGAAATATAAATTTTTTGCTCTAAAAGCAATGCTCGCCTAATAATGTGATAACAGTCCGATTTTCATTAAATGTGTAACAGCTGAAGGCCAGGTTAGTGGCTGCAAACTTTCTGTGCCCTCACTGCCAAGGGCCAGGCTGCAGTCCTTTCTGTGCCATCACTGCTACCAGCCAATTCAGTGGCTTTGACACTCTGGTGGTATATCTTTGGTTCTCTTTTGACTCTATTCCTTCTCTGATGCATAAGTGGGCATCTCGGGGATGTGGAGGGTTACTATTTTATTTTTTAGATTTAACTTTATGGGCATTAAAAGGCATATTTATTTTACAAACCACCTTGTACTAGAGCACTGACAGTGAAGAACACACACATCAGTTGCAGTATTCTCATCACATTTGCTCTGATGTTCGAATATAATTATTTTTATTTCAATTCAGTAGCATGTATACATTTGTTGGTAATTAAAGCTCGGGAAATGTGTTAAAAGTATTGTAGAGTTGCCAATTGAATGAAACACATTTTTTGTGTGAGAGAAATACACAAAGGTGTAAAGTCTGACAGCCAGTTTGTTTCTTATTCTCTCATGAATTTATCAGTATCTGGGGGCTGAGAGATTACTAAAAAGCATTTTTTGGTGGCCACTAGATTACAGGAAAGGCATATTTTGTTGGGAAATAGCCTCATTTACCAGGGTCAGTGGTGAACCTAACAGACACTGCCCACTGTGACAAGGACAGGGATAATAAGGATACAGTTTTGAACCCTTATAAAGTTTTATTGCTTTACCAACCTCCTGGGGAAGTTCAGAGCATTGTGAGGTTCACTTGGCATTTTACCTATGCTTCCATATGTACAATACCTGGTGCTGGTTATGAAGATGGAATAAATGTTTAATACGAGATGCGTGATGGTGCTTATGAACAACAGTATTGCAATTTTCACTGTCAACAAAATTGAAGGGCTTTTCATAATGCTGTCATGTGTTCAGAGAAATTCCCTTCCCTTCTCTTTCCTCCAATATTGCACAGATCCTCTTTCTCTCGACACTCATCTGACCTCTTGGGTCTGTGGCACACCTCGAAATTATTCAGCATCTGGTGCTTGCACAAGGCCAGTCTGAGTCAGCACCATATGACATGCCCTTGTTGGTACCAGTGAAAGGACCAGTAACAGTCGGTGTAAAAATCTCATTAGTTCCAAAATTGTGAAAGTTCCAATTCAAACTTGCCGTTCTCCTTTAAGTTGAAGCTAAAGATATCTTTGATGATGTAATCTATTCCTCAATATTGATTCTTTAAACAATTTCATGTTTGCTTTTCTCAAAACATTAGTAGATTTCATGTAATTTTGAGTTATATCATGACAATTTTTCATCTTGGGTATTTAGAACACCACAACATGAAAAATACATTTTAGTAGCCAACCACAAATCTTAGCAGAAAGAGCATTGCTGTGTAAGCCTTAGCTTTCAAATTCAAATCCCAGTTAAAGCCATTATTATTTTTTCTTTAAACTTTTTGTAAGTATGGAGCGCAAAGCATTGAATTCGTAAACATAAAGCCATTTTCATGTAAATGTTTGAAGTTTTAAAAAAAGAAAGCTATCCATTTTTACACCACTGACATTTCATGCGGTTAGAAATTTTTCAAGAGATGGCTGAAGTTTAAGTTGCTAAGTTACGATATTACAGTAGTTATCAATCATACAAAAAAAGTGTGGGCAGTTTTAGCCCTAGTTTTTTTATTACATTGGATTAACATTTATGAGGAAAGCTTCATGTAATATAATCATTTTCTTTAGATACATATTTTTCTTGTAATAAAAACCATATGCTTCATTTCTTTGTGCAGGTACTGTTCCTGTGGTTGGAAATGCAGTTCTTGTGACAGCTCAAGTTCAAGCTGTGTCAGCATCTGGGGAACCTGTACCTGTGCTGCAACCATCCCCCCCACAATACTCTGGGCGCACAGGTGAGTTCTTAAATGTGCTGTACAATTGTGGGGTCGCTTCTCAAATCACTTGTGTTTGTGATGTGTGTCTTCATACAGATCCGGTGGTGGGCATGTGGCTGTGTATAGGGGTGTTGTGCGTGAGAGAGGTTAGATTGATGTGTGAGAGCGTTGGGACAAGGTGTATATGTTGTATATGCAGACCTGGTTGCCCGTGAGGCTGTTCCTGCAACCGACCCTCCTGCCTTGGCCATCCCTGTGCTAGGGGCTGGAGGCAAGGCTGTGGAACCAGCAGAGAGTGGGCCTCGTGGCCAGCACCGGTCTTCGTCCAGGGCACCGCCTCCCATGATGGCTGAGCCAGCTCCTCCCCATGCTCCGCATCCTGTTCACCTCCCCCATGGGACAGCACACTCTCATGAAGGTGCGTACCTTTGGCTTTTGTTTTCTTTTTCAAGCATTGCACAGACTGACATAAAAAAAATGCATGTTAGCGGTGAGAATGTAGAATACCAAGGGGACTACACTAGGGAAAATGCATGTTTAAACTTTCTGTTTTTGATAATTTGAATTGTTGGGAAATAAGGAGGTCCTGGGAGAAATTTACTATTGTTGCTGGCTAAGATAAGACATAGTTACCCTAACCTGTGGAGGAAATGCATGCTGAATGGTTGTGTGTTTTGATGTACACCTACACTATGTTTAATGAAATGGGACTTAATGTATTCAAATCAGAAAACTAAGACTATTGGGAAGTGAAATATTTTACAATATGTTATGAATTAATTAATGTGAACTTGTTTTATGTGTAGGTATTTTTGTATTAGTGAAATGTTCATGCATTAGAGAGGACATTGTTAACATAGCTGTGTTGCATATTGGAATGTGTTGATATATCTAATGTTTTTGTCATTAGATAATATGAGAATTTAATGAAGGCACTCAAGAACAATGTGCAATGTTTTTATTTCTTTCATATTGCAAGCTTATCATATTGCTTGATATTAATGTTGCAATTCTCAAAAATTCCTTAATTCTTGAAGATAGTAATCATAAGTTATCAATGGACATCCTGTAATTGAAACAGTATTAACCACTGCAAACCTTTTGATTTAACTAAGATGTAAACAGTGAACTTCATTTCCACCTCATGTACTACCATGTCTTAATTTTGTATTTTATTAATTTTTAACTTTTTACTGCTTATTTCAGTAGTTTTCTGCACCTGCATTTTTGAAGACCATAAAATCCTATCTAGAATTTTCTCTTATTTTTCATTCCTTAAAATAAAGCTACTGCTTTTAGAAATAACTTTTGTTATATTTCTTTCATCCTGCCATCTTTTTATGTAAATGCATTGTAAATGATTTGTAAATGCATATGAAGATATTTTACATTGCATTTATTTCTTACAAACATTAAGAATTATTTTTTACTTCTGTTATTTTGCAATCCACTCACTGCAAAAGGTACTTGTGTATTCTGTTGTCTGTGCAGAATGCAATGCAATGACTCAAATTTGAGCCAAGTGCAGTTGGTGTCACAACTACTAATGGCTCCCGCTTGAGCCAAGCTGCATTCATTGCACAGTTCGAAGCGCAATTGATGCCACAACTGCTAATGGGTCTATTTTCCCACTTGAGTCAAGTTGCTGTGTCTATTTTCCTTATTTAATACTGCCACCTAAGCCCATGCTTGTAAAAATAAACTTAGTGTTCCTGTTGAAAAGCCACCCTTTTACTTTTATTTTCCTCTGCATTTCAGACTTCATTTGTGTTGTGTGTGTTGTTATTTCTGGAAATAATCTGCTCGTATAAAAGAGAGCAATTTATAGGGCAGTGCATATGACAGTCAATTTAGTACATAGCATACAGTTCGCAATGAATGCTTTGACTAGGTAAAGGAAGTCCTTCAGTAATTTGCTATTAATTGAAGCTTCAAATATATCAGACTCAGTTTGTTATTTTTTATTTACTATTATTAGGGAGCAGATTTCTATGATTTTGCGTATTTTTGTCTGTTGCTTCAGTGCATAGCAAAGTGAAATTTCTTAACATTTGGTTAGAATTGGATGCTTTGTAGATTAATTTGTTACTGCATATTTGATCGACTTTTTTCTGGTGGGGCATATTTCGTTAAAATAAAGATTTGTCTCTGAAACATTTCATTTTTTTATAGAATATATTTATTTGTAAACGTTCATTGATTAGAAAGAGCCAGTCACAGTTTGTTTTGTTTTTCTTTTGTATAATATGATGATAAAAACTTGTTCAAATATAAGGTATTTCTTAATATTACATTTTTTATAAACAAGACAGTAGAAATGCAACAAGAAATGTAAGCACATAGTAAGTACTATGTACTTCACTAAAGTGAATATTCAATTATTTCTCTCAAGAAATAAGATAGATTATATTACGTTTGCACAAAAATATATATGTTCATTCCAAGCATGCTTTTCTTGAATTCTATCAAGAAAGGTTTATACAGGAAAGGAAATATTGTTAATTTTTATTTCATATCTAAATGCATATTTCAGAGTTTTTAGGTCATAAATGCTTATTTTTAAAAGCATTTTTAAGATTTTTAGGGCATAAAAATCCTCTTCCGAATTATTATTATTATTATTATTATTATTATTATTATTATTATTATTATTATTATTATTATTATTGTTTTAAGGATGCTATTACCTTTCAGTCCTGAATCTACTTCTATTCCAATTGTTCCTCCTTTTTTCCTTGGGTTCCCAGGACTTGCCTTCTTTACAAGTCACCCTATGTCCCTTCATCCTTTCAACATTTAACATTTCTGTCAATCTGGGATGGTAGGACCGAACCCGCTCTCCCTCGGCTAGCTAAAGTTGCCCTGAGGTCTGTCTGGGCAAGTTTTCTATTTCTGTGCCAAGTACCCTGCAAGCCCAACTCAGGTATTCAGTGCTGATTCTGGGAGAGGTTATGAAGGGAGGGTGATTCACGATGGCGGAAAAAGCTCTACCATGCCACAAAATACAAGCAAATATCTATACCTGAGGTAGGATAGGAATACGCAAAATTACGAGCTGGGAAAGTGATGATGCCACTGTGTCAATGAAGTTTGTAACCTCTCCTAAAGATATTTAAAGAAATGTAATTTAATGGCAGAAAGTAAATTTGGTATATGTTTTACAGAAGAATATTGAGTATAGAATTCCTGGGTTTTATTTTACTGATGAAATGTTTGGATTATACAGCTTATAATGCCATCAATAAATGTTGTAGCAGTATTGTTTTAAGTTACTTTCACATCAGTGTTTCTTTCGTACATTTCTTCTACAGCTTTTCGTATCACTTTATTGCGTTTTCTATCTGTGACTCTGCCTTCCCTGCACATGAGTTATCTGATTCCTGGCCACCTTTTAACCAGCCACAAAGTGTTTGAGGCTACGATGATTTGCGGACATAACATGTTGAAACATATCTGTAGCCACAAACAGATGGAAAATGGATTAAAATAATTTTTAGAGCTTATTTTTTTATATTTACGAAAAGTTCAGTGTTGAATGTAAGAGGTTTTGGAAGGACTAATACATTTATGTGCAGGTCCTATGTTCTGCTAGTTATGTATTTTAAATAGCGTAGCCAAAAATAAACAGCATTTAGTTTTTTCCCAACAAGGGAAGTTCTTCCAGGTAGTTTTTCTTAATTATATATATCTTATTACAATGATGTTGGCACTATACTTTCATTTTATACGAATAAAAATTATTTTGTAAGTGTGTATTAATATATTTGTATTGAAGTGTATTGTAAGTGTATTGAAATATATTAAAAGTACAATGGAATGGTGATATTGCATTAATAAAATAGGACTAATTTTTTCATGTATTCTTTATTTAATTGATCCCTGGTGAGTCTTCATAGAGAGCATCAGGTCCTTTCCTAGAATAAGATAATTTTTTTAAAGGTGAAAATTCTTGTATTTCAGAAATTTTTTGAAGAAATTGTTTCAACTGTTTGTGGCCAGATTCATTAATTTGTAAAATGCATTTGTAATGTAATATGTAACTTGAAAAGGTTGGAAAAATTAATCATATAGTTTTTCAAAATTTTACTCTATATGGTGCTAGTTTCTCTTGATTAATTTGAACTGAATTGAGTTTGTAAAAAAGCTTAAGCACAATAGATTATCAGGGTGGGTAAGAAAAGGATTTGATGAAATGCGATGAGATAAATGAGTTAATCAAAGTAAAAAGTGTCATAAAATAAGTCAACGCTAACAATGTCATAATTCAAAAAATAGTTAAACTACCAGTGGAGTCAAATAATAATTAATAGAAAGATAGGTACCATGTTACTTCTGCAGTTGATTATATATAGGACTTGCGCACGTGTGCGTGTGCTTGCGCTCACACACAAATGATGATTTAATGTTGTATCTACCAATCCAATAAAATAAATATTTATTTAAAACCATGATGAAAAGAAGACTCTTAGATTACTCATCAGGTGCGTTGCATTTTGTCTCTTAAAGCCCAAGAGGGGCAACTTTGTTTTTACTTTCTTGCCCTTATAAAAGTACTTCGTAAGAAGAGAAAGTTATTCACTGGTAAATAGTAAATTTTTTGTTTTGTTTCAATTAGACTGATAATCATGTTTAGCAAAAGGCATTCTATTAACATCACAAAGTTTTGTTACATTAGTTGAATGATACTTTGCAGTAGGGTCAATCCTTTTTAAATGGTCCAGAATTTAATAAATTGGTCGCTCAACCATCTGGAAAAAAATGCATATTTTGTACATAAATTTCCTTATGTTTTGGCTGTTCAAAAGCATCTTTGATTTATTTTTATTGTATCTGGTTTACAACTGGCAGCCATTTTTGTTTTACACTGTGCGCTATTTTTTGCGTTTGTAAAAGTTTACTCTTTTCAAAATTATTCAGCTCTGGATTATTCTATCATTCTAGAATAAAAGGCATTGGATTCAGTATACTCTGGCCTACAAAAATGAATTATTACATACCTCCCATTTATGTTTTTATTTGAGAAATATTTGCAACTAAATCTATGGAACTGAAATAAACCAAGTTCGATTTTCAGAGAGTAATTTCTCAAAGGAGGAATAGAATCTCAGCATTAATTTTTTCTGTACTTTTACACATAACAGTATAGTTACTTTTTGTAAAATATTGTTGGTAAGTAACGTACCCCTTGAAAATTACATCCTCTTAAAAATAGGAATTTTCGATTTTTTCCAAATTTTCAACTGTAATATCTCTGTTGGGGGACCAACTGAATTGTGACCAATCTGTGACCAATCTGAAAATTGCACACAGTAGATCGCTATGTTTTTTAATTGTGAACTTTTGCAAAAAAAAAAAAAAAAAGGCTTAATTTCGACATTGAGGATACGTTGTGACAAGTAGTAATCATGAAGCTATTTTAAGCTAAAATCCATTTAAATTTAAAATGATTAATTATACTTTATTATTAATAAACATACAAGTTGCGTAATCTATTTTGAATATTACTTTACTTCAAAGCAAACTTTCATCTTGACATCTATGTTTGTAATTCAAAATATGGTTATTATGATGTCAAAAACTGAACCGGATAATATAAAAATAGTTGTTGTTTTTTTTTTTGTTTTTTTTTCACGTGTAGAATTGCTATTCTGCTTATTATTTCTTAATTTTTCTTCAGATATACGGACAATTGTACAGTACTCCTTAGGTGCAACTTACGCGACTGAGTTAAGAATGCAAGAGAATTAGCATGTGCCAGTGGAGAGGCAAACATGACACGCTATGGGCGCTACAGCTATGTACAGTATACCCGCCAATACCAATAATAACAACCCTAATTTGAAGTATCCTGACAGGGGCGCAAATTATATGCTAGCCATGAGTGCAAATGCTTCGCTGCGAAAGTTTACAATTTATAAAAAAAATACTTTGAGTTAAATCTAAAAGTAGAAATTTTTAATGAAGTTTGGTATCATAGCGATCTACTATGTGTGCAATTTTCAGATTTTTATCTGGTCCCCCAACAGAGATATTACAGTTGAAAATTTGGAAAAAATCGAAAATTCCTATTTTTAAGAGGGTGTAATTTTCAAGGGGTATGTTACTTACCAACGATATTTTACAAAAAGTAACTATACTGTTAAGTGTAAAAGCACAGGAAAAATGAATGCTGAGATTCTATTCCTTCTTTGAGAAATAACTCTCTGAAAATTGAACTTCATTTCAGTTCCAAAGATTTAGTTGCAAATATTTCTCAAATAAAAACATAAATGGGAGGTATGTAATAATTCGTTTTTGTAGGCCAGAGTATACTGAATCCAATGCCTTTCATTCTAGAATGATAGAATAATCCAGAGCTGAATAATGTTGACAAGAGTAAACCTCTACAAACGCAAAAAATAGCGCATGGTGTAAAACAAAAATGGCCACCATTTGTAAACCAGATACAATAAAAATAAATTAAAGATGCTTTTGAACAGCCAAAACATAAGGAAATTTATGTACAAAATATGAATTTTCTTCAAGATGGTCGAGTGACCAGAGCTGGACCACTAAAATGGATTGACCCAATAGTGTGAGAAGTACACGAAAGTGTATGCTGTCAGCAGAACCATGCGTCCGATGTCAGGCAAAGTGGTGTTCTTGGGAGTTGCACCATTTTACCTGTAATTAGTTTGTTTTCTTAGTTCATTGTGAATATTCTGTCGATATTATGAGTGAACTGTTTACAATTCTTTTTGAAGGAACTCTTTTTGAGTTCATGCTATTTCACAAGTTGTATGTCTAGTTGGGTTCCACAAAGGGTCACCTAATTTCCCTTGCTAACAAGCCTTGGCAAAAGCTGTACAGAAGATCAAAGACCTATTACAAAAGAGAAAAATAGGTGTGGAAGATCTTTTGCTCTTAATACTACTTGTTCATCACCACAAAAGTGTTTTCTTACTACTGACGATGTTGAAGTAATCAGGCCACTTAATGGAAATGACAATATTAATGTTTATCACAACTGACAAGTAATGAAAATTCGGTAACATGGACAACAGTCCAGAATATTGTTTTCAATTTATTTGAGATTGGCTATGCTTTTGTTTTTCTTGTCAGTCATGTCCTGTATCTTTTCATATCACTAGTGGTGCAACTCCATTGAGTCCTTTCCACAGAGTCTAACTGGACAAAACTAATCAGTATTGTAATTGAGTTAAATAAAACAAACCTTTCTAAAAATGTGTATGTTTTGTTGCTGAATTGTCTATAACAACACTAGTAAAACTATATATCTTGAATCAAGAAAAATTTGAGTTTCACCACTTGGGCTTAAAGGGGCTCATATAAAAATACAAATGATGAATATACTTTCCAATATATTCCCCCTTGATTAGTATCCTGATGGCTTTGGACTCCCCAACTTGTTTACCTGTTTGTGAAGGGTGTAGAAAAAATCAGAAGTGTTAAGATGCCTTATTGGCGACTAGATAACTAGGTAAGAAAATAAGTACTCCAGTAATCATGATAGTTTTCAAATTAAAACTTCTGCAGTGAATTATGTGAAAACAAAATTTTTATAATATAATTTTCAATTCCATGCCTCATTTTCTTGTCTTTTACTAGTTTTGAAGCCATAAAAAATCAATTGTGGGTTAAACCGAACAAAAATTGTATTGGACAGATATTTGAGCAAGTTGTGCTGTTGAAAAATCTACTCCTGCCTGATCCTGACTGTTGTGCTTTGAAAAAGTTAGGGTTTTTATCTCATTTCTTCTCTCCTTTTGATTTTATTAAAATCTGCCCTACAGACTAATCTGAAATATAGTTGATCTATCCAGCTAGATTATCAGATGATCATGCTTATAAAAAGAATGATTTGACTTTGCATGATGCATGCCATTGAAGTAGTGTAATGATAGAGGCAATGTGAAATCATCTGAATTAAATGTATAAAAGCACATTTGTTGCCTGTAGTAACTGAAGAAAATTCTCTCCCCAAAACGTTTTTTGAGCATGCATGAGCATGTCACGTGGCATGACAAACATGATGTTAGAATTTTGTGCCAGTTTATCAATTTATTTTTCTCTAAGTTGAAAGAACTGTTCAGTAATAATAGTTTCTTAGAATTAGTTCAAGGGAATTTAAATTAAATGTCTAGTATATCAGTGAAATTAAAATCTATGTCAAAGAATATCCCACTAATAGAGACATTCCTGTTTTGTTGTTTGTCAGTTACAAAAATGTGATAAATCATTAATACTTCCCATTAAAAGGTTTAAACGGAATCTTTTCAAATCTTGAAAGAAGTCACAAAAGAGCCCTTGTTTCACAAATAAAGAGTTGCTGAGGGTGGGGGGCTGTGTTTCAGGAATGCTCCAAGGACATTTATCTGCACATCTAATGGAATCGGCTCTTCATCATCATCCTGAATCACTGCATTTACAGCCACAAGGTAACGGCTGCTTAGGGCAGCTAACTCCTCTTCTGGAATTAAAATTTTGCCTTGTGTTCTGTAAATTAAGCATGAAGCATAAGTTGACTAATTTTTATCTATGAGTGTGATAAGAATATTTTTATTGCTTTATTTTTAAATATAAATGTATCAGTTTTGTTGTAAGAGACATGGTAGTACAGTAAGTGAACTTAATATGATGTGATTTGTATTTTGTATGGTTTGTTTGTTGTTGTTTTTTTTGTTTGTTTTTAGGTTCAATGAACATTTTAACTTTCAATATGTGATGGAGTGTTTTAAATGTAGATTTGTAATATTTCTTGTACTTTGATTTAGATTACATTGATGGGGAATGTGGGAAAGTACTAGAAATTTAGAATGTATAATGACTTGTTGCCTAACATTCATTAAGAATCTGTGCAATGTTGCTTGCAGTGGCTGCTACTGCTGCTCCTGGAACTATGCCTCTACCCACTCCAGGCGGTCCCCCTGTGGCTCTTGCCACACATCATTTACCAGGTCCAGCTGCTTTCTCACAGGGGTAAGTGCTTTCTTTAATGAAGAATAACATTTTTCAAGAATTTTTAAAGAAAATTGTGATTTAAACATTCTTTAAAACTTTTTACAAACAATTTTTGCACCTGATTTTCTTTAATACAATTTTCTCTCCATTTTCAAATTGAAAATTTATATTAATAATTTTAAAATGTGTTTAATTTAAAATAACTGTCTTTTAAAAGCATATGACACGAAGCCCAATCAATTGTTTTTGCCTGTGTAATGGGTAATTGTGAGAGCAGCTAAATAGATTTCGCTGGGTTTTTCACCAAAAGAAAGATTTTTGTTTGGCAATATTTAGACAACTTTTTTCAGACCTTTTACATAAAGTTATTAGTATGTACTTCTAGAAAATTTTCTCATTCACGAATTTTTATTCATGCCTGTGCAATTAATGAATGATTGAATTAATGATGAAAATTAGTACTGACAGGGGCTTGTTGGGGACAGATTGACAGATCATGTGGTGGAGGGGGGAGAACAGAGAATAATGGGGTGTGGTGGGTGGAGCATAAAGGAGCAGGATCAAGAGGGGCAAGGTGAGGTCGCTCTGGGTGGTGCAGGGCAGCAGCTCACGAGGATGTAAATAAAATTACTTCCATTTAACTTGTAGGTAGAATTCATTAATTTTCCTTTGCAATAGACGATTCATAAATACCGAGTGTCCCAGGAGGAAAGGTCAATATTTTGGGAGGTCTCTTTATCAGTCATTCTAAGCCAAAATTTTTAAGTGAACCTGTATTTCATTCCAAAGGATTTTTGTGATAGAGCAAGTTGACTGAACAGCATTTTGGCCTTAATAGAATTAGTTTTTTCCTCTAGCCATACTGTGCCAGTTTCTGAAGCATCTCATTGTGAAAAATGTCAGTTGGCTGTAATGATTGATTTTTGGTACTGCATTGTAGGAGTGTTGTAGAAAATGCTATCCATCTTTACAAATTAAGCGTATGCTGATTCATAGTAAATGTGTGACTTTTGTGATGGTAGTGCCACCACTGCTGTAGTAGTCAACAGATTTACATGCTCAGAATTCTGGATCATGTTTTTTAGTGTCAAGAGTATTTCATGAATATGTTACAATACTCTATTGCTAGTCTTTCTTGTAAACACATGGGAAGAAACATGAAAATATTCTCCAAATAATAATAGACCTACAAATAGCACTCAGAGAGTTTTGGCACACGTGAATGTTTCATGAACATGTGTTTAATGAATGTTGTATGAAGACACTTTATGCTGTATGAGTGCAAAATCTGGAACAAAGCCATCCAGTCAGTATAACAAGAGTGAAAAGTAGGAAATATATTAGGAAAGTTTGTAGACATGAAAAAAGTGTGAATTGTCCTAGAAATTTAATTTCTCAGCATGAATTTTTATTTATACATATGCGTTATCTATTTAGTACACGTTTGTTTTGTTTTGAATTAAAAAATATGCACTGAATTTTCTTGTGATATTTCACAACTCCACTTTAACTAATACCAATCGTTCTCATAAAAAGTCAATATTTCATTATCAACCATGTACTAAAAATTTGTCAAACAATAACTGTATTGCCTTTCCTACAATCATGTTACGTGGCACTTCCAAACCAATATTACGAGCAGTCTATATAGAAAACTTCGGAATAAGACTTATACAACCCAGTTCAGTCGACTAGCTCTATCTAGGAAACCCTTCTGAATTGGATATATGAATATAAACTTTATTGCTCAGAATGACCGAATGACTGTGACCACAAAATATTGATGATTCCTCAGGAGGCATCGTTTATATACTTGGGCACCATTTGGTTACTTTCTCTGGTATTTAGTAAAATTATGAGAAACAAAAAGAAAAAGAAAGAAAGATAAAGAAAAAAAAGGCAACACCAGATACATTTTTTTCAAATGGTTTTCAAACTTGATTTCATAATTCTCTTCTGAAATTCAGGTAATGTAGAGGAATTTGTGTGCTATCAGGTATTGCACTCTTTTTCTTATTCTGATCCAGAGGTGAAGGGAGAAATAGGTTCTGTATTATTACCTAGAAATTCTTGAAAACCTTTTCTTGCATAATTTGCTGTGAAATGCATGTGGTGGCCATTTGAAAGAGTTCTCAGTACTTCTATTTCAGATTGAATACTACAGATAAGTGTGAAGGTGTTGGTTATTTGCACAGGACTCGGCGATCGGTGGAGGACCGCCCTGGCACACCCACAATTGATGAACACAGTTTGGATTCTGGTCTGCCTGATACATCAGTACCCCCACCCAACTTCCCTCCTGGTGAAGAACCACCAACCACATACCATGCACATCATGCCCCTCCACCTGCTCCAACACCAGCACCAGCACCTGCCCCAGCACCTGCACCTGAGTACCATCATATTCAGACACTTGGCAGTCGGCATCGTGCGCCAGCCTACAGACCTGATCCTGGAATGCCCCCCTATATACCTCACCAGCACAGGTAAGTAGTTCGGTCATGTATTGTACATGCACAGCTTGACCAAGACAAATTTCAAAATTTTACTTTCCAAAAAGTATAAGAGAAATTGCCCCAAATTAATTTGGATGTGAACATGAAAATACCCAGGAGCTGCTATTGACATAAATTACTATATATATTTTTTAAATATTTGTTATGTTAGATGTAAGTGAAAGAATGAAAGTATACATAAATGATTAATTAATTAATTAATTAATTAATTAATGAAAAATCAATTAGTGCGTTCTGAGGCAGACTGCCCCTCTTTGACCCATTATCAATATCATGGGGTAGTAGACCCTGCCTCAGATTTTAGACATCACAAAATATTATAGGAATGCATTTCAAATTGTGCGGAAACTACTCAAAATCTTGCAAATTTCATGGTTTTATTTTGTAGATGATACTGCAATTTCTGGCTGATAGCCCCTCCCCTGTTGAAAATGTTATTTTAAAATGAGTTTTAGAATTTTTTGTTTGTTTTTATTCCTCAGGAAGCTGTTGTCTAAACATCTGGTTTACGTAGAAAGATCAGAGGCATTTATAATTTGTTGTCAATATAATCAAATGTGTGTGATATGATAGTTGAAAGATATGATTCTGTGCCAAGAGGTACAGACTAAGTTTTCTCTGCTACTCAATTTTGGCAGTTAGTATTCCATAATTACCATACAAACCTGAATACAAGAAAGTGTTTCTTACTTGTGTATGAAAAATGTGAGGTTGCCTTACGTTCAAAGTCTAGGCAGTTGGTATCATAATTTTTGACATTCCTATCTCTGTCATGCATTCAAATTCTGATTTAAAAGTAAGCTGTGAAGTTATGATAAACTAGGCATATAATATCTAATTAAATTTGTGGAGGTTTATTATTTTCCACCGCAGATGTGTGGGAGAGTCAGACTAGTGCTATTTTTGAATGGACTGGTAAAGAGAGAATCTTAAACAAATGGCACTGTAGTAAGTGGAACATAACCTGAAAATGAATGAAAATTGTTAGATATCTTGAAATTCTGGAATCACAAGATAGCAGTCCTAATTCAATGATACAATCAGTAAATTATATGAATTTAAAATTTATATTGTTAAAGAAGCAGAGGCAATGAAGAGCACTTCAGGAAGAAAATTTGGTGTCCCAGAAGAGAATGTTTTTAGGTGGCATCAGAAAAAAGACAAAGATAGCTTTCAATGCATAAAACTTTTAGGGGACCAAAAAAGTTGCAAAGCAACCTACAATAGAGAAGGGCTAGGAAGAAAGAAACAATTATTCAATTGAAGATAAAGAAAATAATGCACAAAAAGACTTGGCTTTCTCATTATCAAGAAAATTTTCTAGTCAGTTGGACAGCTTGTGATTTTATTATGACTATGGATAGATAGAATTACTAAAAAATGAAGAAAAAGTTAACTGAATAATTCTTTAAAATTAAATGATTGTTTTATATTTAGAGGTGTCTTATAGTAGGTAGTCTTAATTTTGATAAATCATTGATTTTGGGTTTTAATCCATATTACTGATCAGGTAATGTGTTAAATCACAGAATGCATGATGTGTGTTCAGTCATTCTCACTATTACATTATAGAACGATTTTCCTAAGGATGAGCCAAAGTGACGACTAGTGCTGGCAACATAACTGAAGGTTCTGTGGTCGTTGTGCCCTCGAGCCCATTTGACTCCCTTTCTGCATTCATTCGTTTGCAGTTGGCTAACTTGTAAATGACTTCGATGCTTCCTTTTGTGATGTCTTCGTCCGACAAAAATATAGTTTGCCGTGAGAAATAATTGAAATTAGGAAGTACAATGTTATGTGCTCTTCAATAAAAATTATTTTTTCTTTATATATTACATTGAATTTACTTTTTGTGTGATAAATATTATGTTTATTTTAAAACAGAGACTTGAATGCGAGATGTATACTGGTGCACGTGTTTCCAGCTTAAAATCATTTTTCTTTCTATTTACATTTCGTGGCAGTTTTCTTTTACTGCATGATAAGAGATTTTCCACTTACGTAATTAAATTTAAATATTTCCCGGACTCACGTACGTGCATATATCTCAGCGAAACTCTTGGATTTCTGTATACTTATGTTTCCAAATACTTTACAAAGAGGCATCGCTGAACAGCTGTTGCGGCGGAGGGATACTTCTCTAAATTACACGTGCTGTTCACTTGTTACGTGAACTGTCACTTTGGCTCATCCTTAGGAAAATCCTTCTATACTAGAAGACTTGTTTGTAAATATCTATTCAATGACTATCAAAGAAAATAGTAAAATAAACTGAATTTGATCCTGTGAGTTAGGAAATAATCAACCACAACAATCACAGATAACTGTTATAATAATAATTATAATATTATTATTATTATTATTATTATTATTATTATTATTATTATTATTATTATTGTAATATTAATTATAAAATACCCAAAGTTAACTTTCAGGAAACTCTTTTCCCAAGGGTTCCTAAGGGGAAAAGTGTTTCCTGAAAGTTAACTTTGGGTCTGTTATAATGAATATTATCATACTGATTGTTGTGGTTGATTATTTCCTAACTCACATTATGGATTACCATGAGATATCTCTGACCACCATGGAGTGAATTTGATCAAATGTTTATTTACAGATCGTATGGAGCTCGAGGGCCTTATGATCACGGTCCACCAGGTTATCATCATGATCAAGGTACGTGGAAAATCTTTTGTGAAGGTCTTCTTATATCATCTAGCTAGAAAATTTAATAATTGCTCTTTGATTTTTCAAGAATAAAAGTTTTCCTAAGTTACCTATTTCAGTATAGGTGCAGGTATATAGTGCTAAAAAGAGATTTTTCACATTGTTCATTTTCCTTAATTGTGTACTAGATGCAATGTAATGTTTAAATGATATGATAAAACTTTTAAGCATTGAGCATTTTAAAAATTGTTTCTATGTCTATATGCTGCTTTGTTTTCTGGTTTGAGCTGTAACCTTGTATTGTTGTTTTTTCGGCTAATTTCTTGCTTAGCAAATGTTGCTTTTCACAAAATGTCGGGACAGCTCTAAGATGGAAGATATAACAAAAAGCCAGCTGGAAGAGCAGTTACCAGACAGTCATGTATTTGGGTAAAAAGCAAATTCAGTTTAAAAACTATTTGATTTAGATGAATATTAATTAGACTGTGAAAAAAAAAATAATTTTTTTTTACCCTATGTGTTTCAATGCTAAAAGTATTAAACTCATATAGAATCCTTTGTAATACATTTGGATAATCCTCTTGTAATGTTATTAATTTCTTTAATCAAAAAATACTACAATAAAAAACTAAATATATAAATCTGTAACCTCTTATAAAGTAAATGAAATCTTCATCTCTTTCCTCTTGTTCGCTGCGTATCTAAAGCGTTACTGAATATCTTCTGTTGAAGTGGTGGTTTAGATAAATCAGTGCATTATTTCATAGATCATTGTACAAGCACACTGCAAACTGCATAAACTATAAGTTATGATGGTAAATTCATCGTATATAATTATAGGTATTATGCAGATTTGTTTCTTGTTGAAATGCATAAAATAATTCTGTATAACAGTATTAGTTCATAACTCAGAAAGAACAGAACAGAAAATAACAGCATATTACCTATAGGAGCCCCACCGCCAACACGTGCTGTTCATTATGATATGGACCGGGATCATGGTCTAGGTCGAGGTGGCTACAGAGGCTATGGCCGTGGAAGGGGTCCCCGAATGTTACATGGTAAGTCCTAGTTATGCATGTTCTTACATGAATTTGATCTTGTAGAGATATATTACAAAGACATTTTGCTATTATTTTCCAGGAGGCTTTCGTGGCCCCCACATCCATTCACAACCACCACCACCAGGTCTGACCCGTGGTTCCCATAATGGTAATCAACCAGGGTGAGTAGAAATTGATTTCACATAGTGAGATGATAAATTTCATTGATGATAACTGCAAAAGAAGTATCCCTTCAGTCTTTGTAGAAATTGTTTTATGATATTTCAGTGTATAGTACAGGAGTGCCAGACCAAGCGAACGTACAAAAAAACACGCCTTTGAAAAGCTTTGACAGAAGTGGGCCACACATTTAATGTCATTTCTTGTTTGTCGGCATCATTTCCTTTACGATTCATAAAGTTTTATGGTAAATAATTACTAGAAATATATTCCTTCAAGTATTGCAAAATGTTCCTAGCTCTACCCAAGCACTGATAATATTTTACATTGGAATATGTATTAATTTGTGAGCACTGAAAAGACGTCAGTAGTCCTGACCTCTTCTACAATATTTGTACTAATTTTTCATGAAAATTATCAAGGAAACATTTACAAAATGTAAATATAGACTTTTCATACGCATGAAGTAATTACTTCTTGGGACAGGGCACCACTGCTGAGACAGCAGTGCCTTTTGCATTTGATCCTGATATGTTTGTGTACAGGGGAATGCAAACTTGACACAGCATCGTTACACATTGGATTTATTTACATTTGTTAGATTACATACACAGATAGTTGGAGGGAAAGAAGTCCAACAGTTGTATCTGAAAAACTCTCAGGCCAGTCAAGGCCAAATGCTGGGTGATATTAGGAAGAGTTGTCATACATTTGCTTTGAGAAGTAGATCTGATGTATTTAGGACAAACACAGCACACACCGTGATATTGCTAAAGGGCAGTGTGACAAATGTTAATTAACATTGAAAGATAAGATCGTGGTTGTATTGAAGTCTTTCGCTTGGCCTAGCACTCCGCGTAGCGCGTCCCCCCCTCAAGAGCCCGAGTCTAAAAGTGCTTGCCTGCGGCGCTTTGCGTGCCCGCCAGGACCATCGTGGACCCGCTGGCGGCGTTCGAGCGCATGCTGCGCGAGAAGGACGACCGGGACCGCAAACTGCGGCGCGCGCGGCGCAGCCCGCGCTCGTACAGCCGCTCGCGCAGCCCGTCGTCGCGCTCCTACTCGCCGCGCAGCCCCCGCAGCCCGCGCACGCCGCGCAGCCCGCGCACGCCGCGCACGCCGCGGAGCCCGCGCAGCCCGCGCACGCCCCGCACGCCGCGCAGCCCGCGCTCGCGCAGCCCGCGCTCGCGCACGCCCCGCTCGGCGCGCTCCCGCACGCCGCGCAAGCGCTCGCGCACGCGCACGCGCTCCCGCTCGCGCTCGCGCTCCTTCAGCATCAGCAGGTGAGCGGCCACGGTGCCCCTTGACACCCTTAGCCAAACAGGAAAAGATCTCTGCACAGCCAGGCGTTCCTGACAGTTTTACTCTAATATTCTCAAAAATAAAAGTATTTTTTTGCATGTCCCAGTGTATTTCTAAAGTTTATGACTGTCTTAGCAAGTCCACACCAAAATATGTCCAGTTAGTGGGTGATCCGCGGAAATATTCGCTGTAGGCGTGGCAAAACAATTGGTTCATGTTCTATAAACTACATACGGCTCACAGGTCAGTGAAGGACTTTTAACAGTCAGTGAAGGACTTAAAGACAGTTTAAGGACTCTGGAGCGGCCCCCCTCCCTAGAAAAAGCCAACCTTAGGTTTTCCTTAGGTTGCAGAAACTTCCAATAAATCATCTCTTTTAATTTGTGTATACCAGCAGTGCAATTTTGGAGGATGAATTTAGTTTTAAATGCCCAGTTAAGAGGAAGGTGTCTAGCTGGTGCATATGAGGCAATGGAAGCTTGAGAAAGAGTGGGGGTACTGGGAGTTGGGTGGGGGCAGCGTACTGCTATTAGGATTTTGTTTGGCAGAGTCTGCGGCTATTAACTAAACTAAGAATACAGACCCTTTCATCTGATTTTATAAATTTGTTTGCTGGAAATATTTTTAAAAAATCTCTTCATTTTCTTGTGAGCACAATCGTATCTTCCAGTATCAGAGTAAAAGTCGCTTTAAACAATGATTAAAATCACGAAATATGCAAATCAGTTGTACACTTCATGCTATTGTTTTCCTCAGTCTGGAAATATTTTGAATAGAAAAAATGTATTTACAATTCCGATGTACATGCCACCCCTCCTAATTTACATTCCACCAGTTGCTACTTGGTGAGATGAGGATAGTGGAGTAGCGATGTGACATCCGATAACAAAACATCAGTGTTAACATGTTGGTTGCCACAATAGTCAAGAAAATCACAAACCTTCTCGTTGAGCTAACGTTAACTCATCATGACCAAGAATCAACAGTTGATGCTAAATGCCATACTGATCAATTCAGTGAGCATCATGTTATGTTTCTCATGGCAGCTAACGTGTTAATAAACATCGAAGTTCAAAATTAAACTATTAATGTTTATAATGCATCAATCAAAAACTATCAATGTTAAAAACATCAAGGTTTTAATTAAAAGGTGGTCTAGAAATCAATAACATCAACTTCAAGCACATGAAGTTTAATGTGACAGTGGTCATCTTTATTACTTTATGATTCAGGATTACCTGAAAATAAAGTTAAAAAATTACGAGAATAATGAACGTGTGATGTAGAAAATACAAACAATGGCTTATTTGGCTTAAACCCATAAATTGTCAGTTGTGCCATCTGTTATTATTTCATATTTTAATTTTCACAAAATTCTGATAATGGAAATTTTCACTCACCAATAAAACAGCACAAAACATTAATGTTAAATAACAACATCAGCGTTAAAACATCCAGATTTCAATAAAAACATCTATGTTTGGAAAACATTGACCACAATATCACATCCCTAAAGTGCAGGGCCTTTGAACTCCCTGTGCCATCACTGGTCTTCTTAACCTAGTTCTGTGAAGCCTCAGAAGATACACAGCTTCAGGCACCATAAGTCCCTGAATGGGTGACTAGCTGGGAGCTCCGGATACTAACAGCATTGAGCCCCTAACCGATAGGGGTAAAAGGCAATAATTTATGAATTGACATATGCCAGATTAAGTTAATGGAGAATTACTCCACATTCAATGCTAAAAATACTTGGAACACAACTAATAGAAGAAAATTGGGGAAAATACTCTAGGGTGCAAGGGTAGGGGTGGAAGTGTCACCAGATACAGCTGATGTGTTCAGCGAATATTCGCTTCCTTTGATGTGTCCAAAAGACTGACACTCGGTGGGTAGGTTGAACTCCGAATATTGGTCACTCGGCAAATAGTAAGCAACTCATCCGCACTACTCGAGATTTGCTACTCACTGAATAACAAATATGTGGAGCTGCCTTATGGCTCATGAACTTGGCGCAGTCAAAATTTGATGCTTTAATGGGAAAATACAGAAATAGGCAGGGATCATGTATTTATATTAAAGGCCGGATTCCCATGTTTCTGCATCTTTTGTTTGCTAACTTGAAATTGAATGAAACCTTGACAGAAATTTGAATCATGAAACAGACGTTATTTTAGTACTTGTTTTATTTTGCACTAAATTGCACTTTTTGGGGGTTACTGCATGAAATTGCACATGCCATTTAGTATGTATCAATTCTGCATTTTGTTGCCATAAAAATTGAGCGTCTGTATCTTTCATGATGCCTATTGCCTATTAAAGTTTCAGAGTTATTGCAGCAGGGATAGGTCTGCCGGGGCCCTTGGTTGCAGTCGTTTAGCAAACGCGTGTTAGGGTCTTTCTTCCCAATTGGATCATATTTCGTATCCGTTTTGCCAGTCTTCGCCAAACTTACCAACACGAGACCTAGTCACAATTGACCTGACATCCAAATTCATCGAATTTCTCGGAACAAATGTTGCCCAATGAGGTTCAAGAGAGAATAAGTGCAGATTCTGAACATTTTGGCAGTGTGCACACGTTCATAAAGTGAGGCTCAGGACACAGACAAGTATAAATGTGGAACGAAGTTTTTCCTGTCTGAAACTCTATTAGTTGATAGAAATATTTTCAAGGAAATTATTTCTCAGGAAATAATTTTAAAATAGATATAATTGTAAATTAAGTAATGCAAATATTAGTTGTAAATTATGCATAATGAAAACAATTAAGAACATTTCTTCTGTAACTTAATTATTTTTGATATTTAAAGGTAGATTTGTATTTTTCTATTTTTGTACTTTTTTTGCTTTGATGCTAATTTATTTTTGTGTGCGAATAATATTTAAAATATCAAATATGGTTTGTTTAAATAATGCGTACAATGTTTGTTTAAATAAGTTGTCATTCACCTGGAATATCTCATACACAAATAAGTTGTTAAGTGAATTAACTGGAGTTTTTTTAACTACATAACACTTTTGCAAAGTCTTGATCTTTTTATTACATGTTTTTGCAGGTTTTGGTGTTTTAACTGCACATTTTAGATAGTTTTACTGGATAAAAATTCGCTCTGTAATGATAATATTTGCTGAAAAAACCTGTAGTTTCAGACAACGCGAGTCTTTTCCAACTGGCTCATAAATCATCTCGGTTATGTTCACACCAGTCTGTCCTTTAATGTCTGCAAGATTGTGCAAGGGAAGAGTATGCCACAGTAATTATGTCTCCCAGTTTATATGGGAGTTAAGAGGCCCTGGCGGGGAGGGGGGGATGTGTACAAGAAAAATAAAAGAATGTGGTAAGGGAGAGACATGTCAAGAAAAACAAGGCAACATGTGCAAGTCAGAGATGGAACTAAAAGAGGGTCACGTGATATGATGGGAATGTTGATAGGAACAGAAGTGTGAGGGGGGAGAGGGGACAGAGGAAAAGGGGGAAATTGGAAGAGGAGGGGAAAGAAGATTCCTTGAGAAGGGCGAAGAGAAAAGGACACAAGAGGCAGGAGAGGAGGAGGAGGAGGGCAGTGAGAAGGGAAGAACAGTGAAAGATGAGAAGGGAGAGACATGTAGTCAATTGGAGCCATGGTGGCTCAGTGGTAAAATGCTAGCTTCCTGACTTGAAGAACCCAGGTTCGAATCCTGCCATAGGTGGGATTTTTGTCTGGTGATTTCATTCAGAGCGGCTATGCGGCTATTTGCTTCCTTACCAAGAGAGTACCAGGATCTTTGGTGGGGCGAAAGGCTGGAGTGTTGACTTCTCCGTATGCCTACAGTGACAAATCTGTGAAGCCCTACCTTCACCTCCGCCATGGGCCACATTGGCCTAAGTACAATTGCATGGGACAGCTTTACCTATAAGTAGTAAATTACTTTCTCGAATAAAATAAAATACTTCCTTGTTGCATTGTCAGAATTACATTTTGTAGGTCCTTGAAATCGAGAAAGTGTTTATCAGTCTGATGTATATATCTGACGTATGTACATATAAGATATGTATATATGTAATATAATAACATATGCATGTATGTACTTACGTATGTACGTACTAGAGCCTAAACCTTGCACAGAATTTTCACCAAAATTGATATTCTCCAATTGATCTGATTTATGTTTCAAATCCCATGAATTTGAAAAGGGTATTTGCATTTTGAGGGTACTTTACCATATGATATTTCTGAAATTTTCTCAAAAATAATTTTTTTGCTAGAATGCTGGAAAATGCAGTTATACAAATGACACAGGGTTGATTTTCATTAAAACATCTGAAATTGTCATCAGAGCTCATGTGATTCATGGAGCCTATGTGCTTGGAGTTGGGATCTCAAAACTGACAAATACTTGTTTTGGTGGGAAACACGGTTGTAGTCCAACTAATATTATTATATCTACTCTGTTTAAAACAAAGCAAGAAAGTATGTGGAGTTGTAGCACCACTGGTTTGAGTAATTAGAACATTTTTAACTCTATTCCTGGAGTTTTCTTACGTATCAGTTCTGCAGAAACCTTTAAAATTTATCTTATAAGAATTGATAAATCATGGTGTTCTAATGATTGTATGCAAATATTAGGAGTGAGTGGTTTATTATATTTTAATACTGTGGAATCTTGATAATTTGAACATGAATGACTTGAATGTTTTAATATTTTTTCATTCTTCTCCACTTTCCCTCATAGCCTTTTGTTACTCAAGACGTCTCATGATAACCATATTTGGGTCTCTGTTCTTGATTTCATTTATACCTTCAAGTATTGCAAGTTTGCAAGTATTAATATATTTCTGTATTTCTTGTTTTATTTTTGAATTTTCCTTTCAATTTGTTAAAATTCCATATTCTTGTTATCCATTTTCTTAAATTCTAACTTAATTGTTTCTCAATTTGTAACCTTAGGTCACGTTCAAGATCATTTTCAAGATCTCTCACACCACGTGGTCACTCACCACGTGACCGTGACTACTCTCCTCGTGGACGCCGCCCACCTCCTCGATACCGAACGCCAACTCGCTCACCACCTCCCAGGTTAGTCCTTAATAATTGGCATTTGTCTTGCTGTTGGTTAGCTCTCTTTTTCAATTTATTCTTGTTTTCAGTGTATTCATATTGTATCAATTGCATATACAATGGAATTTTCTTTTTGTATTCATAATGTGATTATTAAATGATTTTCAACACAAGTTTACTGCAGTTTTTCAAGCACAGCATTCGGGATTTAGATTTTTAAAAGAATAGAAAATCTCTTCAGTAAGGCTATTTTGTGTATCTGGAACAAATGTTTCCTACACACAAGTTTTGTGTTGTTATTGACTGCAGATATTGCAATAAAATTTTAAATACCCTAGTACAATGTGTCCAGTGCAATTGTGTACATTATTCATATTAATATTTTCCTGAATCCTTTCAGAATATTCTAAAAAAAAAACAGTGTGTCCCAGTTTTTCTGATTTCAAATATTTTTTAATTTTAAAGCAGTTAATAAATGAATGTTTTTCTAGTAAATATGCACTAAACCATGTGTCTATCCTCGTGGAACAATATTCCACTGCTAAAGCACTTTTTAGATTTTGGATCATGTAAGAGATATTGACTGATATAATATTTCCTGAAAATGAGAAACAAATCCAAGCATTAGTTGCAAAGTTATCTGTAAAAACCAATTTGTAAATTTCGTTTCGAGACAATGATGCAGTCCAGAGCAGAAGTAAAGTTTTCCCTTTACAATTTAATAACCAATCCATATACCAATAAGAAATAACATCCAATAACATACATGGATGTAAAGATACATGGAATTTAGAAGTTAGGTTTTTGAAGTATTTGATTTTTTTACCTCAGATAACTGTACTACCTCTTTAACAGGAAGAATTTTTATACAAATTGAACGCAGTCAATTTAATTATAAGTTAATGGGGACAAATACACTGAATTGTGCTTACTATGTGATCATGGTATGCTAATCCCCAAAACAAAGGTGAAAGAATTTTTACGTAGCCAATTCATTGGATATAAATGTTTTTCAAATAATTACATTATTAGGAAAACTACGATTGTAAAGTTATCAGTGACTTGTTATTTAATATATTATATATTAATACATGTGTACAAAATAATTATAATACTATTTATATTATTATAAGGTATTCTATTGTTATAAATAGATAATGGATTTTTAAGTAAAAAAACATCTTTACATGTACAAAAGGAAGTCATTCCAAATTAATTAAACTTCTTCTTCTTTTTATTTTTCTTCTTCTTCTTCTTCTTCTTCTTCTTCTTCTTCTTCTTCGTTGCATGTTTTCAATTTGTTACTTTCTTGCAACCACTTACATAGTATAGAGAAAGTATTATAATGCTACCACAAAAAACAAAGAGTTGTTTCAACAAGAAAAGTATGTATTTGTAGTCAGCCCTGAAATTGAAATGGATAAATCTTGTTCCCTCGTGTTAATTTCTTTCTCTAATACTTTATGTATTTGGATTCCATTGTTTGTGGGTTACTGATATTGAGAAATTAGCCGATAGCAAAACGTCCATCCACGTGCAATTCTAGAGTTTAATGACTTTAAATTTTGTTATTGATCATTTATTTATTTAGGAGATATCTCTTTAATACAGCAATTCCAATATAAATATGTAGTACACATATTGCTCAAAGTATATATGAAATGAAAATAACAAAATATGAAGAAAAGAAACGGTAGTAGGCTAATAACGCAGATTACTGATCAAATACAATATTATTTGGTTTTAACAGTAAATAGATTTTATTGCGTGTCAGTGAAGAAGTGTTAGTAATGTTGTCATCAGTGTTCACTGTAAGCTTCTGCATTCAACCATGTATTGCTCAAGGGAGGGGAAGCAAAGTCATTGGTCAAGAAAAGTAGCATGTGTAATAACTGACATGTCCTTGATGTGAAGCCATGTTACCAGGAGGCTATGCCAGTGTGTCATTTTTATTACTTGAATTCTTGATTATGACAAGAAACAAAACTAAATAAAGACAAATTACATTATTAAGTAGTTTCCCTTCACATACTCAAACTCTCTCTTGTGGCCCCACAGAGAACACTCACCAAAATTATCACGGCATGTTTTAAGTAAGAAAAGGTAGAGAGCATGTCTTTTACTGTCTTTTTATTGTGCATTCTACCTACAAAGTTTGTTCGGAAAGTAATGTCAATGATCTTTTTCCAACGCGACTGTGTCTCAACTCGCTCTTCTAGCGTGGTAATGGTGTTGGGGGGGGCTTCAGGAACAAAGCCATCTTTACGCCAGTTGCCTGCGAGCTGCTGCAGGGTGAGGGCAGCAATTTTCGTGCAAGACGTTTTCCTGATGTGTCAGAGTTCCAAATGCAACGCTCTGTCGAGCAATGCATGGCGATCAAGTTTTGTGTTAAACTCAGCAAGACTGCTTCTGAGACTCTTCCAATGCTGAAGACGGCCTTTATCAACGCTTGTCTGTCGGATAGGTGTTTGAATACGACCCTGAGACGAAAAGGCAAAGTACGGAGTAGCACACGCCAACATCCCCTTGCCCAAAAAGGCCAGGTTGCCAAAATCAAAAATCAAATCAATGCTGATTGTGTTTTTCGATATCCAAGAGATCGTCTATCATGAATTCGTGCTACCAGGCACAACAGTGACGGATCTTTACGTCCATGTGCTTAGGAGGTTGAAACTTCAGGTCCAATGGATCCGACCCAACATCGCCATGGACTGGAAGCTGCATCATGGCAATGCACACGCGCACACCAGCTTTGTTTTAAAGAACTTTTTGGCCAAAAGAGGTATCACAACAATCCCACAACCTCCCTACAGCTCGGACGTTGCCCCTCCAAACCTCTTTTTATACCCACGTCTGAAAATTCCAAAAAAAGGGAAGTATTTCAGATAGGTCAGCAACATTAAGGCGGCTACAATGCGACCCTTGAAGGACATCCCAGAAAAGAGCTTTTGCGCCACCTTTGACGCATAGAAATCGTGCTGCCAGTGTGTATTGGTGCAGGAAGTGTGTATTGATGTACTTTGGAGAGTATTAAGAGATTGTACGAATAACGTTGAGTTCTAGTGCGGCGACGGACGAGGTCAGTTGAGCGCAGCACCGCTTCCCGCGCCTTAGCTTCTGCCGTGCGAGACATAACGATATATGCGACACTGCTTGAAACTCCTACCAACAATTGAGAAGCAAAATTACTATCTTCGTCAGACGAATAAGACTTAGACCAATCCGCTGATTTCCGTGTAGCAATCCGAACCTGTAATACCAACCGAAGATAAACAGTTTTTCCTATGATAAAATTTGAAATTCAATTGAGATGGCGCCAAATAAATTTGTATGTGCAAGTTGCTCCAAGCAAATTCGAGAAAATTCTGGAAGCTTGAGCTGCAGTAACTGTAAACTTTGGTTCCATAAAAAATGCAGCAACCTGAGCAATGAAGAATAAAAAAAAAATTGTTACTGAAAATAAAAAACAGGTAAAAATAAACAGCAATGTTCGAGATGTGACCTTCAGGTCAGCATAATCGAATCCGACAACGAGGATGATGAAGAGGTCGACAATGGGGATGAGGAAAACATCGAAAATTCACCGTTATCTACCAGGAAGACTGAACTGGAAAAACTATTTGTGAAGCATTTGGCTCCTTTCAAAAAACAAATCGAGAAAATTGAGAAAAGTGTTGCAGGTATAAGATCAGATTTGAACAAATATACTGAACAAAATGCAAAGCTGGAGAATAGAATCAAAATCACAGGGAGTAAATTGTCCTCTTTTGAGAAATTACCTACTAATCCTGATAATATAATGTACGAAATAAATAAACGCAGAAAACGGGAAACTGATGTGATAGCTTTCAAGGTACCGGAATCAGAAAAAACTATTCCATCTGATCGACATCAGGATGATTATGAGAAGATAGCAGCATTTATTCCACAGGAGATATCAGAAATGGTACCACATCTTAAACTTCGCAGACTTGGCCGACCATCAGTGGGAAAAACTCGTCCATTACTGATAGAAACTCCATTAATAGCTGATGCAAGGACATTATTGAAAATCAAACCACCAACTGAATCAAACATCTCAATAAAGCCAAATTTAACTAAAGCTCAGCATAATCATCTTAAAGCTCTATGCTCTGAACTTGAATCTATGATGAGAAATGGCGATGAAGACAAAACTATTATGTATATAAATGGAATACCAAAGATAGTTGAAAAGCAAAAAAGAAATTTTCGTATGTCAGGAGAAAAGTGCAAGGAAACATAAATTATTTATCTACTATCAGAATACCAGAGGGTAGAGAACAAAATTGAATAATTTCTTGACCTCGTCCACAAACCATTACTGTGATATTGTATGCGTAAGTGAATCATGGTTAAACAAATCAATTTCAGATGGAGAAGTAATTGACAATAAAACTTATGTGATATTTAGAAGAGATAGAGATAACTTATCTTGTAACTGTGAACGTGGAGGTGGTGTCTTTATCGCAGTGAAATGAAACATCACTGCCGAATTATTGGAAATTAAAGATAATAATATTGAGCAAGTCTATATAAAGATAAAATGTAACGAAAGGGATATGATAATCGGATGTATATATCTACCACCAAAATCAACTGTGCATACATACATTGACCACATGATTACAATATCATACTTGAAGGAGAGATATCCGAATTGTGAATTATTAGTTATGGGCAATTACAACCTTTCAAGCAGCTATCCACGAAATGACTGCAAGAATACCTTAAATAATGAAATGAAATTGAATGATTGCCAACAGTACGACGAGATTCGTAACTTTAACAATCATATTCTTGATTTGTGTTTTAGCAGCATAGATTTGAAAGTAACTGAAACAGCAGCTATCATCAAGGATAAACACCATCCAGCCCTGAGTATATATGTAGATATTAAGGCTAATCTTCAAACCAATAGTACACCCACCTTCGATTTCAGAAATGCAAATTATATCGAGCTTAATAGTTTCTTTTTGAGAAGTAATTGGATCGAACTTTACGAACTGGAGTCTCTGGATGACAAAGTAAACTGGTTCTATGAGAAAATCGAGGGAATTAGGCAATATGTTCCTGTACACACTGGCAATGAGAGAAACTATCCTTGCTGGTTCTCCAGAGAATTAATAAATAAAACTATATTAAAAAAGAAGGCACATGCAAAATACAACCAAACAAAAACAAGTGTTGCTTATAAGTGCTTCCAGAAACTGAGATCGGAATGTAAAGAAATTGCAAAAAAATGTTACGATCTATATATATCGAGAATTGAGGATAAGATGAAGACAGATGTCAAACAATTTTGGAATTTCATAAAAAATAAGAGACAAAGCAGTCTAAATATTCCTTTTTGGTTGTTCTGGAACGAGAAACTGGCAAAAGATGGAAGTGAGGTGAGCAACTTATTTGCGTTGTACTTTGAAAGTATCTACATAAACAGTTCAAACGTTACTATATTAGAGCCTGCTACTCAGTGTGAGGGAAATCCAGCCAACCACAATGTTAATCTATCTGAATTCACCGTTCGTTTTGATGAAGTGTTTCAACAACTTTGTAAGTTAGATGTAAAAAAAGGTGCTGGACCGGATGGGATACCCAACCAATTTCTTAGAAACTGTGCTGCTGGACTCGCTGAGCCCATAACCCACATTTTTACCAAATCACTGGAACTTGGAATTTTTCCAACAGCCTGGAAAATTGCATATATTACTCCAAATACATAAATCGGGATCCAAATCCACTGTAATCAACTACAGACCAATATGCATTCAGTCATCCATAGCCAAAATGTTTGAAAAGATTATTTTGCCACAAATAACTTTCCCTTTTAAAAACATCATCTCAACAAAACAACATGGATTCATGAAAGGGAGATCTACAGCTACCAACCTCTTCGTATACGTTAACCATGTGCTTGAAGGTATAAATGAAGGTAAAGACGTTCATGCAGTTTACACAGATTTCAGTAAAGCCTTTGACATGGTAAATTACAATATACATTGTAATAAACTAAGTCGATTTGGGATACAAGGTAATGCATTACGGTGGTTTCATTCATATCTGACAGGTATCTTCAGGTTTGATTAAATGGTCATATTTCATCTGTGTACAAAGTAACATCTGGTGTGCCGCAAGGCTCACACCTAGGCCCAATACTTTTCATCATTTTTATAAATGATATCGGAGATAAATTAAAATCCGAATACTTACTATATGTTGATGATTTGAAAATCTTAAGAAAAATAGTTGGTGAGGACGATGTTCACATTCTTCAACAAGACATCAACGAACTTAATAAATGGTGCGAGGAAAACAGCTTGTATTAAATACTAATAAATGTGTGGTAATATCCTTCTCTCGCTCATTACAGTGAAAATCGACAATGTACCAACTCAATGAACATCAACTTAAAGAAGTAGAATCCGTGAAAGATTTGGGAATCATGATTGGCAACAAACTAAATTTTTCGAAACATGTGGACAAGATTATATTAGAGGCATATGGGGTCCTTGGATTCATACTCAGATCAGGAAGAGAATTCAACGATGTACACACACTTATCCAACTATATTTGACCATAGTTCGTCCAAAACTTTAATACTGCACAGTAATTTAGTCACCACATACACATTTTTTAGCAAATCAAGTCGAAAAAATACAGAGAAAATTTTGCAAATATATTGTGTATTTTATGAACACCAGAGGATACAGTATGAACATCGAAGACATCTACGATAAATTTGATTTTGATAGTTTTTCAAGTCGAAGAAAAGTTATCGGCGGGTCTAATATTTTTTTATAGATCTATCAATGGACAAATCGATTGTCTTGAGATATTAGAATTATTTGAATTTATATGCCCAAAGCCAGGTTTGAGATCTGGTAGATTGTTGAACGTGGTTAAATCTACTAAAAACTATGTACTTCATGGACCAAAGAACAGAATAGCTAACCTTGTAAATGAACATTGCTCTGACTTCGACTTCTTCGGATTTTCCATATCAAATTTCTTATCAAACATTAGAAGTATACTTGCTAACTGAATGAAAATGTTAATTTCAGTGCTCGATAACACACATCTATGTATACTATAAACAATTTATATTGTATTTATATTATATTCATATTTGTATTTTTAAAATAATGTTACTTATTTAAACGTATAAAGCCGATTGGCGTAAATAAATAAATAAATACGATCACTAAATTCTTTGTTTTGAAGTCATTGAGATTACTTTCCAGAAAAAAAACCCTGTAAGAAAATGAAGATAAAGCTCCAAAACTTATTTCCATGCTTTCTACTATATTCCGTGCTTAAGATGATGTTCTGTTTATTTCTTTATCTGATTTGTTTTTAAAGAAAATAGTCTGTTCTATAATACCTAAGTATATTAATGGATGTGGAATTGCCCGGTGATTGAGACCAATTGATCGGGATGGTAGAGAATCTCAAACAAATGGCATTGTAGTAAGTAAAATACAACGTAACAAGAATAAAAATCGTTGCTGATATTTTGTTATATGACACACTCAATGCGGCTATGCAGACTCCCTGATGTCCAGCGAGTGCAAATCAGTTTTTTGCAGGAGATTGGTGTGAAAGAATTCACCTTGATAGAACTAGGCATGTCTATTTGGAAGAATTATTTTAAAGACAAGAAGTTTGTGCTTCAAAATTAATTTTTAAATGTGGTCATGTACAGTTTTTTCAAAATATCAGTAATTTTCTTGTAATTTTGCATGAAATAAAGGCTATTTTAAAACAAGAATTTATAAAAAATGACATTAAATTTTTTCTGTAATTTTTTCTTGGATAGTGTGATGTACTTTTATAAAAAAGAGTGCAGATCCAATTTTCGTTGACCTATCTGAATTTTTGCAAGTCATAAAAGTAATGCAAGAAAGCAAGCGTTATTGTAGCCTCATTAGTTCCTTTAAATTTCTTGTCTGAATACAGCCAAGTGTGCTTATGAATACATACAAGACCAAATTCTTTTAAAACTTTTGAATTTTCAAAACTTATGGGTGTCCTTTTTCTATAAGGAAAATTCTTTGTTCTGTATGCAATGATGATTCTGCAATGTTACAACTTTTATCATGTAAAGATTTTCCTGAATATCAGTACTTGCATCCTTTTAAATTTCAGTGTAACAGTTTTCCAAAAACAACATTGATCTATGTTACTTTGCCCCAATTACAGATTATTCTTCCCCTAACATAGTGGTGTTCATTACATAAAGAAGGTTGCTTAATAAGTAGCCTCAGTGAAACCACCTATTCAGTGTAAGCCTTGAAGCAGTCAGCTTGTAGCGTGAAAGGTTAAGACAACTGGTATGCATGCAATATATTAATACTATAGAGGAAAAAAAATATGCATCAAAAAACCTATTTTGAGATTATAATGGAAATAAATGATTAGTAGGTCCTGGTTCCCTGAGACCAAAAAAGTTCTTAATGGAAAAAAATAGTTTTTAAAATATCTATCCATGCGTGAAGAACTATTCTCACGATTCAACCTAAACCATTCTCAGGATTTTCCCAAAAATGAATATTCCAAGAAAGATTTGGCTTAACTCTTCTCTTTGTGAATTTGAAACATTCTTTTAAGTTTTTGGGATTCTTAAAAATGACTCCAAATTGTTGCTTTGAATTTTTTCCTCTAATGTAGCAAAGTATACTTTTAAAAATGTCACAGGCCTGATATTCTTTAAAAACCTGTGAAATTTAAAAAATTGCAAAAGTTCAAAATGTTTGGACCATGTATTATTAAATTAAGATTTTTTATAATAATTGAATCTATTACTCTAAATTACATCTTAAATGATGTCATGTACAATTTTTTCAAAATGTATTTTTGAGAGAATTGGGACAATTTTCAAAAAATCCATTTTCATGGTTTTCTCAGAAATGGACCTAAATTTTGTCTCCCAAAAAAGTTTGCTAAAATAGTGCAATGTATGTTTACACCTATGATACAGGTCCAGTTTTTATTAAAACCTCTGAAATTTTGAAAATTGCAACAGTTAAATTTCATTTTGAACCTGTCCTACACTTTCAATATTGAAAGTAGAGATTTTTCTTAATGCAGTTATTCCTAAATACCAGATCTTCAAATAATGTTATGTAACTCTTCCTTTTATTTTTTCCTTCCTCCAAATTAAGAGTAGGTTTTGGGTAGTTTTGAGTTATATCTTGGCTACGTCTTATCACAGGGAAGTTGAGAATTTGTTGTTACAGCTAAACTGTATAAAAACAGGAAAAGTTTCCTCATGACTAGTTTTGTTTCATAGTGATTTTGTTCAAACAAGCTTTTACTGTTCATGAATTTTAAAAATTTGGTGTAATGCAGTTAATTTTTAGAGTGCACATTTAAATTTGGTATAAAACAGTCAAAATTTTCACAATGGGAATGGCGGTTTCAAATATGTTTTTTTGAATTGGGGGAGGGGGTAAAAAACAGTAAAAACTGTATGTTATGTGAGTGTTCAATTTTATCGAATTGATTTAATTATTTCCTGAAACAAGAGAATAAGAAAACGTGTATTTCAGTATGAGTCTTAAACATTTACTTCAATATATTAAAATTAATTTATTTTATAATACAACTTTCCTAATATTTTTATGCACAAAATTACTTTAAAAAGTAAGGAAAATTATGTAATATAAGGGATATATTATTTTGTTCTAAGAAACGTTCTGAAAGAAGTATGCAGAGTTGAGTGCTCTTAAGGACAATTAGAACTTGCGCATTAGAACAAATTTTTTAATGTAGGCCTTATTTGACCCAATTCCAAGACGTTTCCTTCTGTTAATATAAAAAATAGTTGTGAATTACTCTGCTATATAATACCATTGTGATGTATTGGATCATTCAGGATTATATCATTCGGAAAAAGTATCATTAAATTTAAATTGTTACTATTCATTAATAAAGTATTTGAGAGTGGAACATTAAGATGAGACTCTACTCTAAAAATGAAAGAAAAGTATTAAATAGAATTTTGGTTTTTAATCTTAAAATAATCTCGACTTTTTTGAAACTTTTGATGTATTATTTATGGACAAATTGTTTTTTTTTTTTTTATTGTGTTTTGAATGGGCATCAGCACAGACAGGCTAATGTTTCAGAAGTTCCATGGTTCCATATAAACAGATATGGTTCTGATACTATTTGCTCGCAAATATTGTGTAATGCAGAAAATATGTTTAGTAATGAAAATCATAACACCAGAATTGATCCAGTCAAGTGCCCACCCCTCCAGGCAGAGATCTCAGCTCAGAAAATGACCAAAAAAGACAGGGAAAGAAAAGAAAAATCCTCTTCTAGATATCAGCAATAAAGAGCATAATTTACAATATGGAGTAGGTTTTTTTAAGTAAAATAATGCAACAAATATGATGGGTAATTCCTACTAAAAACTTAGGGAGCGGTTTTTCTCAAAACTCAGTTTTTCCATTATAAATTCCTTGTTTTCTCATAGACTATTAAACCCATTTCATTGATTCACTTACATATTACTCTACGAGACAATGTAAAGCTGTGGATCTATTTTTGTTAAGTTAGCATTATTTATTTCAATTTTATAAATAAATTTGTCATTAAATTTTTGGGGGGAAAATGGAGGTACGAGAAAAAAATTTTATTTCAGTTTCCTGTCAAGTAATTGTTTTCAATGTAGATCAGTACAACAAGAGTACAGATAATATCCAAGGGGAAAATTCAAATCTGTATCACCAATAGTTTCTGAGATAATGGGTCATCAATATTAAGAATTTAACATGGGTATCATAGGAGGGGGGATCTCACTTTAAATAACTCATATTTTTGAATCGTATATCCCCTCCCTACTGCCTCTTAGATGCAAGTTTAACAGGACATTCTGAAAGTTCTCAAACTGCCGAAGAAAAACATTTCATGACGTTGGGTTATTGCTAACCATAACATATATTTCAGGAAAACAACCAGAAATTCTTAGGAAATGAGTAATCCTTTTGCTGTATTGAAGTGTGGTCTATGAGTTCTCCAGTTTTTCCTTTTTTAGCTACCACATTGAATTAATGTTTTTTGATTATGGATTATTTTGAAATTCAAATATGTTTCCAGGTATGCAAGATCTTACAAGGAATCCAGATCAGAGTACGAACCTGCTCCTTACTACGAGAATGACTACTACAGTAGCAGCCGGGCTCGACCTCCATCACGGTACAACCCTCGCAAGGATTACGCCAAAGAGTACTCAGATCAGAGTTACAACAGGTATCTTACTTCCTTAATGTCCATACTTGTCTGTCCAGCTCTGGTGGCCACAACTGTGCGCATAGTGCGTGTTGGAGTTGGCTAGAAACCCTCCTTGGGAGCGTAGCTATGATTGTGCATTGTATGAGAGTATGAAACTCTTGTGATGTGGGCACCAGAGTTAAATTGCTAATGCTGGTCCAGCCGGTTTCCTATGTAATTCAGAGCTCAATTAAGGAAGTAGTAAAGTTCTTATCATACTAATTTGATGTTTTAAGTACATATTTACTTTAAAAAATTCAAAGAAAAGTCAAAAATACTTTGGTTGCAATTTTCGAAGCAAGTTGGATCACTAGCAATTTGTGTGCAGAGCAATAGCCCTGTGCACCCTTGGTGTAAAGGAGTAATTCGAGGATTACTCTCTGATTGTGCCAAATAAGGCATTTTTGGTGTTTTTTACATTGTTTTTGAGATTCTATCAACTTATGTATACAGTTATTTGCATTGATGCTTAACACTGACACATGCAGTGAAAATATTTCATTATAGCTGAAAGTAGTTGTCAGTTTGAAAAATGAGACGTAAGTTAGAAATGGTGTTTTGGTACCAATATAGAAGTAAAAGGTTGCGAGTGTATTTGTGTCATTGTTGATTATTTGGACTGAATTTTTTGTGTAAAATTACCTTGTGCCCTTTACACAACAGGTATGACCTGTATGTGTCTGTGGAATGCATTAAAATTTTTAATAAACATCTTCACATGTTGCTTATTTTGCTCATATAATACATGAACATATTCCAATTCATAAGAATACTTGTATTTGCATTTAATGGTATTTAATATTAGCTAAAATAACAATGTAACCGTATTTGCTTGACCAACCAAATTTCATTTTCCTCAGTTGGTATGACAACTCACCATGCATGACTTACAGCAAACGATTCAGTTGTCATTGATATTTTGCCATATTTTGTATGCAATTGTAGAAATATTGTAAATTACATATACAAATCAGTTTTTTAAAATGGAAAGTTTTTAGCATAAATTTCTTTTGAAAGAGATTCTTTGAAGAAAAATCTTTTTTTAAATTGAAAGGCAAACCTAATACTAAAATCAGTAATTTTGTAATAAATTGTATGTTGTGTGAGATTAATAGTATTTAAATTATCATTGTTTCTTTCAATTGAAAAGCAAAGAGTCTCAAAAAAAATTTTATTACATGCTTCTGCTATTCAAATTTCAATTTAGTATGAATATGATTAACAAATATTGCTACAGTTCGTTAATCCTAATATTTAACATTCATAGAAAGGATTTTGAGTAGAGTATTCCCCCAGAACTGTTTTCCCCATTTTGTTGCCAACTTGGCCCTTGAAAAAATCAAATATGTCCCTTTGTTTTCATTGAAAACTTCCTGTTTTGAGTGATGAACATAATTTCACAATTGTAAACCTTAAACATTTATTTTAATAATTTTGGAGATGATTACTCAAATTGTTATCGATTGTCAATGTTGAAATAATTTTGCCATTTAAACTTGTGTATAAGAAAGTTTGTCGAAGAACTTTGTAAGAGAACTGTGATTTTGCACATAAATTTCACAGTTTATTGTTGCACCCAACAAATTTGTCTTTTTTATTTTACAGAAAGTGCCTGTTTTTTTACTATTGTTCATAAAAACTAAAAGTTTCCTTTTGTATTTACACTGTAAGCTGGATTATTCTTGCTACATTAGTATCCAGGTATACAGTTGTGTATCTCATGTATACATGACCTAGGTAGGAAGCAAGGATCAAACCATTCTTTTATTAAGATTTTGCAGACAATATTAACTTGGAAATATTCAACAAACATTAGTTTGTCATATTTTTGAATTTCACTGTTGTCATCATTATAAAGATTTTTCTGTGTGATTCATGCATTGAAATGTTAATGTATCTCACATAGAGAGATGGAATGAGAATAAAAATTAATTGAAATTTAAAAGTGTAAACTATTAATTGTGAAAAACATTTGCTTACTGAGCAAGTGAGCGTAAAGACAAAATTAAATTTTAGACTTCACATTAATCTGAGTTATTGAGTTAGTAAAGAAAGCATACACGTCTGGTATGTAGGGGTATTTATTTTTCCCAAAAATATTAAATTTAATTTATTAGTTTAAATTTATGGATGTAAAATATCAACCAGTCTCTCTAATCCTTGTGTGTGGAAGAGAAAGGGCATGTCATTGGAATTGAATGAAGAGTTCAGAAAAGTACTACTAAAAGTAAATTAGATTAAAATTCTTTGAAAGTGAATTATGAACAAGTGGTTTCAAAGTTGTTTTTGGATACTGTAGTTTAAAAAACAAATAGGGGGAAAAAAGGAAGAAGAAAAAAGGCCATTATTTCTTTTTATGATGTATTGTTGCATATTAATAATACTCCAGAAGAATTGTTCTCCAGTCACATAACATCAGAATTACAACTGAAAGGTTGCAATGAAAAAAGTTAAGGAAATTAAACAAGGTATATATAATTCATTGTTATACTGCAAGAACACCAACATTGTTTATTGCAAAATTATAAAGATAATCATAATGGTACTCTATTTAAAAAAGATTCATCATGAAAATTTTTAATTCTTGATTGTTTCATATGACATGGTGGGATATTTACTTATTTGTTGTGGGTTTATTTTTGAGTTTGGTATTAACTGGAAATTGTTGTCTAATCTGGGGATAAAATATTTTGTTATTGAGTTTGAGTGTTCTGGGGAATGAAGAAACAGAAAATCTACTTAGTGGAAAATATAACTTTTTGCTAAATTAGTAATTTACAAAATTTATTCAAATATTGAGAATATTGACTCGGACATAGATTCATCAGTGCACATCACAAAACATCATCAAACATTTTTAATGTTTGTGACTGTATTGCAATTCTTCTGCTTTCATTTTTTTTCTTTACGAATGTAGCTGAGAAAATGTTTCATTTGTATGTAGATAAATTAATGAATTGTTGGATGAAAGTACATCAAAGAAGTTATTTTATTATGTTAGTACTTAGAAATCATCAGATTTTCAAAGATCTGCCTTCTTTCATGTCTTTGCCAAAATTTTATCCTTAGAACCTGCTTGCATAGTCAGTTAATTTGATCCAAATTAATTTCTCTTAATTTTAAATGTGTATAGTCTGTGTTTCTGGTGAAAAGAGAGAGTTCTTTTTATGGGGTTGTTGTCTCCTGAGAAAATACCTTTTTTTTAAAAATAAGCTAATGTAATTTTCAGTCTGTGGTATTAAAAAAATATTGTAGGTAAATAAAATAGTTACATCTTGTATTTAATGAAGCAGAATTCATATTTTTGTTGTTTTTCAAAAATTGTACTCTTAAATTTCTTATTTTTACTGTGTGGATGATAAGATCTGTAGTGTGAATGAGAAATTTATATGTGATGTGATTGAATGGCGTTATTTATTTTTCTAAACAATAGTCAGTTAAACTAGAATTTCTATTTAGTTTTCTGTGAAAATATATTACTTTATAGTTAAAGTTTCAAAGGTATTATAATTATTTGTTTAATTACAGATAATGAAAAATAGTTACAGATATTTAACTATTTTCTTATTGTCTATGCGTTAGTTTTAGTTACAGATGCTAGTTAATATCTTGAGTAAGAGATCTAAGTATTAAGAATGATACATGGTGTGTTATAAGTTAGTGTACTGAAGTGGAATTGCACATGATTTCCATGTCATGTTTTTTTTTTTTTTTAATAGACTGTAATAGAAAAAAAACATCCATTGTTAGAATATTATAGAACTTGCTATATTATTTTTTGGGAGAAAGGAGCTGCAACCTGTAAATAATTTCAGGAATTAAACTTCTAATATTTTTATACTGAATATAAATATTACCATTGTTATAAAAGGCTCTCGATGCATGTTGAATAAGTAAAAAGCAGAATTTTAAAACAGAAATATTATTTTGAAGTGAAACATTTTTCGTGCTCTATATTAAGTGACTCAAAATGTGTAGATGACATTTGTTGTTCCTTATGCTGTTGTATTGATCAACATTATTCCAAGATCAAGATTTTTGTTGCTCTGCAGTATCTGTATTTACATTCATTCTCCTTGTGTCACAGTGAAGTCCTTCCTAATGCTGAAGAACAACTAAATATTATATGGGAATGTAAAATGTCTAAATATTTTGTTCTTTGAAATCATATTAAATATTGAAGATCTTTGCAAATTTGAAGTTCTTTTAATTTTTACTTAATGCCGATTTAGGGAGGTGATTTTACATTTGCACAATATACCCATTGATATAACATTGTGTCGTATTTGTAGGTGTTACAATATAAGGTAAAAACATTTTCTAATCAAGTTCTCTAAATTATTTGGAGAAAAAATCCTAATTCTTTTCAATATGTCATGCTGTGATTGGGAAATTTGTTTGCTTTTTTAAAGAAGCAGTTTTCTACTTTCTATTGATCCTTAACATATGTTACAGGATTTATTAGGATGTTTTAATGTCATATCTAAGATTTAAAGTAATGCAATGTTTTTAGAAGTTTATTTCTTTGTGATAAATTAAATGCATGTTTTTTATGTTGGAACCAATGGAAAGAAAATTTTTCACAATTGATATATTCTTTTAGTTGTACTGAAACTGGGATTCTATTTGTTTGTTCTCTTTACAGAATTTGGAATCTGGTTGTATTAAAAAGACCTTTTTAAATAAATTGTTGATATTGAATAATTACAATCTTTGGCGTAATGCTGTTATTTGGAGTGTCTTAAGCTAGAGGTGGTGTATGGTTGTATTATATTTAGTGTGAATTACTGCGAATTGTAACAAAAGCCTTGAGCTTTAATAATAAGATTAAGTGCAGGAGACTCCTTTATTACGAGATGTTTCTCAAAAACAAAAGAAGTACTTAAATCAGAAAGTAAATTATTATTATTATTATTATTATTATTATTATTATTATTATTATTATTATTAATTTTTTTAAAAAAAATTTTTTTGTTTAAAGAATATTGAGTAACATGTCATGAAACTTTACTTTTGCATTTTGGTAGTTATTTATAATTTCTTTTGTCATTTGAAATAATGACAGTATTAATAGCATGCACAAAAGCTCAGGTTATGTAGAGAGAATGTGGACATGTGATAGCCTATTTGCTTGCAGAATTTTCTCAAATTCCATTACTTTTCTTTCTTTTTCTTCTCTGCATTTCTTTCGCTTATATGAATAATGGATATCTAAAGCCTAAGAGAAAAATACTTTCTGAATTTTTTCAATCAATAAGAATTGAACATTTTGCCAAAACAGCTTCATAGTAAATTAATTTAGGCAATGCAACTTTCTATTATCATTTGAGATGCACATGAAATAGGTAAACATTCTCAGTTAGAATATTTTCATTAGTTTTTTATGTGGTTGACTCCATATCCATGTGTTGTGTTAAAACTGACTGAAATAAGAACTAGTCTAGATTTTTTGAATCTCTGTTGTCTTGGTCACTTCTGAGACAACATTGGAGAATGTTTTTTTCCCCACTCCACTGTAAGAATGTTGGAAAATGATTACTTGTGACACTTTCATTGCATTGCATTGCATTGCATTACATTGCATTCCATTCCGTTCCATTCCATTTTTCAGAACTCATTACTTGTCTCCCTCCTAATTTGTTATTAATTGCAATTATTTAGTTAATTCTTGTTTGCAGTATGTTTCTTGGAACATGGAGCAGCATCATTTTCTGCCCTGTTTCTCATTTGACATGAGAGACCTTTCCATTGCAATCAATCATCCCCATCATAATTAGTTTTTCATCCTTCTGATGTGGTTCCATTTTCCGTTTGCTCCGGCAAATACAGTGATGACCCTTTGCTTTGCTTGTGGGCTAGTAGCTTCACTATTTGTGCATGTTTTAATGAGCTTTGTGGGGTGTTAGTGGAGAATTTTTATTTTCCCAGCAGAACCTTGACCTTGTTCTGACAGTAGTGAGTTAATTTCTTCACAAGAGGAAGGATAAGGGATAAGAGAAAAAACTTGTAGCTTCAATTGGATATAAATAATTTATATTTCATGAGGGTGGGCTTTCCTTGCTAACAGATTTTGCTAAAAACCCTTGTTGCTAACTTTATTCACAATTATGTAGTTCAGAAAAAATGAGAGGATAAGGATCAAAAAAGAAAGAAGAAAAAAAGAATAAAAAGAATTGGCATGAATTTTACCTCCCATACTTAATTTTAAACTGTTTTTGACATTAAATCATTAATTAATTGTAAATAAATCGCAATACATTAATATGGTTCAATCCATTTGAACTTAAAAAATATATATTTCTAAAGTTGCTAAAAAGAGAAGATGCTAATGATCTATATAAATTAATTAAGAAAAATACTGAGTGAAAATAATGTGTTAAGAAACTAGTAATATAGCTGAGATGTTAGTATATGCTCATGATCCCAAATTGAGTAAAACTTGCTCAAGAAGGAACCTCAAAGAACCAGTATTTTATCTGCATTATGCAAAATAATACTGTAGAATTTATGTTTGCCAAGACTTCTAAGAATATATTAACAATAGCCAGATCTCCACATTGCACAGGTTCTGTGTGATCACTGGTTGAGCAAGATTTATTGTATTTAATATATCCTTTATGAAATGCATTCTCAAAAAATGTTTGTGCATAATAGAGTAGATTTCATTTTATTCCTTTTATTTACAATCGGTAGATTCTGTCAGGATCAAAATGAACCACTAAATTAACTACTTAATTTTGTTACATTCAGCATATATCAGTGTGAGATCTGTAGGCTGCATCCTTTCTAAAATTGTGAATTTGGAATTATGAAATAGGAATCTCTGTAAAAATTCTAAGCATGGATTATAATATATTTGTAAGCTCAAATTAACTGTCCAATCAAGAAATCACGTTTCCCTTTGTTGTGAATGTTACTAATATTACATTCTGATTGATTCTCAATTGTTATTACATCAGTAGATTGTTCAATATTCAGTTTTTTTCCTTTACTTTAGTATCACCACAGCGTGTAGAAGAGAAAGTGTGCTGGCTCCACTGTTATATGCAGGGCTGCCACTGTGCAGAACTTGTGTGGTGATTGGTATTGAAGTTGAATGACGTGTGACTTTTATCATGCTTTGTTTTTGTAATTGCAGAAAGTATTAAATAATTAAATTTGTTCAAAGAATTGGTTGCCTCGACCAGGGTTTACAAATTTAATTATTAAAATACATTGTTACTTGGTAACATGATCGCAATTTGGATTTTTTTACGTCCGCGGAACATATTCTCCGATCGTAATCACGTCCAACAAGGTGATGGGAAAGGTGACAATTATAGAAAGTATTAAACTTACAATAAATCAACTTATTTCATTTGTTCACACCATCAGTGCAATTATTGAGGACAAATTTAGTTTTATGTGCCTGCTTAAGTAAAAGAAAAATGTTTTTGGAATGGATTGCATGGTGGACTATTGCCAGGCTGCCCATGGTTGGTGCATGAGAGGCAATGGAAGCTTGAGGAAGAGTGGGGGATATTGGGAGTTGGGTGAGGGCAGTCCACAGCTATTAACTAAACTAAGAATGTCGACCCTGTCATCTGATTTCATAAATTAGTCTGGTTTGCTGGCAATATTTTTTTAAATATTTCTTTTTTTCACGTGTGCACAATAGTATATTCGTAAAAGTTGTCTTAGGCAAGGGTTAAAATATTAATGCCTGCAAATCGGTTATAGATGCTATAGTTTTCCTTGTTGAAGAAATATTTTAAAGAGGTCAAATGCGTGTGATAGTTTGGACATATATGCTGCCCTTACGAATTTACAACCCACTAACCGCCACTGGTGGAAGGTGAATTTTCTGTCAATATATATTAACATACTCCCACCTAATCAAAAAAGGTCACAGTTTTGAACAGCTTTCTGGAGATTAATTTATACCTCAAAAGAAATCTGATCATATTTTCCAACTGATAAAGTGAAGCAGGAAAGCTACATCATCTTTGTTTTATCTCAAGTAGATTATTCTATTATTTTTTAAAAAAATAAAATTCTGATATTTACATATTCTAATGACTAATACTATGACATATTTTTAAAATGTCCAATTATTAGTTCAAAACTGTTTTGATATGATTATTAAGCTCTTATTATACACATTTTATGTTCAAATTGTACGGAAAATAAAACAATTGTACAAATATATTCATGAAATGTTAGCATGTTGGAACACTATTGAAAACTTTGATTCACAATAAACAAGTTTAGACCTCTTTTCATACTATCCATTTCATTATTCACTTACATTTTCAATGAAATCTGGTACCAAAGAAAATCGGACGCAAGATAATTATGCATTATAAAAACTGTCGTAGTTGATCAGCCCAAAGCAAACTTTGCATTTTAGGCTCAGATACCACCAACTGGAAATAAGCTGGAGCCAGTACACTATTTCTTCTATCCCCTATGGTATCACTAAGCTGCATTTCAATGGTTTTAAGAAAAGAAATTTTGAAAAAGAGAAGTAACAATTTGAATATTAGTGGGATGGGTAGTTTTTTTTTTGTTTTGTTTTTTGAAAAAATAAGAGGTTTCAGCCTTTTTTGTTCAACAGAGAAAACTGTACGGCTGTTCTATATTTAGATTTGTTGATTATTAATATTAATAAATTCTTTTAATGTACTTTCTGTACCTTCTACATTATTGTTGTAGTAAAGAGGATGAAAGTTGAACAAATACCAATTTAAAGAAATTCTTACTAATTGTTTAATTATTACACATAATATAAAGATATTTAAATTACTGGCAACTGCATTGCATGGAGTCTAAGACAGTGTACTGAAATCTGGCATAAAGTACAAGGGTTTTAACTGTGCAATTGTGATTTGCAAAATTAAAGTCTAAGTAGTCATAAAAATTAAAGTAAAGATAAAGTTTCATAACACACTGATCATCATTTATTAATTTCTTATGGTTAGGGACAGGCAAAGATCTGATCTCTTCTAATTTGGTATCTGTGTCCTGTCAGGGGCACAGATGATGTTTGTCCTGTCTATTCTGCTAAGAAGAAGAAAAGAATATGAGGATTTACAAACGGTAATGAAAGGCTTAATGACTTTATTTATGGCTACCCCCGTAGTGTAAATGAGTTTGTTGTAATAATTCCCTTTTAAAGATTCTGTTTAAAACTTAATAATAATAGTAGTAGTAATAATAATAATAATGTTGAATTCATGTTTTACCCAGCAATTTTTTTATAATCATGAATATATCCAAGAATATATCTTTGACCTTGGCGAATAAGCTGTTAAGTCAAAAAAACTTAATTTTATGTGGGAGCGAAAAACATGTTAAAGTAATGCTATAGATAAGGGCTTAATGATATTCAGACAAAACCTACACAAAAATAGTTTTGTTTGAATATCATTAATCCTTGATTTAATTCATTTAAATGTTTTTTGCTCTCTTATAAAATTAAGTGTTTATTACATGTCAGCTTATTCACTGGGATCAAATATGGTAGGTTTGATGCATATAGACTTATTAATTAAGTGTCAAACAATTCAGACGAGCATTTTAAATGAAATTTCTTGCATTTATCACACTTTCGTGTGTTAATTTCAGAAGGACACCACTTGCGAAGAAAGACCTCTACGTGACTCTCATATCTGTCTGAGGGTAGGATACAGCTAATGTGCAAATCTGGCGAATTTTGGCTAAATGCAAATCTGGCGAATTTTGCAAATTAGTTAATGTTGACTTTGCCTTTAAATGGGTGAATAAAGTCCATAGTAGAAACCATTTGACACTTTAGCTGGATGAGCCCTTATCTATAGCATTACTTTAACATGTTTTTCGCTCCCACATAAAATTAAGTTTTTTTGACTTAACAGCTTATTCGCCAAGGTCAAAGATATATTCTTGGATATATTCATGATTATAAAAAAATTGCTGGGTAAAACATGAATTCAACATTATTATTATTATTACTACTACTATTATTATTAAGTTTTAAACAGAATCTTTAAAAGGGAATTATTACAACAAACTCATTTACACTACGGTGGTAGCCATTAGGCAATATGAGGTAACTAAGTTAGGTGAATAGGAATAACAGATATGTGATAATCAGGAATTGGACTGTTGGTGGAAAGTTTCTGAGGCTAGGGAAAGACATGGTGTGTTGTTTCAAGTACTACATCGTTCTGTGTAAATTTCTTTTTACATCATAGCTGACCTAACCTTACTAAAGCTCAGTTGATATTTTGCTGTACATTTCTGGGTTGAAGCAAGAAGGCTCCAGCCTTTGCGATTTACATAATACAACCGTGAGTCTGTGCAATGCATATTTATGCCAAAATACTACTAGCAAACATACAAGACGCCTCAAACTCAGACAATTGCCTTTCATTAGCCACCAACCTGTGGCTAATTCACAAATTAGCCAGATAATATGCAAAATGATCTGTTCATTGTCATCTTATCAGCTTTATCAAAAACATCTGGCTTGTGGGCGAATTAATTGGCTAATTCATGAACTATTTACCATTTTTACCATTTTGGAGGTAAAAAAGAAACTGTTCATGTTTTTTCATTTTGAAACTTTTATGATTATTAAGAGTAAGTTGTGTGGTATGATTCTAGTACAGTGGTATGTTGTTTCTATGACAAAATTCAGTAATCTCCATCATATTCTTATTAACTCTGAATTATATAATATTGGCCTTCTCTATATAAAAAAGCTGTGAGCTAAGAAACTTTTCTATACAATGACTAATCTAAAATTTTTCATGTTCAACTTCATACATGTTTCACCTTCGGTTTGAATTCCCTGTCCTTCATTATTTAATGAAAAATGTTAGTTTTGTAAATTTTTATTTGAATTGACTTGTTAAATGCTGCTTTTATGGTTTTCCAAAGAAATGTCATATCTGTATGCATTTCTTTTTTAAAATCATATTGCAGATATCTTTTCTCAATCTCAGGCTGATTTGTAAAACAATGATTCCCTTCAGATTTTGAAGTGAAGGTTATGTAATAAAAGCCAAACTTTTAAAATGATAAAAAAATCACTTATGAAAAATTGTTTCCTTATATTGAAAAAATTGAAACCAAAGATATTATCTTACAATTTGGGGAGGGGGGGGGGACATGACATCATTGAGGCGACTAAAAGGCAGGACTACATTAAGACGCCATATTTCATATTATATTTAAAAAAAGTTAGAGGATAATATAATTTAAATGTTTAGATAACACATTTATATTTATTTCTAGCTATATTTATTTTTATTGCACTTTGTCTATTTCTGCAGTTGAAAATTAAGCTTGGAAATGGTGAGTAGGAGAAAGAAATGTTCTGTATTCATTTTAGAAAGAGTGATAAAATTGCAGTTCACAGTATGTACAGAGAAATCCTATTTCTGAATAAATTTCAAATGTAATAAAACAAATAATTAGATGCAGATGCTTAGAAATAGCTTTGTTTAATAATGGAAAGTCTACTTATGTGTTTTACTAAAATTAGAAATGAGAAATGAAATTTGAAAGGGGAAAAAAAAACAACTTAAAACAAATACCTAATTACAAGAATTGCACAGTTGCTGAGAATGGGGATAAAATTTTACCAAGTCAACTTGGTAAATTTGACTTAATAGCCCTGATAGGTTAATGTAGAGTATTTTCATAAGTGTGTTAGGAAGAATGACTGAAAAATTGTCAGTTATACCACTGTTACTAAAATTTCTTTATCAGCATTTTGAGAATTAATAGAGATCTCAAAAAACAAATACATATAGAAGTGGAAAAGTCTTAATACAATTCTTTCTCTAGCAAGCAAAGAAATGTTGGGAAGCTGTTAAAGACGCTCAATAGAAGTGTTCATCAGATTACTCCTGAGCACAAGAAGAAAAGGGTTAAGTTTAAAAATTTCATATCATTTGTTTAGAGACCACCACCAGAGATTCTGATTTGTGATATCTTTCACGACTTGTGCCAGAAGAGTAGCCAGTGGGATTTGATAAAAACAGGCTATAGATTTCATAATTGAAAGGGAAATCACAGGATTCAGGTCATTTCTGTTGTTGGATTATCAAAAAAAAACACATGCTGCTCGACATACCTCAAAATATCTATTCTGAAAGGAATATTAAAATGTGATTCCTGCCCTAATAAAGCCTCTGAACACACTATGATTCTGCCTCTATCTATTTAGCGGTAGTTTTAGAGCCCTGGCTGTTTTCCGCATCCCAATTTCCATACCTCTTTATCCCATACATCTTTTTCCATGGCTTCAGTTATTGTCATGTTCCACGTTCTTCTTAGTCTTTCCTTGTATTTTCTTCGATAGGGTATCCATTCCCAAACTTTCGGTGGAATTCTGTCAGATTTCAACTGTCTCATATGTCTGTACCATTTTAGATATTTCATTTCAGTTGTCTTGTTGTTTGCATTTTCGTTTTATTTATTTTGCATAATGGAGAAAGTTTACATCTTCACCAGAAAATCATTTCTGTTGCTTGAAGTTTGTCTCTCATTTTTTTTTGTTAGTTTCTTGACTTCTGCCCCATGGAGAATTGGACTCTTTATGAAGAAGCTGTGTATGCATTTCTTTGTCTTTATTGAAATAATTGAGTTCCATAGCACTGAATTCAACTGTTTTGTGGCTACTTTTCCTCTCATATTTTTATTTTTCACATCCTGTTCGTCTCTACCTTTTGCTGTTAGTGTGACTCCCAAATATTTATATTGTATATTACCTTTTATTATTCCTGTACTTGTCTCTGAATCATGGGGCATGTCCCCCACCACCGTATACTCAGTCTTTTGCACATTTATTTCTATTCCCTACATATTCTTCTACTAATTTTCTAAATGAAAGTGATGTAACATAAAGGTTCAGAAAATTGGTAGAAAACAATATTGTCACATATCTAAAAAATAAAATAAAAAGGCAATAATATTAATAACATCTCATACCTGAATATATTGACCAAGTTTCCAGATATGAATCTCATGAACACTAAATTTACTCTAGTGGTGCCTGTTCAGTGCTAGTGCATTAGAAAAATGTTAGTTGTGCAGCATGTTAGAATGGATTTCATTCATGGAAATTGAAGATGCAGAAATGTTGGGTAAAAGAAAAAACACTTTGAAGCAGTAAAAACTATTTATTGTTATATTCTTTAAAAGCAGAATTGAAACAAGTCCATCCTCCATCAAATATAAAAAATTAAAAAGAAAATAATGTAGTGAGAGACAATATTTCAGCATTTTCTCATTTGATGAGGATGAGATCTACACTGACAACTTGTTTAGTAGTAAATTGAGATATTGTGATGTAGGAAGTTTTTGTACTGACATACATTAAGCAAAAATAATCAATGAGGGATCTTGCTGATCTTACATATTTTATTTTATTTTTGTGTATGACCTACTAAAATAGAATTCAGAATTACCAAAGAATTCACATTAAATAAAATCTTAAGCAAGTAATGTAAAGTTTTGATTAATTCTTTAAGTATTATCTAAATTCATCTACTTAAACTGTTTACAAATAACAAATTTTCTGTTCATTTAAAAAAAATAACTATATACTGTTATATACAAACTATTGATTAACACCTCAAAAGCCTTTATTTTTTCTTTTTTTCTCATGTCTTTTCTGATGATGTAACAAATAGGCAATGATGTTTATTTGTGATTGATTCAGAAGAATCACAAACAAACAAGTGATATACATTCTCAACGGGTTTGCTTTGAACAAATACAATGATTCAATTACCTTTCTTTATAATAGTAATTATTCACATTTGGAGATACAAATTGTTTTGACTGCATCTACAAAACAGATGAAAATAGGTCAATTGTTAGTTAATGCATGAGAGGCCTCTTATGGTCTTCATGGCAAATTTAAGTTGTTCTTGCATCAGATTCTGATTTTGAGTAGAAAATGTTTTACTTTCTTGCATTTTCAGCCATTCTTTCTTTTTGAAAGAGAAATTCATTTGATCCCTATAGTTTAATTTTTATATGAAAATTGTTGAGTGATTTTGGATGCCAATGGCACCATACACGTTTTTATTCTAACCTTAGTAGTGAGAACGAAGCCTTAAAATTTCTAGCAGCTTTGTGAAACTCATTTCTTGTTAAGAAAAATACATCTGTTTAAGGTGGAAACAAATGTCATCTATAGAAAGTATTATAGTTAAGGTTGTTAAAGTTGTTAAAAGAATTTTCGTGATTTTTTCTGAAATTTATGACAATGGATTTTATTTTGTTTGTAAAATAAAAAAACAAAAAAAATTGAAACATAGTGGACATTCTTTTTAACTTTGGTAATTCAAATTTGGTATTAAAATATTAAAAGGGAAGAGTGGATCATGGTAATCGAATTACTTCACTAATAAAGACTTGAACTTTGTGTTCAGGTATGATCCTTTCACCATAACAATTTTGTGTAAGAATTTGATCCTTTAATGCATAAATATAGTAATGGCAAAACATTGTATTTCAAGAGCTAATTTTTAGTGCATTGAGTATTTTGTGACAAGTTAATGGTAAAAATGTTGGTATATTCAAATACAGTGTGTGCTCATTTTCTTGTGGTTCTTTATTATTAAAGTAATGTAGTATTTTGTGTGTACTTCATAAAACAATTTGAGACACTTGAAAGGAAGCAAACATTGCAATTGCTATAAATTGTCAATTTTCATGCATTTCTCACGTAAAATGTGCTTATTAGTGCAAAAATCCTATATCAGTGATGTGGTTGTGAGCATCCATGTGTGCAGCTGCGTGATTCATATTGAGCAAACTGGACTAGTATTGACAGACAATAGATGAAATACTTGGGTCACTCAATTGGAAGAAGAGGATTCGTGTTGCCTGCTGTTCTGCGCTGGAGATGCTACTGTAGGTTCCTTGTATATTTAAATATTGGATGGCTGCAAATAAATTATTTGTTTCCATATTTTGAATTATGGTCATACTTCCTGTCCTGTCCTGGATGCTGCTGAGGAATTCACCTTCCAGCTTTTGTGAACTAAAATGGGACAGATGGTGAGCTTCCTCAGTTAAAGGGTTGAATAAGTAACTACTAGGTATGTACTACTGTTTTAAGTAATGGTGGAGGGTTAATAATTCTCAAAGAATAACGTTACTACAGCCCTCAATCAAAAACCTTTGTATGCAATCCTTTTCAAATTTAAGTTTTGTTAATTCTGGTTTCATAGCAGTTGAGTTGGATATATTCAGTTAAAAGGTATACCATCAAATACTTTTTTTGTGACTATTTTACTATACTTTTTTGTGGGAAAGGATTTTGGTTTTCTCAAGTCAATAGCTAATATGGTTCTTAGTCATACTTTTGTGATATGTTATAAATACATGTGATCTGCTGTAATTTTGTAATTCTAACTTCATAATATGATTTGCAAACTTGATATTTTGTGAACAATAAATGTAAACTATGTGCAACAAATGTTTGAGTGTGTGGAAGCAACAGAACATTTGCTCATGAACAGTTTGTGGCTGTGCCGCAGAAGTCGCCCAAGGATTGTTCATTGGAGGAGAGGATTTCACCAGTTCTGACAAGTTCAAGTTTTCATTCAAGGAGGAGGTTGGTTTGTGGATACCTGCAATTGAACAAAGACTCAATTTAATTGTTTTTCTTGTTTTGTAATTTGTGGTGCCCAATATTTTTATAATTAATTGTTTTATCAAAGTATTATGTGAAATACTTTATGATCATGTGTAATTATCATTTTTTTATGTTCTTCATGTAAAGAGTTCACCAAAAATAAGAACTTAGAATTTTGACTTATGTGCAATGTTCTCAGAATTAGATGAAGTCAATAAAGATGTATTTAGTCAATGAGTAAAGAGTATAAAAAATTATGCACTCAGAGGAAGCATTTATTTTATTTTTTATTTTTATTCATTTACTCTTGAAAATGCATTTAAAACTGAATTCAAAATAAAACAAAACAAAATACTCGTTAAAAGTAGGGATATTGCTCATGTGTAAAATTCTTGAAGTTTGCTTTTCAGATTGCTTGTTCAGAATTGTTTGGTGATGCTATTACTCTGCGGGAAAACTGAATGTTGTAACATTATAATTTTATTCATTCATTATCCAAGTTGATACCTCAATAGATATTTTTTGAAAAAATTGAATAAGAATTAACTTTTTAATTTTTCCAAAATTGTGTTGTTCCTAGATATATGTTTTTTACTTTATGAGAATTATGGTCTATATTGTATGTGTGCTATCCACAAACATTTTGAGCGATAGATTATGATAATGTTAAATATGCTACAATGAGTATAATTATGAAGGATACTTCTTAGGATGCGACAATTCATTTTCTACTTGATTCTCCATTTCTTAACTTTTCTGTTTAAACGTTAGAGATGGCCATTGCAAAACAGTGTGTTTTCTTTATTATCTAATTTTTGGTGCATTGCAATCATAAATAGATCATATTTTGTTTTTGTAATAAAAGTGTTACTTTGGAAAGCTGTCTTTTATTATTTGGATTGCACATTGTCTGAACTTCAAAAGTAGTGATTTATTTAGTAAATTATGTATTAGTTATTTTTAATATACAGCTCAGTTTTAAAATATTTGACAGTTATGAACACAGCACTTCTGTTCTTACCGTATAACTTTTAATGAATACTTTAAAGGCATTAGACAAAATGCAATCCTCTTGAAGTTTTGAGGAACACTTTGAAGAATGTTTTGTTGAAATAGCAGTTTATAAATTATATTAGGAATATGACATGATACAAAATTTTGTCAAAATATGTATTGTTATTGATTTTGAACGTTTTGGGGATTTATTATGTTATTTCAAGATGAAATTGTTAGAATATTTTTGATTTTCACGGTTTTATGAATTTTTATGTTTGTCTCTCTTTTTCTCTCTCGCTCTCCCCCCCTTCTTTTTTTCTCTCTCTTTTTATTCTTCTCTTTTCATTTTTGTAAGTTTTATTGTTAATTTGTTTAATTAATTTAAAATTAAATTGTTTGCAGTGTAATATCAGTAATGTGAACATTCCTTTTCATAATTGATAGAAGTATTTGATATCAGTATCTATGTTGTTTTAGTGTAAAGGTAATAACAAATATGTGTGAGTTTAAATCAAATAATGCTGTATATGTTTGAAAAATTTTCTATGTATTAATAAACATGTATCTATTTCCAATTGTGATGTATATAGAATATGTAAATATTCCAGAAGACTTGATAAAATTGTTTTGCTGGGTTGGATACTGCTTTCTTTATTACATGAAAAGAAAAGACTGATGAATTTTATTGTTCTCTAAGTGAAATTTTGTTTTCATTGGTGTTAAGTATATTTGAATACTAAATAATTTCTTTACTAGTCGAGAATGAAATAAAGTATTAAATATGTCAGGTTCAGGCCAAACAGTTTGAATTGTTTCTGGAACAATGAAAGGAAATGTGTGCCCAGGTGCTCCTTCCCCCTTCTTTTTACTTGCTTTTTCTTCTCTTCTTTTCTGTTATGTCTCAATTGAGACATATCTCTGATATCTCTCTATTGCAGAATCATATTCATTATTGTCACAAATATGTTTCTTGTAATGAAATATTTCCAAGGATTAAGGAAAATGAAGATTGTTAAATACTTTGTAGAAATGCACTTAATCAGAAGTATTATTATTTTAATTGATGTATGTAAATAATCTCTCTCTTTTTTTCACAAAACGCATTAATAATTGTCACAATGGTAAAAACTTATTTCTGCCTTTTCATTCTCTTTTAATGTTTCCTTGTTTCTTTTTTTCCTTCTCTTTTTTCTCTGCTTATTACATAACGTTCTGTTCAGCTGTTCTGGAATGACAATGTCATATCTTCTATAATTTTATGTTCATACTGTACCTGAGCACAATTTTTCTTGATTGAACAAATGTGTATACTTGATATGAACGTATCAAAAATAACTAATGTAAATGCTCTAAAATATAAAAGTGGGTAGTAATATTTGTTTTTCTATTACTCTTGTGTTTTTTTGCTAAATTGGTTGACTTAGTTTCATGTTTTAATAAATGTCATGAAAAGTTTTGCTTCTGATTTATATGTGTATGTGAAAGTTAATTGCATATTTGTAAACAGTATTTATAAATGTGAAGGTATATTTGTAAACAATATTTATGAATGTAAAGGCAATGGCAAGGCATAAATGAGAACATACAGGGCATTTAGGAGGAAGTTTCAACCAAAGTGTTGTTTTTAATGTTATTGAATATTTATGTCTATCACACTTCAATTTTAAATTACTAGAACAAATTTTTTTCATGTACACGCCTAATTATGTAAAATCACTTATAATAGATTAGTTTTTTGAAGTTCATTGACAAATAGCGATATTAGTCACAGGCTATTCAGTGGCATGTGGATCCAGTCGTAGGTTACTGAGGGCCAGAGCAGAGCCTTCAGCCTGCAGTCAGCATGTCATGGTGCATCTTTGCAGAATGGTGTGAATGCTTGTTGCAGGAGTGGGTAAAGACAGACATTTGAAGAGATTATCAAAAATCATGGCACTAGAGAAGAATGCACTCTGAGTAGGCCATGGGCATAATTGTGCATGATGTGTTGACAGGCAGGTGGTGTCTATCTCTGATGTATGCAAAACTGTCCCCAATGTTGCATTTGTAGGTTTTATTTGGAATTTGTAAAAATATGATTTTTTAACAGGAGAAATATGTTTGTGGAAGATTGAATTTTATACAATCCACTAATGGCATATTTATAACGCATTTAACCCCACACCCCCAGATCTTTATCATTATTTTTGAATGGTACGTATCTGTAAGAATGTTCGACTTGTTTTACTGCTCATTTTCATAATTAATCTAGAATGCCTTACACTAATACAATATGATAAATAGTACAAAGATTATTGAAAAGGTGAAAATAAATCTTTTGAATTTGATATTCAATGTAGAGAAAATAAAAGTTTTTAAAATTGATAAATAAATTTCCATCTTTCAGCAATGTTAACAAAATTGGTATTGTCATATTTATAGATCTGCATTTCCTGTAATGCATTTATAATTTTTGTGTACAGTGGTGTGGAAAGAGAACTGGGTGAAATATTGATTACCCTCTCTCAAATTCTTAAACAGTCAATTGTTCATCATTGATTTTAAAGACGGCTCTTAATGGTTCCTCTTTACATCTACTCTTTCAATAAGCCCTAATAATAAAGTATAAATCATTATAAGAAATAATTTCTCAAATGGAATGCTGTGTAAATTGTATTGTTCTAGTTCTGAAGTGATATACAATTAATTTCTTTTACTATTTTCATTGATATATGAATTAGTCGCCAATGACTGTTCAGTTGATGATACTTTAAAGAAATAAAATGTTTAAAATGTTGCTCTGTATGTTCTCTCAAGGCAATATTTTTAGTTAACAGCTCAATACTTTGAAAGTATTTGTATAAACATATCAATGGATTCATGTGTAACTCATTGCAATTTTCCAGTTTTCATAATTCACATCTCTATTCATATCTACCAGTTCTATGAGAGATTCGAAGACTGTTCTACAAATTCACTCAAAAAAATAGTATGCTAATTGTAAAATAAAACAATAATTTCCCCCAAAATTCTATAATTTTATGTGAACATAATTTTTTTAAAAGTTTTGTTCTTAATTTGCTCCCGAACAACATAAAATCTTTAGGTAATTAAATATTTTAACAAAAACATTTTTCATGAATGAATCTTAGTATGCTATATGTTCATGAATTTTTAATAAATTAATGTTAGCAGAGGGGTAAAATATAGCGAGAAATGGTATATTGTTGCAAATATGTTAGGAGACATGCCTGTGGTTGGGATTGCAAACTAAAGAAATTGTGCATTTTATCTAAATTTCTATATTAAATTGCGTTTGTATATTTGGAGTTACCATTACAAGTAAAATATTTAGAAATAATAATACCAAACATCAATAAAGATATCTTCTTAGTTCCTCTAGTAATTCTACATAAAATGAAAATGGTTTATTCATGGTTCATTGTACCTTGTATTCGGTGTAATCTTTATACATCGAAAATCAGATATGCCTTGGATATTTGAAGATTAAATCACACATTTCACAGATCAATGCAACTGAGTAATATAGTATCTCTTATTAAGTATAATTCTACGTTGATTTGATGAGAAAGCCATAAAATAGCACTTCTAGCATAGTTTTGTGGATGTATGTTTGTGGTATCTCATTTGTTAATTTGTAAATATGGATTAAATTAATGTTTTGCTTTAGAATGATATGCTCATTATGAAATGGCTTAAATAGTTAAACATTGAGGGAAACCTACTCTACATCTGTGATTTTTGTGTGATGCATGCTCATTTATGGAGAAATGAGAAATTAATATTTCAAATGACAATATTATGCTTGCAAAAAACTAGTATTCAGAAATAAAATAGAAAATGCAGACCATGCTTTTTATAAATGAAATGTATTGTCTGTGTGAAAATTAATTATTTGTTTAAATATGACTGACAAGTTTTTATTTTATTAATATTTTAAAAAGTGTTTGTTATTTATTCCAAAAAAGTAAATTCAAACCTAATGTCACGATCAGGCCTAGGATTTGTGTGTAATTAATTACATACTCATTCACTGTATGTAATTAATAATAATAATAATAATTATTATTATTATGATTATTATTATTATTATTTACATACTCGTTCAGCAGCAAAAATACTGCTGAACAAAACCCCGCAAAATGGTTTTCAAAAAAGTAGTATGCACACTGCTCACAAACAACGTATAAAACCCTTAAGTAATTAAATATTTTAACAAAAACATTTTTCATGAATGAATTATAGTATGATATATTTTCATGACTAAATCATAGTATGATGCATTTACAGAGATCAACAGTTCTTTCCATACCTAGAATATCAAAAAGGTAGCTTTTCCGTAATGCAACCTGGGAATAGCAAATTTGATGGCAGGTGGCCTCTTCTGTGGAGCTTAAGCAGTGACAACACTTAATATGAGAATTCAGTCACTACTCAGTGTGTGAGAATAGGCGGAACAACACAATCAAATATTTGTTTCTAAGTCAAAATTGAAACTTTTTTTCTTTTGAGTTTCTTGGTATCTAATGAAACTAGTGAAACATCTAACATGGCTGGAGACTGCACAGTTATCTTTCAATATCTTTGTGCATTGGAAATTTGTAGTACAGATTTCTTTCTTCTTTAGTTAAAATCAAACTTTTGCCAAAAGTTCATGATCTTTTTGAAATTATTTTAAACATTTGTTTATCTGCATTTGTCCATATTTCCAGGTATTTAAGGGAAACTCTCATATGGTTGTATGTTTTAATAATTTTTTTGCAATACATTCTGTATTCTTAGAAAATTATTTGTGGGAGATTATTGTTAACTTTTAATGCAATTTTAGTGGTGAATTATTTTGGTAAATCTGGATTGCGGAGTTAAGATTGTCCGCGATATTCTGATGTAGAGTCAATTTTTAACGAATGCAGAGTAAAATTGAGACAAAAGGCACAGTTTCACATTTGAATTTTTATAACAATGTATTGAAACTCTCGGTTTCGTAAATTGTCAATTGTGGAAAAGGGATTAAGAAACTTTCTTTCTGAAACACAAAAATGTTCAGTCAGTTTTATCACGAAATTATGAAATCTTGTTCTGTGACTAATGTTAAAACCATATTATTCGGCTTTTCTATTTTTGAAACTTTAACATTTGTTTAATATATTATCTTCTCTATTTTCATCTTTTGATTCAATTTTTTATCCTTATTTGGATAGTGTTTGTTTGAATTTTAAAGTGAATATTTTTGATGGTTAGTTTGTAAATCGGCGATTCCATCATATTATGTGTGATTGAAAAGACAAAAAGATCAGCAAAATACTTCTAAATCAATTTATTTACATAGTTTTCTTTCTGTTATAATTAGTAATAGGAACACATGAAAACCAAACACTATCAGTTATCTTTAAAAATAATTACTAATGTTTTCATATTATATTGTGTCAGCAAGTAGCCTTTTGTTTTCTTCTTAATTTACAGAAACCAAAAATCCTCTTCAGGAAAGCAATTGATGTATTCACAAAGGTTTCGTGAACTTAATGAATATTAGCGATGAATGTTAGTTATAGATAATTATCATGATGTGAATTGAATATTGTACCAGATTTCAAAAAGAGAGAATTATGGTCATAATGAGACTGATTTGTGAACTTGAAACAAACATTCTACAGTTTGAAATAAATTAAGGGAACAAATACAAGTCAAAACCTTTCAATTTGTCTACATGTTATTTTTATAGCGCTTCCAAGCTAAATTTAGATAAAAAATAGTGTGAAATCCTTTATTTTGCTTATTAATTTTTCAAGTATAGTGATAATTGTATCAAAATCTGCTATGAAAATCAAATGAATTGTAATGGTTCTGTAATTCTGGAAACTTCATCAATTTAGCTTCTTTTTATCTGTCAGATTCACAGCAACTCTAGTGTCAGAAACAGGTTTGAATATATAGTTTTTCTTTTTTCCAAGTATCTATATTCCTCTTTCCGGTCTTTAAAGAACAAGTGTTCCCAATTTTATTGCATTTTTGTCATCCAAAGAATTTTATTTGTCACATTAAATCATATCTTGAGCATACTGCAGACATTCAATTTTTCTTCATTGTGTTGTCCTTTTCATGGAATCAATCAAAAATACTGTATTTCATTGTGGCAAATAGAGATTCGTTTTTACAAGTAAGGATGCCGACGGTTTTGTTAGCTCATCAGTCTACTACTTGTATTTCTTTTCATAATTTACACCAATTTTCTTTTAAGAAAATAATTGGTCTAAATTATGTTGTGCAGTGTTTAAAAACATTGTGAACTGGTTCTTTTTATCAGTTTTATTATGTATGTCAATTCAGAATGCAGTTTCATTTTATTTTTTGTCATCTGTATTTCTGAACAATTTTCTTGTTTTTGTTTCATTATGACGTTACACATCTGCATGGATTTTGATAAACTATCTCAAATGAATTGATTGTATTTTTATATTTAAAATTACTTGAAAGTTTGAGTTCAATCAGGCACTGTAAAAACAGCCTATTTTGGCCTTGCGGTATTGCGCCTCGACAAAAGAATGATTGAATCAAATATATAGCCTTTTTTTTTAATTTCTGTATTGAAGGCAGTTATAAATTTAAGATTTTGTTGCAGCTAACTTGAATTATCAGACTTTTAAAAAAATATCAGTAGTCTTATCACTGTTCTCTGTGTTGTCTTTTTAATTTTTTATTTTAATCATCGTGGTTTATTGCAGATTTATTTCAGTAATGAAATTGGTTTCCTCTTTCCAATAAAATTAGTTAGTTTTTCTTTCATTTTTGAGAGAATTGTGATTTAAAATAGGAAGATGGAATATCTGTTCTGTCATGGGTAGCGATTTGAAATTTCAGAATGGTGCTTCTCTAACAGAACTACCTTTTACAGCCAGTTGCTGATATCGTATGGAATGCGAACAGCTTAATTTTTACAATATATTTTTCTAGCTCAAGCTTCTAATTTTCAAGCTGCATAAACTGAATGTTGCTTATACAGTGCGCCAGGAAAGTCTCTGTAGTGGCACCTTGGGGCTTGCATCAAGAATTATGTTGGTAGCAGCATGTAATAAAAGAAAATGTAAATACTGTATTCACCACAATTATCATCAATGCTGTAAGTGTTGTCCCCTTCACTTGTTTCCCAGTTATATGTTTGCTATCAACATCATTTCCATTTTAAATAGGAGGCCCTGACTCGGCCCAGTGTGGAGAGACTTTTCTGGCATACTTTATATATTACATTCTAATAATCCATGTTTTACCTTTGAATACTGAATGAATTTTTCTTTATTTCTTACAATGATTTAGAGATGTGAAATAGTTACCCACAGTATGCTATTACAGGAGTTTCCTAAAAAAAGAAACTTCACTATCCTGAAAAAAGAATGTTTTCAATTCCACTGATATTTTTAGGAAATCTGATATATTTTAAGTAGGTTGGGGGTGTAATTTATTATATTAATTAAGGCCAGTAAATTTTGTAATGTGTGTTTTATATTTTATATGAATTCATTGTAGACAAGATACCCCTGGTGTTGTTTCTATCTTTTGAATAACTGCTTTTACTTTATTCCTTTATCACTCTTTCCAGTCACTGGAGACAAGAAACCATTATTCCTACATCCCTTCATTTATGTGTTTCTAATCCAAAGAGTATTCTAACACTTATTGATAATATGAAGCATAAATGCCAAACGTGCCTAATTGTAAAAAAGTATGTACGTCAAAGAAGTAAATGGATTCTCTTTTGTTTTTTGTTTTTTTGAGATGTCTTGTTTTGTGATAAAAGTGGAAGGATAAATCTGTACATAAAATTACATAAAAATCCTTTAGCATAATGCCGCAACCATTAAAGTTAACTGCAATTCCTGTCTAGAAGAGTTCCTGCTTACAAGACACAAAATGTCCTAAGTGGGTATGTAGTTTCCTTCATATTTTAAAACCTAAAACCTTATTGATTCCCATCTGTACGAAATTTATCATTGTGTTGTGACCATACTAATCAAACCATGTACTTATTTAATAGTTCCAGTGATTTTTTTCCATGTGTTTCTCTTATAGAGTGTGTAGTGTCTGTTGTTTTGTGATTGTGAAGTTTTAGTGAATGGTGGTAGATATTAACTGATTTTGTGCGTGCTTAACTAGCAATGTATGTCAATGCGTTTGCAGAATATCAAATGTTCCATAGTGCTATTATATCACCTAGATTTCAGATACTGAGTCTTAAATGAACTGGAACTTTGTGTGTGAAAGATGGGGCGTGATTTTTGGGGGAACAAGTGACTGGCAATCATCCGCTGTGATTCTCAATGTTGTAAGTTGCATCCTTCAGAGTGTGTTAATTGCTGTCATGTTGACTGTGTTTGAAGTTTCCTCGGAAAATCGGAGCGTTTTTAAAGGTACAACCATTCTACAATTTTTCTACAGCATTTTCGCCAGACGCAGCCGTCAATGCTCGCTATTTGAGCGTCGATTTGCACTGTTTGAATGATCGAGCTCTTTCTCGTAAGTGCTAATATTTAATTGAATATTTTTTAATGCAGCTTTTTTTCTTTGGTACCTCCGGCTCTCCACTGCTCCAGCTGCCCTTCTGATTTTCTTGCATGTCCTTCCGACATTCCCTTTCCATCACATTGCTTTAGCTCTTGCCTTTTTCCTAATTTCCTTTTCGATATTCACCATCTCGTATTACTTGTTTCCTGATAATATTTCGATTATTTAGCCGATTTTACGAGTACATTATCTTGCAACACTACAACCAACATGCGATGTCATTTCGTGATCGATGTAAGATTTCTTGAACTATGAAGTATCGTCGCATACATTAGTCCAATTACATGCTCCGAACTCCTTTGCACGCATTCAACAATTTCCAAAAAACATATCCGTTACTTGCAACTGCTGTGACTAACTCCTTCAGTGCAACCCACTTGCGGGAGAGGATTCTGACGCCCGACAAGGCTGGCGAAAAGTGGGCGGGGTAGGAGCCGGAGGTAGGAGAGGCGTACGCGACCGCGCCTGCCTTCAAGCGCGCGCGCGCTCTTACGCCCGTTATGCTTGCAGGTACGGGGGCGGAGGCGGCACGTCGTCGTCGGACTACCGCGGGTACGGCGGCCGCGACCAGCACCACCGCCTGGAGCCGCTCATGTCGGCCGCGATGTACCGCAGCAGTGGCAGTTCCCGCTACGGAGGGTACGACGCGGCAGCCGCCGGAGACACCACGGCCGGCCACTACGACTCCCGGGCGATGGCGGCGGTGGCGCCGGCGGGCGACGGCTCGGGCGCGCAGGCCTCCGCCGCCGACTACCTGGCGCCGCCGGGCCTGGAGCGGCCGCCGTCGTACCGCGGCGCGCCGGGAGCCTCCGGCGACTGGGAGCGCGCGGACAAGGAGCGCTACGGGGAGGACGGGCGCGGTCGCTACTACTACAGCCCGCGTCGCGGCGGGCGCGGCGGCTCGGCCAGCCCGCCGCCCCCGCCGCCGCCGGTGTCGTCGTCGACGTCGTCGTCCCGCGCGCGCGGCGCGTCGCGCGAGCGCTACTCGTCTGGCGAGCGGCGCGGGCGCATGGGGGCCGGCGGCGCGCCCCACGACCGGCGCTCGGGCGGCGGAGGGCGCAGCGGGCGCGGCCACAGCGCGGCCCCACGCGAGGGCAAGGACGGCGGCGCGCCCGGCTCGGCCGCCGCCGCCGCCCAGCAGCACCAGCCCGTGGAGGCGCTGGAGGCCGGCACCACTCGCGACAAGGAGGGCGGCGGCGGGCGCGACCGCGAGCGGGAGCGCGAGCGCGTGCTGGTGGAGGTGCGCAAGGAGCCGTCGGTGGAGCGGCGACCGCGCGGCGGCGGTGGCAGCGGTGGCGGCGGAGACAGAGAGCCCCCCTCTGCAACGCCTGCGCTCGCATCCAACAGCTCAGATAAGAAAGCGACCAAAGAGAAGAAAAAGAAAAACAAAAAAGAACGGGACGGCGACAAGAAGAAGAAGCGCAGCAAGGAAAAGAAAGAAGCTGCGGCCAGTACGGGCTCTCGCTCGAAAGACGGCACGGTGTCGGATAGCGGCAAAGAGACGCCTTCGGACGCCCGGGGCAAAGAGAACAGCGCCCCGGAACCGCGCGCCGACGACAAGGATAACAAAGAGCGCGAACGGGAGCGAGACAAGGATCGCGAACGCGAAAAGGACCGCTCGCGCGACAAGGAACGCGAGCGGGAAAAGGAGCGAGAGCGCGAACGCATGGCTGAGCGCGAGAAGGAGAAGGAGCGGGAGGAGAAAAAGGAACGCGAAAAGGAGAAGGAGCGGGCCAAGGAGCGAGAACGAGAACGGGAGCGAGAACGAGAGCGGGAGCGGGAGCGCGAGCGCGAGCGCGAGCGGGAGCGCGAGCGCGAACGCGAGCGCGAACGCGAACGCGAACGCGAGCGCGAACGCGAACGGGAGCGCGAACGTGAAAGGGAACGTGAGCGCGCCCTAGAGACGACGCCCCCGCCGAAGGCCGGCGTGGCCGACTTGGTGCCGCCGGGGACGGAAGACGACGGCGTGGACGACGCGGGCGGCGGACTGTCGGGGGCCGGCGGAGAGCGCCCGAAGCAGCAGGCCGTGAAGGCCCCTCTGCTGCGCACTTTCGACGCCCCGCCCACCGAGAGCCTCATCGACGGGCTGTACAGCGACATGGAGGACGCGCGCATCGACGACGCGGTCATCGCCAGCTACGGGCGCGCCGCGGCGGTCAGCGAGCAGCCGCCGCCGCCGGGCGAGCCCGGCCCGCCCGGCACCCAGACTCCGCCCACGCCCCAACAGCACCTGCAGCAGCGCACGCCGGAGCAGGGGGCGGGGCCGGGGCAGGAGCCCGAGCCGTCCGACACGCCGCCCCTCAAGTCGCCCGACTCGCTGGGGCAGACGCAGGCGCAGCTGGAGCGAACGCCCCCGCGCGCCCAGGATCAGCAGCAGGACGCACAGGTAGGCGCGGAGGACGCCCACGCCCACCGAGGCGGCGGCGGCGGCGCGTCATAGTGACATTCCTTCTCCAATCCTCTCTTTCCTACAGCCCTTGCATGAAATATACAAACTAACTTGTTGGCGAATGCTCATCATTTAGTTGTACCTGAAGAAAATAGTATGCTCTCGAGAAAGCGATTGCTATTTTGTATAGAGTTATTGGGTGGTGTCACCAATAGCAATTTGGAATTGCATGAGAAACAGAATTAGTCACTAGTGTGACAAAAATGAATTAGAGTCATCATTGCAAATCGTAGGTTTGATTTTATGTGATAGAGAATACAAAGAATCGTCTTGTTTCATTATTATCTAGTCAAATTTTTTAAACCTTATTTCATGAATGATAACACGTTTCTCTCAGAATATTTGTTTTACCAAGAGTAATACTGAAGGTATTATTGTTGGGAAATTTTGCGTTTGAATTTTAGTTCATTGAATGCATGAATGTGATTGAATTAATCTACTTGATTTAATTGCAAAGAATTGTGTGCAAATGATATCAAACCAAGAAGGCATTTGTACATTTACTGAATTCATTTCTTTATATGCTTATATTTAGTTGTGCAACCTATCCAATGATAGTCTTAGTAGAAACCAAGTTTCATCAGGGTTATCATGAATAATGATCTCTCAAATTGCTACTGTTCTTTTATATTTTTCAGTGTCACATTCTGTGGAATCCTTTTGCATGTTTGGTAACTTCAGTATTGTTAAATGTCTTGGTAGAAACTCTGTAGATAAATATTTATAATTAAAGTAGGAGTGTAAATGATCTCAAATCTTAATGAAGGTTAATATTTCCAAAAGTTTGTACTTATTTTTCCAAAATATACTTTTCAATGAAACAATTTAATTGAGTTTTAATAGTAGTTTTTAGTTCAAAATGGTACATGATGAATGTCACTTATTTCTTTACAGACTGTTTTGCTAATTATTTCATTTTGTGGAAAGAAATACTTTGATCCTTGATTATTTTGTATAGAAAAGCAAAATGATAAGCAAATATTAAAGGGTTTAAAATGTTCTTCTGATGTTTTTTGGAGATTTTATCTTGAAACTTCAATGATTGAAAAAATTGATTAGATTGAAAAATATAATTTGGGGAAAGTCATGTCCTTATATTGTATTTCAAACCCACTCCATTTTTTTATTTATTATTTTTAAAAGAATTGTATTACACCTTAATTCTTCAATCTCTGGGATTCGTACTGCACTTAATTTTAAAGAGAAAATATCCAAAGTCCCACACTATGCTATCTGATATTTTCTAAATAAACAGTTAGCTTCTTCTGACTTTTTTAAAATTCCTATCATTTTTGTGACTATCTGCTAAAATCATAAGATATATTTTAGATCCTCCAATGCAATTTTTTCTTCATGATCCTTGCTTACACTGCAATTATTGATGAAAGTATGTGCATCATGTGAGCTTTCATAGTGTACATCCATTATTTTTCACCTAGTTAAGTTTTAAAACTACATCTCGTGGAAGATTTCTTTCCATTATGCTTCTTTCTAGGATTGTTGTAATACTATAATTATTTGATTCAAACAAATATTTCTTAAATTTTAAAAGGGTTCCACTTCTTCTATTTTCCATTTGGAGCATCAATTACACAGTTTCTGAACTAAATATTTTGTTTTATAAATTTGAAATTATATTGTTTGTTCTTCTGATAGACTGTGGTTCTCTCATTTCTTTAAAAGAAACTTTCTTTCAGCACCCCTCACTTCTTCCACTTCTATTTTCCATTTGGAGCATCAATTACACAGTTTCTGAACTAAATATTTTGTTTTATAAATTTGAAATTATATTGTTTGTTTTTCTGATAGACTGTGGTTCTCTCATTTCTTTAAAAGAAAGTTTCTTTCAGCACCCCTCACCCCCTTGGTCAGTTAGTGTGTAATGTTTTTGATAGATTACACCATGATCTTTTTTCCTGAAATATTTGCGTGCAGGTGTCATGATTCCCTGGCTTTTTCTAGGGTATTAATGTTTGTACATGTGAGGAGAGGAAACATTTGTTTCTGCACTATTGACACCGTAAAGCAAGATAATGCCAGTTGGCTCACTGTCAGATGTCGATATCCTATGTCAATGGAAATATTGCATGTTGAGATAGTATGGGCTTATTTGTCACTATTCTTGACAGTCGTATTGAAAGACAGAGTAAGTCGTTTAATGGACAGTAAAATTATTTTGTGAGGCAAGTTTCAACCTTAGGATTGGCTACATTGATCAGTGCTTCTAGTTGATACATAATGCAATAGAAACAGGTTTTGCTATTTGTGTACTAGAAGTGAATCGGTACCGTACTTTTCATAAATTTTGTAAGTGTTATCGGCCGAAAACTTTTCATTCGGTAACAAAAAACTTTGTCTGAAGTAAAACTTTGGGGTAAGTATATCTGCATGGTGATATGAACAGATACAAATCAATTTCCTTCATTTTTCTGTGTGATTTGTCAATGAAGTTCAGGAAAATTAAAAATGTTACTAACCAGGGGAGACTTGATACTTTCGAAAATGTCAAAAACGTAAAAACAGGAGCCTGGCGTATGGATGAAACAACGTAGGAAATATATTCTTAAGACGTTTCTCCCCCACCATCCACATCGTGTTCAGAAGTGGCGTGTGCCTTATATTAAACAGTATTCGAAAAATGTTGAATCCTGTCTTAGGCTTAATTTTAGTACTTTTCCTTAATGAAAAATTGTGGGTCATGGAGATGTCTCTGAAATTACTCTTCAATTCTTCTGCATACTGGAGATGATCAATGATGCATCATTCCGTCAGAAAATATTTAAATTTTTATTTTATTTACAAAACTAAAAGGAGCAATCCCTCGAAGTGTTAAAAAAAAGTCTTTGGATGACTGCTATTTTCCATGTTCTTCTGGAAAAGAATGTTCGAGTAAAGCAGCCAGAGTACACCTTTTCGCCTGTTCGGTGCAATATCTTACAGAACTAAGAATAAATTTGAATGGCGGATTGAGCAACTCTCCTTATCCTCAATGCGACACTTTACCAGTTGGTCAGTGTAAAATCCTGGCCCGTAATGTAGTTTTGTAGTTCATGAAAGTTTTTGACAGGAGCATGGTTGTTATTGTTCGTTGGCGTTTACAGATGCTTATCGAAGCAAAGAACGGAGTCGTGTTTACACGATGGCACGAGTACATTCGCTGACGTAACTAGCAACATATCAAAATAGCACTTGCCATAATGAGAATTTTGTGTTATATTGGCTGTTAATTAGCTCACAATGAGAGATCCACGATCGTATATATTCGTTACGGTGCTTCTACTCTCCTTGTAATTAAGTAATCGTTCGTGAATTATACATTGAACGCTCATTTTTCCGTATTTTTAAAAAGTTTGTGTCATAGGTTTAGTTTGAGTAGTCATTTGATGGGTAGAGTTTTGGAAATTAATCTGACGTTACTTCGAAGGTTTCCATTTGTACGGAGGCCAGTCAGAAAGTAATACCTCCTATTTTTTCTACTTATATAAAATTTAAATAAACAAGTTTTATTTAAAACATGCGAAAAAATAACTCTTATTTTGGTAGTCTGTCAGTCTTCCGCATCCGTAAGCGCCATGAAGTGCGATAGAGTGAGGAGTTTCAAACAGTTCTTAATGCTGACTAGAGAATTTGCTTGCACAGACGAAGGCACCGCATGCCAGCCGCGATAACCTAAGGCTCCTCATGTTTCAAGGGCGGGGAGAGGGGAGGATGCGCGTCTGGACGGTCGGTGGGCACCGCACAATGTTGCGGTGAACTGTCTTTCTCTGGTCGTTCGTAAGTTACACTTCTCTCAGGTTCTTATGAAAATGGAGTGTGTTTAATGATCTAGAAGTTGGCGGTTTGTGTGTCTTATAGAACAATTATTAAGGACGGAATTTCGTAGTATTGGGATTTCAGAAAATCTCAAAATAAGACAACGGTAGAGGCAGCTTCCACAAAATGCGGTATACTTAAAATAATGTTCAAGATTTGCCAGTGATGTCGGCGCTGTTAGACGATGGGTTTGTCGCTATACGAATCTGAAGGGTTAAACACCGTTGGCAGACGAGAAGCGGAGCGGCAGGTCGGTGACCGCAGACTCTCCACGCAACATTCAACAAATCGATGACATCGTTCGTGGTGATCGATGAGTGATGACTGCAGATGAATTGAGGGAGATAATGCGGCACAATTCATCTGCAGTCACCCAGCGCTCTACGCGAATTATGTCATCGGCTTTCTGAATGTTGCGTGGAGTGACCAGTCAACGACCTGTCGCTATGCTTTTCGTTTGCCAACGGTGTTTTCCCTTCGGCTTCGTTACAGCGACGAACCCATCGCCTAACAGTCGCCGACATCCACTGTTGCATCACCTTACACATTTTCTTGAATTCGAATGGGCATTTCACCTTATGCTTTCGAGAATTCAATCACACAACGCTGTCTCACACGAACATCAATGTCGGCCATTTTGGAAGCATTTGTTGGGCTGCCACATGTTGACGCAAAACATTTCCACTACAGTGGATTGAAGAAGAAGGTTTGAGGAATAGTGCCAAATTCAAAGTTTTCACGTCACTAATTTAATTTAAGTAGAAAACATAAAGCATTACTGTTTGACTGACCCTCGTATTTTCTTTCTCCCATCTTGGATTCTACAAACGGTTATCGTGTTGCAGGTACGCAACTCGCTGTAACCAGTGCACGTATGTCTTGGTAACGTACTCCGTACTGTGGATACCGGATGATTATTACGAGTAAATCGAATAATAGTCCGGTTCTGAATAGTCCTTCCTTTTACACTTTATTTGAGTTACTTTTCAGTAATATGTGAGACCCAGAAATAACTACTGAAAATTCGAACATTGGTAATAATATAAAATAGTACTTGGATAAAGATCTTATGTTTTTGTTTTCTCGTATGCGAGTTGCTTTTATTAAATTGAATCTTCTTTAAATAATGAATTTCAAAATAAATATTTACTATGGAATGACACATTTTTTCATTCATCAACTTATTATACGCAATAGCTCCTTTCAAAGTTACCCGACATGTTCTTGTATTTTTTATTAATATTACTAATTCACTACGCTCATTTAATAGAACCATATTCTATTAAAATTAACAAGGGATGTGCGTTTTAACTTCCCAATGAACGCGTATGTCGCTACCTTTTTTCTTGGGTGAGGGCGAGACTTAGAGTATATTACTGAAGGGTATAGAAACGTATTTTAGAAATTCATTTTTTATTCGCGCGCATTTCATCGTTATAGGTGTCATTAGACCGGTAATCATTTCTTGTGGGTCATTAGATTTCTTAAATACTGAATCTTGGGCCCCTTATACAAAATAGTCTTGAAATTATAGCAAAGTTGACCCTACAACGCAATGGAACCATTTAGCCTGTTATTGCTTAAAGGTATTGGTGGTAGTCAATTAAATTCCTGTGAGATTGGTCGTTTATTATCAGTATAACGAAGATTAAACTTCTCGTTACAACTTTTCGTGCATCCAATAATACATCGTGTTTTATCTCATGAGCTGCGCTTGTTGTTTCCGCAGACTCCCCAATCCAACTCGCGGCCCACGCCGCCCAGCCCGGTGGTGCTGGCGCCGCTGCCCGCGCCATCCAAGTGGGAGCTAGAGGACGAGGTGGAGGAGCGCGCGCCGGCGCCCGCGCCCGCCATCACGGCACCGCCGCAGCCGCCGGCGCGCGTCGTCACGTCGGAGGTCATCAAGCGCGCGGAGAACGCCATCTTCCAGAAGGCCATCAACGCCATCCGCCCCATCGAAAAGAAACCGACCGGGTCGGCGGCGGCCGCCGCCAGCGCCGCGGCCGCGGCGGCCGCCGGCGACAAGAAGCGCGGCGCGTCGGGCAGCGGCGGCGGCGGCGAGGCAGCCGGGGCTGAGGCGGCGGCGGCCGGCGGCGGGTCGGCGCGCGACGCCCGGGAGCCCCGCGACGCCCGCAAGGCCCCGGCGTCGCTCACCATCACGGTGCCGCTGTCGGCGGGCCACAGCGAGCGCTCCGTGGAGCTGGCGGGCGCGCCGGGCTCCAAGCGCAACAAGACGTGGCAGGAGGACCGCTCGCCGCCGCGCGTGCCGGCCAAGGAGCGGCTGGGCGCGCGCGTCGACGACATGCCGTCGTCCTCCCGGGACGCGCGCGACGGGCGCGAGCAGCGCGACCCCAGGGACGGGCGCGAGGCGCGGGAGTCGCGCGCCGGCAAGCGGCCCGGCAGCCGCGAGCGTGCGGCGGCCAACGCTGCGGCGGGCGCGGGCGGCGCCGGCGGGGCGGTGGGGCTGTCCTCGGCGGCGACGCGCGTCGCGCCGCCCGCCAGCAGCGTCAAGAGCACCGTGGAGCGGCGTTCGCGCTCGCGCTCCAGGAGCCCCCGGCGCACGCGGCCCGCTTCCAAGGAGTCCGGCGGTGGAGGCAGCGTGGGCGGCGGCGGGCGCGGCCACCGGCCGCGCAGTCGGCCCCGCGAGCGCCCGCCGCCGCCGGCGTCGTCGTCGTCGGGCGGCGCGCCCGCGGGCGCGGGGCAGGCGACGCGCGCCCGCGAGGTGCGCTCGCCCACGCCGCCCCCGCGCGAGCGCAAGGCACGCTCGCGCACGCCGCCGCCCCCTTCGCGCGCCGTGGCGCCCGTGGTGGTGGCGTCGGCGGTGGCGGCGGCCGCGGCAGTCAGCAAGGAACGCGAGCGCGCCAAGTCGCGCGACCGGTCGCGGGACGGCGGCGGCAGCGGCACCGCCAGCACGGACAAGGCCGCGCGCGACCGCTCCCCGAAGGCGGCCAGCAAGCACAAAGCCAAGAAGAAGACCAAGAACCGCACGCGCAGCGAGAGCCGCTCCAGGAAGCGCTCCGGTGGCGGCGACCGCGAGAAGGAAAAGCGACGTCGCGAGAAGAAGCACCGCAAAGACAAGGACAAGGCTACCAAGAAGCACAAGCAGCGCGACCAAGCGGCGGCCGACGGGCCACCGTCGTCCGCTGCCGCGGCGGCCGCTGCCGAGGCGGCGGCGGCGGCTGCGGCGATGGCGGCCGCGGCGGAAGCCGCAGACCCTCTGGCCAGCAGAGACCTCAAGGCGAATCCTCCGTCGGGAGAAGCGCCGCCGACGTCGACGACCGCCGCCGCGCCGGCCGACTCCAAGGCGCGCGCGCGCAACGAGGCTGGCGGGCGGCGAGGCCCGCGCACCGCCGCCGACCGCAAGAAGTCCACGCTGGACGAGGCCAGTTTCGAGCCCGACTACGACGCGTCTTCTTCGCCCGAGTCGGAAGGGGAGGGCGGCGCGGCGGCGGGCAGCGAGTCTCGCAAGGCGGTGTCGAGCTCTCCCGGCGGCGGCCAGCGGCCCGTGAAACGCGTCGCGTCGGACGAGCGCGAAACTGAGCGCAAGCGCGTCAAGCAGGAAAAGAACGACGCGGACAAGGGCCCCGACAAGAATTCCGACAAGCTGTCCAAGGCGGAGAAGAAGGAGGAGAAGGCGGCGCGGAGCGGCGGCGGGTCGGTGGCGGCAGCAGCGAGCTCCCGGCGGCGGGCGCGCTCCTCCAGCGCGGCGTCGGGCGAGTCGGCTAGCTCCGACTCGAGTACCACGTCGTCTTCGTCGTCCTCGTCGAGCGAGTCAGCGTCGTCGGACGAGTCGCGCGGCGCGAGGCGCGGGCGGCGCGGCGGCGGCGGGAGCGGCGGCTCGCGCAAGAAGAGCGGCGGGCGGCGCGGGCGGCGCAGCGGGCGGCGCAAGGCGTCGCGGGCGTCCGAGTCGGCGTCGGACGACTCGTCGGAGGAGGACAGTTCGGCGTCGGAGCGCGGGCGGCGCGGCGGCGCGCGCGCGCCGAAGAAGCGCCGCCGCCGCTCCAAGTCGAAGGGCGCCAAGAAGAAAAAGAAGTCAAAGAGGAGGTGAGCGCGCGCGCTCGCCGCCCGAGACGCGGCCGCGCGCGCCTGCGCTCTGTCGTGAGGCGCACCTACCCCTACCAGGGCGCGCTCGTGTACCAAAAAAGAACTGCGTGGCGAACCGGTGTTTCTTTGAACGTTGCAACGTTCGTCTCTATTCAGTATCTCATTTTCTGAACATAGTGAGAGATGCTTATATAAGGAACTGCATGAATGGTTGATCTAACGAAATGAATGTTGTTTGCAAGAACGTCCTATATATTCATTTTCCAAGTGTACGTGAAGTTCTGAGATTTTAGCTTCGCATGATAGAAAGGCTAGATGCTTCGGTTGGTGTAGTGCAGTACATTTCAAACATAATCAGAAATATTCTGCAATGTGAAATGGTGACGATCTGTGAAAGTTGTGTTTGTATAATGTTACTTCATTCTGACATTTGTTTTGTGCAATTATTTCCATGTCTGATTACAAAGACTCAAAACTTGTGAACATTGTGTCCAGGCAAGCCAGATTGTGTGTTCAGAGAAAGTGAATGAAAAATGTGTATAAAAGTATTGATCAGAATTTATGTTAATTTTAGAATAAATGCCTGAGACTGTACATAACTATGAAAACTTTTGTTTTATTTAGAAACCTATTTGTCAAAATATCACATTTATTTGTGCTTCATCAACATCTTCATCGACAGTATCCAGGTAATCATTTATAATGTTTTTGTTTTTTTTTATTTCTGTTGTCTCAAAGGTATAGTTCTGCGAGTTGAAAACTTCAAATGTGACTTAACATTGTCAATGTCATACAATTTTTGTTTGTTGTTCTGGAATTGCAGCCTCAGAATTAAAAAAAGTTGTCATGAAACATATTCTTTTATTGAAAAAATCTCCTTCATATTCCTATTCTGCCTGTATGTGTAACAATGGCACATTTTTTATTTTAGGGGGTATCCAAGGGCAAACAGGTTTCAACATTAGCAAGACAAGTGCATACCTTTCCCACAATGACAAATTTTGAAGGCATGAATATATATGAATTTCTCCTTCTTTCCCCTCCAAAACCCTTTTTTGGGACCAAGGACCACCAAAATGTCAATTTGTCATCAATTTTTTGCAGTATTTCTTAACTTTCTAATTGACTTCTTCTTCTCTCCCCCCATTTTCAGGTTCTGATAATTTCTGAACAAACTGGGTTACAAAGTCCCTACCTACATCCCTCATATTTCATTGGAAATCCAACCGATATTATGGAATGGCGGTACCCCTCCAAAAATTTAATGAACATCTAAAAATACATTTTGTAGATTACTGTTTAAGATACTTATCTCAATGTTAAAGTGTGTTGTGAATTGCATATGCACCTGCTGCTTTGTGTATAACATAATCAGTGAACTTGTAATTTTACCAATCTGTTTGATACAACCTTGGAGAAGGGATGGGTAATAATTCCCTATCCAGTTATAGCACTGTTTAAAGTTTTCTTGACAGTGGTATTTTATAAATGGTATAAGACTGTCAACTTTCCAAATTTTTTATTTATTTTTTAAAAAATGAAATTGAAAACTGAAGGGTTAGTATAATCTGCACCCATTTTCCTGAGTTCTAGAATCCTACCTCTCTTTTACTCCACATAGTTGAATTATGAATAAAGATTACTACAAGCGGGATTGGCAACATTTGAAAGTCCAAATGTTTAGCATCAGTATCAAAGAAAGCTACTAGCACTGGCAAACTATACATTTTTTTAAATATAGTTCTGTTGATGAAATAACTACCCTTCCTGTCCATCTCGTTCTGCAATTAGTATAAAGAGATCCCAACAAAATGTGTACAAATAGTGAAGCCTCATTTATGATTAAAAGCAAAACAAGGGGTCATTTCAACATTTGCTCATTGGAAATTGGATAAAAAAAACTGAGCAAATTGAGATTGGGGTCATAGACCCCTTTTTAGAGGAAAACTGATTGTTAACAAAACATAAAAACGTGTAGTTGCAGTATTTTAGAAGTTGTGTTTCTAGTCTTTCCTTTGTTTGACTTAAAAAATGTCTCTCTGAAAATGATACTCCTAAACCATTTACAGTTTCTGAAAAACAGACATACTGCTTCCAATTTGTCTTGACTTAAAGGCCCATACATTTGAATAGAATTTTTTTTTTTTTCCTTGGATAAATTCCATTATAGTGTGCCAAATACTAATTTATATAAACATTTTTTTTTTTTTATTCAGAAGAACTAAAAGAGGTCATCTTCGTCAACTTACTAGCTTTATTAAGATAGCCGGCTTTCGACGGCTTTGCCGTCATCGTCAGTCTCGCTGCTTTCGGCAAAAGTCGGTCGACCGACTTGCCGAAAGCAGCGAGACTGACGATGACGGCAAAGCCGTCGAAAGCCAGCCACCTTAATAAAGCTAGTATGTTGACGAAGATGACCTCTTTTATTTCTTCTGATAACAACGTCAACAACACCAAATCAGAATTCCCACAATTTTTTTAATTTTTGAAAATGTAATATATTCAATCTTTTTGAACCACTTGCGCATGGAGTTTGTATAAGCTAGGGACTTGGCAACATAAAGATTTAAAATAAAGTTGTGTAAAGGTTTTTCAGTCTTAAATGGTCTTTGCACTTCTTTAAATCAATACATGACAATATTCAAGAGTTTTGTTCTACAATATTACATTTGCTGCAAAAGTTCAAAATAATCAGTAACGCAATATTTGAAAATTGCCTCGTTAAGGGTTACGAGATTCAATGAGTGCAAAGAAACTTTTATTATCAACTCAAGTTGTTTCATAGTATGCTTATGTTTGTTTGCATTTCTGAATTTGCTTAAGAATTACTAAATGCTTAAAAATTACTAATTTGCTTAAGAATTACCAATACTTGCAGCGATCATACTTCTTTCATTCAGTTCATGTGAAGGGTACTGTTCCATTTGCAGTTACAGATGTGTTCAAATTATGAGACTAAAGCTTTGATGGAGACATTATTTTTATTTTTAATTATAAGGTAGAGAATCAAACTTTTAAGTATCTAATACATTGTTTTTGTTTAACAATAATGTGATGGTGTTTGATAAAGGGAGTTAAGTCCTTTTTTGTGAAGGTGGAATTATGTTGCTTAGAATGTGAACAAATGTATTAAAATGTAAAACTATTGAATGCTTTTGAAACGCTAACAGAAAATGTTTGAACTCACAAAATTTTCTACTCTCCTGCAAAATCATTTTTATGACTTAACTCCCTTGGGCCATGCACCATCGAATTTTTATTAACTTTTCATAGGATTTTTGTATTTCAATGTCAAGAAACTTTTCTTTACTTTCTAATAATAAAAAAATAATTTAATTATTGCCTGCACATTTTCTGTCAGTTTCATTGCTGCACTACATCAAGGTCAGAGTAAAATCTTCCTTTTGCTGCAAATAAGATGGAGTAGTCTTAGCGTTATGAGATGGTACCACATGCATGGACATCTCCATTTGAAAACTACTTGTGTTTTATAGGCAATAGTTCATTTTTCAACAGTTCATTGAGCTGATCTTGCTTCTGTGTTTTTTCAACAAAATGCTAATTTTCTGAAACTTTTAGATGTCACTGTCCATAAGCTGTTTCTGTAAGCTTCTTGTGGCCATCTGTGTACATACCGCCTTCTTGCGTCCCTTATTGCAAATAGATTCGTCACTAAAGCATTTCTGAAGCATAAAAACAAACCTCTTTCACCAGACAAGAATGAATCTTTGTTACGGAGCAGATGTTTCTGTACTATGTAAGCGTAGGTGATGTTTACATAAAGGGAAATACTTTTTAAAAGACAAATAGAACTCAATTTTATTATTCAATGTTCATTAATTTTTCCAAAAGTATGGTTACCTTGTTTTAATCTTCATTGGTCCAGTTTTTGTATAGTCCAATCAAGTCCTTCAGTTTTCATTGCTTGTGTAAGTTTTGTTTCTTTCTTGGTCTTCCATGTTCTCAAATCAACTTCAAATAACTTTTTTCTTACTGTAAATACAGACACTCCAATGCCAAAGGTTTGCAATTAATGATTTAAATCATTGTGATCATGTCAATAATTTCCTTTTCTTCTGCCATGTTCACCAGTTTTCTTGTTCTGGGACAAATTATTTTTTGAAGTAAACTGACCTCTGGTGAAATTTTGAAAAGGAGTCGTATCTTCTTCTCTGTCAGAGAAAATTGTGGACAATGATTTTTACAATTAAATAATAATATGCATGGAACAAGTTTTTAGTCTAATAATTCAAATATATCTGAATATTCTCTACGGTTATGTAATCTTGTTTTTTCTCTTGAGTTTTTATTGCAAAGTATTGTTGAAAAACTGGATTTTCTATCTCTAATTCTTTTTTCATGCAGAAAAGCAATTTTCTCCTTTGGCCTTGCACAGTAGAATTTATAAGGGTCCTTATTTCAAACTGAAGTCCCCCTCTCGCCAATACATAAACAGAATTTATTTCCCTAGGCAACAGAAATAACTTATGGTGTTTAATTTGAATTAGGAGCAAGTTGCCTCAGCTCTTCCCCCCCACCCCACGTTAGCACCTGTTTTAAATTATCAATGACTGATACAAGATGTAATGTTAATTATTGCCTCGAAAATGTAGAAGTTATAGTACAACTAATTTATTCCCAAAATGAAGTTTTCGTCCTTCAATGGAAATTTTAAATTAAGAATAAGTATCTTTTGAACACTAATTAGTGGACCTTGTCTCTAAACAACATTAAATTGCCTTATTCCATCCACTTCTGCATGAGAACTATGTACAAGATGAAAATATTTCTCTTTACCTCAAAGAGGAAACAAGATTTCTGGTAGTTTCTTTATAAGTGGATTAAAAATTCTTCAAACAAATTCGGTTTTGAATGGGACAAGTTACAAAATCAATATTCAATTCAGCAATATTGAATCTGAGATTTAAAAAAAACAAATTTGTTAGCAGTTATTGCATGTTTTAGAGGTTTCGGACATAAAATTATATTTATTTGCATTTTTTTTCATTAAAACCCTTATTTTTAAGTAAAAAATTAATTGAAAGCAGAAAGTTTCTTGATGATTCAAACATGTACAAAAACTTGTAAGAGGAATGGCAGCCAGAATAGGCAAAATAAAATTTGTTGATTGAATAAATATAGAATGTATAAATGATAAAATGGAACGATGATTATCATTTGAGAAAATACATTCTCTGTGTTCACAACTTTCAGACTATATTCAGGATTATAGTGTCAAAATACAAACTTGCCCCTGTCTCATTGTATGGTGTGGGAAGGTCTTTCTCAAATTTTAAGATGATCTGATTTGATGCTTCCTAAGAGCAACCTTGTTATGATTCTCTGTGTTCTTATGCAAAAATTAAATGTGCAGTAGATAGTCTATATTTGTCTATACTCCTTTTTGTAGGTGGCAATAGATATGAACATCAATGTGAAATACATGTTTTTGTAAGCAAGAGCTAAAGCTTCCATAAACTTCCCAGTCCGTCATCACATTGTCTTAATGTATTACAATATCTAAGAATTAAATTCCCTCTATTTTTATTTAAAAAATGTTTAGCAAGAATTGAATTCTCCTCTTAACTTCTACCCTTGAAATAATTTTCTTGACAATGAACACCAATTTTGTGCATAGAACAATGATTTTATGTAAATTTAATGTCATGGAACTTGTATTAAAGGATTTCAGAGGTACCGAATCAAAATTTTTACCATCTTGAGTACAAACTGTAGGGTGGAATGAATTTGTACTTAAAAACTATTTAATTTGAAATTTTCCTTCTACTTACCCAACAACAAGCATCTTTTCTTGAACTTTTGAAACTTCGGAAGACACTAATCTTGATTGGGACTATGAAGAAATTAAAAATCATTATCTTCTCTCCCATCCAAGCTTGAAAGGTTGCGTTGAGCTCCTAGGATTTACCTTTTAACAATGTGTTTTATTCTGGTGTGAGATATGGAATTTTACCAGGATTTAAGCCATTTTACTACATTCAGTCATATTCAATCTGTTCTAGCCAATAAGTGTTCTCTTTCTATTTCTGGCTTTGCACGTCATTGTCAATGTCTCTCTACCATGAGTGTCTAGGGCAAGAATTTTTTTGGGGGTCAGGGGATCAAAGGTGTACCTCACAGTCTTCCAGTTTAAGCGTGGTGTTTTAATTTTTTTAATTTGCTTGTGGTGGATTAAAAATGGCTCAGTTATTTCACAGTTTTTCATAATTTCAATAATATTCTCTTACACTTTAACTTTAAAAATGAAGGTGAACCTATACAGTGCACCAGAAAAGTGTCTGCAAGATTTGAATCAGGGCCTTCTATTAAAAACTTTATTTGTGTTGGTAGCAACCAATCTCTGGGAAACAAGTGAAGGTGGCAACACTTCCAGCAAGTTATGATTGTGGTGAGTACGCAATTTACATTTTCAATCTGCAGTTTGTGCTATCAACATAATTTCTGATGTAAACACTCTTGCCAGCAAGGTGCCTCTGTGGAGAGACTGTCCTGGTGTGCTATGTCTACCACATCTGTTTCTTCTCAAGCATCTTCAAAGTATCCCTTTCCATGTTCTTTCTTTCTCGTTTACTTTTTGGTCAAATATTCTTATATTATCATTTTACTGTCTGAACGTAATATAACAAATAAACAGCACTGTTATGTTACAACAAAAGGGTTTTTTAGTAAAAGAAAAGAAATTAGAATAAAATCTCTGGATGCACCTGCAAATATTGGGATGAGAATTGTCTTGTCTCCCAGCCAGAGATGCACATGCTCTCTGCCATACAATGCTCCAGGAACCACCAATACACAAGTTTTATTACTTTTCTACTTTTAAAAAATTATGTTGTAGTAACATTTTTTCAATGCTTACATAATCTTCCCATATAATTTTGAGATAATTTCATTACTGACTCCGGTTAGAGTGAACTTCTGGAGACTAACACGTTTGGTATACTATATCTGATGATGTCAAAGTTAAATAGAATTTCTCCACAATGATTGATTTTATTAACACAGAGATACAGCGCAATTCATTAAGAGAAAATGAAAATTTTAATATCATTATTTGTTCTTAAGAAATCAATTTTTTTCAGTTTGTTTGCTTCATACATTTTTCATTAGTAATTTCTTTAGATCTTTCTCCAGAGTTCATTCTCTTTCCATACTTTATTCTGCATTGTCTTATGTCCCTAAGTTTCGAAATGCAGTCTTGACACCTATCAATACCTCTTGCACTGTTGGAACACTGTCCCGCTCTCCAAAGACCCTTTTACTGGCCTAATAATGTACAAGATTCAATTCATTTTCAGGACTTATTTCCTATGTTCACTGTAGCCAAGGTTCAGGGTTCACTATAACTGAATCTTCTTATCCTTGTTTGGAATGTCCTCAAGTTCACTATAAACAGAGACGACTGTATCAACTTATAAGTTATGTGTCAGAAGACATTCTGAAAATGTTGTCTGATGTACAAACTCTTATTACTTAGTCTCTTAAAATAAATTTATCCTTTGGGAAATTTAATTCTGGAAATACTGATGGATTTGTTTCGTAAATATTTTTTCAAAATTATTATTCCTTTATTGTTTTGTAGAGAATATTTTCATTGTCAGAGATAGATTTGATCTGCTAACAGAAAGGTCATTCTAGGATTCTTCTTAAACAATTTAGTGGATTCTACAATTTAAAGAACATGGATACAGAATCACCCTTGTCTGAACCCAAATTGTTTTTAAAAATAAGAAATAAAAGTGAATTCTTTGTTATGATACAGTTCACTCAAATTTGGTATTTAAACAACAGACTTCACTGAAACGATCATCCTCAATGTAATTTGTTTAAATATTTTGAACAACTGAGTATAAATGTAAATGACCTATAAACAATCAATTACATCTACATTTACACCTTAATATAACATTAACAAAAAATTTGAAATTTGCAGTATTCATTAATCAGTTATAGTGGAACCTTCAGTCTCATGAAACATGACTTTTAATTAATTCATATCAATTTGCTGTATATGCTTTAAGTTAAGATATTTTTGTTCTGCGTTTAAAATTACTTTTTCCTAATGATTGATCATTTTGAAGAGTTAGCTCTTGCTACAGGCCAATAGCAATAGAACGCTCTCAGTCCCTTCGACAGTTGTTCCTCTCTGCGGGTTTTAGTCAATTTATTTTCTATTATTCAGAAGATGTTCAAAGGAATGAAGCTGTGCACATTTATCTTGACACCAATAGCTCTTGTGACATGGTTCCTTTTATTCTTCCTGTCCTAAGGGTTTCATTAAATTAGGAGCAATTAATTTAGTAATTATAAACTCAGGATACTAGTCAATGCTGCATGTTCTGAATCCTTGGGCCATAGATTCTGAACAGAGGTTGTTCTTGTTCATGAATAAAAAGGATTTTGGTACACTTCACTCTTTTTAAAATCACCCTCTTCATCAGAAAATTGGCTGTCTATAATTTAGTTGATAGAACAATTAATCTTTCCCATCCCAAATATCATGCCACTAATTTGAACATTGAATGTCATATCCTCACAGAAAACAACTTAGCCATTATAAAAAACCAACAGCCAACTGTTAGCCCAGCCCAACTGTAGCAAAATTTCTACCAGTCAATGTTACACCATCACTTACCATATGTTCCCAGAAAAATAATTTTGTTTGAAAAAAGTTCTCTAATTTAAAATTTGATAAAAATAAGGAATAAGCTCCCCATTAAATAAAACCTAGTTAGAAATGTCAAGCATAGAATCTCTTAAACGAAAAAGGAAAAGGTAGTTTGCCTTAATTTCCGTGAATGCGTCTCTCATGTGAGACAGACGAAACAGGCTATCAAACAAAGAATAACAGAACATGTTAATAACATTAGTGCGACTGGCACAAAATAAACTCAATTTCTCAACATCGCGTTGATTTTGCTCATTCTTTTAATTATGACAGCCCTAAAAATTTGGACAATATGAACTATTTATAAAATATTTAAGATTAATTTCAGAGACATTACATATAAACACACCATACCATGTTAGAATCAATTATATGCACAAATATGAATGACAATGTATTCTGTTCCATTTGCCTTTTATTTTTGTGTATATCTGTTTTGATCTGTTCCTTCCCCCTTCCACCTCTGATTATTCCTGGTTTTTATACTTCTTTTTCAAATTAGGACTATTTTTGTTTTCTGTTCATACTTGCATCCCCTTGAAGCAAGGACGTATGAATTTACAATGGGAATTTTTTTCCTTATTTGTGTGTCTTGGATTTATCCTTTTAATTTTTTATAATTAAAAAAATGCTTAATTTAACATGTTTTGGTACGTTCTCTCCCATCTATTTATCTATATTTTGTACTTATTTCCATCTCCAATTATTATTATTTTTATTTTATTTTCCATTCTTTCATTCTAAACAATAACAAAATTTGTGTTTTTCATTTTCAGACATAAATATACTTGTATTAATTGAAACATTGGTGTTCCAGCATTATCTGGACAAATATTTTTTTGAAAACTTGTTTATTGATTGTCAAACAAGAAAAAAAGATACCTGTGTTATAATATTAATAATATAAGTGTCATTCATACTATTCTTATATAGTTTGATGGCTTAACTAAGATTTTTCATAACTTCACTAGTGATTGTGACTGTATTGAAAATATCTCGTGTATTTAACACACCACTACAATAAAAATTTTACTCAAATGACTGCGGAAATTTTTTTGCACAGTCACAGCAAATTACATTGGATTTTTTGATTGATTAGTGATTCCGATGATGTCAATTACAGAGGTCAATAGTCCCTTAAGTGTAGTGCATGTTCTCCATAGTGAAGTGGCAGTGATCTTCCCTCATTGGATGATGAGATCCGGCACCGACCTACCGTCGACTAGCGAGGTTTTCCACAACCAGGTATCTACCACCGGCAGGGCACTGCCCCAGCTGGGACAAGTTCCAAGTCCCGACCGGTCTTCTGGCATGTGTTGTAGTGTAGAGTATGTAAGGGGTGTGGCTAAGACAAGAAAGAGGAAGGAAAGATCATATGCGCTCCATGGCCCGTCAGTTAGGGTACTTCTCTGGCATTCGCCTGGTCCTGAACAGAGAAACCTAAGAAAACTACCGATCAGAGCAGTCAGACGCTAGAATTCTTCTCCAGACAGCGACTGAATTCAACTTAGCCCACAAACTAGTGTTGAAAATCCTGCTGTCGTCAGGACTTGAACATAGGACCTTCTGGTCAGAGGCACTGCAGTGACATCAGTTGATGCTCCTGGCAATTACGTTGGAATTATTTGATATCAGAAATCGAATACTTTTGAACAAAATCTAAGTGTGTTAATTCTTACCAATCTTTTAATCTTATATTCAAAACGAATTTTTTTATTAAATGATTGTGGCAATTTATTTAGCATAAAACCTAGATGACATCTCCCTGTGTAAATGAATTTAGAATATTTGCAGAATTTACATTGAACAGGCATACATAATTATAAATACTTTAGCCCCTTTCCAAAAGCCAAGATGATATGGCAAGGAAAAAGGATAGCAGGGGCCAGGAAAGTGTTAAAAATTCTTATCAGTTCATACCAAGATGCACTTATTTATTTAAGTTCATCACATTCAATACAAATTAGAAAATGCACATCAATTTTTTTTCATGTAGTACAAAACTACAACATATACAAAAATAAATGAAACAAATCATATGAACTGTTCACAACAGGTAGAGAAAGGGACCGCATTTGGAGTGATGAAGAACCAGTGGTCAATGCCTTGTCAGCCTCCCTGCTGGATTCTTTCGAATCATTTGTTAATAAAAAGGAAAAAGTAATGACTAAGTTTCCAATACTGCAAAAATAAATTAATCTTGACCTATTACACAATTAGTCAGATAAGAGGTCCAGGGCAATGATCACAACAGAAGAGACCGTCTCCTGCATTTCCAACACCCTATTTGCGGCCACTCCCATTGATCGGGAAACTAATGTTGCAACATACCTTGCTTAAGATCCATGCCGACTTCACAAAACAATGTCGTATTTGTAGTGTAGACCTTCCTATTGATGGTTACCAATATATTATTTGTTCAGATGCTTATGTTTCATCTTCCAAATTCACAACTCTATAATGTATAGTTGCAACAATGCCATTTATTTGAAAATAAAAATATAGTTATATCCAAGAGTAAACAAAAATTGGTAAATAAAATTTATCCAAATATAACCATACAATATAAGAACAGGCTAGCAGCTGAACATTCAGGGCAAGCCAGTTTGCTCATGTACAAGTCTAATGGACACAGTTAATGAATTTTACACACATTTGCCACAACTGAGAAACAACTGATCAAGATCTTAAAAGAGGGAATGTGTTTACATTGAAAATAAGGGGTCAGGCAACTATCTACAAGGATAAGACTTATGTACTAAGGTCACCTTGCTAAGGCGCTGTCACTAGTTCTCCTGATCTTTGGACTGCCTCCCTTGTATGAAATGTGGCATTTGTTTAAGGCAGCATATCCTTCTGTTGAGACAGTCCCGTTTGTCTGGAGGTGTTGCTTCGCACTGACCAGTCAAGTTGCAGCTGCAACAGACAGCATAAATATAAATACTGCAAGAAACCATCATTTTGGCCAAATTTAGGCCTACATATCTAAGTGGTTTGGAGACGATTTGCCCAATTACAGTAGAAGCTCTATATCATGCACTTATCATTGCTAAATAAAAAGATAATGATTTTAAGAAATATTTAAAAACAAGTCTAATAAATTCAGTTGATATATTAACATGAAGAAATAACTTGGAAATAAAGCATTCATTCAGATATTGCTATGAATAGCTCATCCATAATTCACAAAGCTCAACACGCTTTTACTGTAAGTGAAGCAATTCGACACAAGACTCCCAGGCCCTGATTGCACAGCAAGGAAAAGGGCAAGGGAATCTCCAGACAGGAGAGCTGCATACACACATAGCAATGAAATGGCAGTGTGGCATAAATACCTCCACATCGCTCCGTTCTAACACACTTCTGAGGGCAAAAAGATGCTGTGGTAGTGCTTCACGCAGCTGCCCTCGCAGACCTAGGGAACAAGTGACTGCACTGCAATAAGACTGGAGCCCTCCCCTACCCACACCTCACCTCGAGTCATCTGACGCTACTGCGTGCAAGTGTTGTTTGCCACGGACAGGCACCGCTTATTTCATAAACAGCTGCATGGGGATCGGCCAAATAGCCTCTAGCTCCTGGCCTCTCATGAGCAGGCCACATGCTCATACCTCGCAATGCCCTGAACAGGGCCTGAAGACCTTGGAAAGCCCATACTCATATGAGTTTAAGGGATCAGGCACGGCCTGTCCAACAGCTACCCTGGAATTGAAGGACACAACCCTTTCTCTCCTCTGGCATAGAAATCTTTGGTAGATACCTGCACTAAGACTCTCCTCTTTCACCCCCTATTCGACGACAGCAGTCGGCTACAACAACAGGACCCGACTGCACACAGGCGGGATGTTGGGCCCAAGCGCTGAGTGGCTGCTGTCAGGCCTTGGCCCAACAACAAACACGCAAGTGACAGGGCCAGCTGCCACCCACCGGGCACTCTTCCTGCCAAAATGGCCTGCATGGGATTGGTACACACACCCACCAAAGTAAATTTCTAATTCTACTAGAGATGAAATCTTCTCACATTTTTCACAGACGTTTCACCCCATAAAATCTACGTTTCAATTTTCTGTTGCCCTCTAACAATCATTTACACTGATCATTTAACAATTGCTTTGCCAATACCATATTCAAGCTTAGACTTGGTGCACATACACACACACAAACACACTTTTGAAACAAGCTCTTACATCATTTCCTCCTGATTCCATATCCCATTCCCACCCCTACAAAACAGCAAATAAGTAACAGTATGACTTTGATTATAAACAACCAATTTCTGAAAGGAAATAATATATCATTGTTTCCCATCACCATTAGTGAATAAAACAAGGAAATAGAACAAGGCAGGGTGCACTGAGGGCCTTTTAACCAAGATGAAGAGTGGAACTGAAAGGATTTGCAGAAGAATATATCAAAGCAATCACATCTGCACAAAGGAACAGGAGTGCACCAGGCACAAGCATCTCAACATTCAAAATGTTCTTTCTCTCCCCATGAATTTCCTACTATTAGAATATATATAAAACAGGGTTTTGGAATTGGAATTTTGAACCAACAAGGAAAATTCTTTTAGTAGGAAATTATTGTCATGGTTGACAATATGCAGTTTCTGAAATAATAGCTATTCTGTTTTAATATTACATTATTAATCACCAAGATTTTTATCGATAATGGAAATTGAAGATTCGCACCAACTGTATACAATATTTTACATAAAGCAAAGAAAGATTGGATCTACATCATTCCTTCCATAGGTCCTTTCTTTGAAAGACTAAAAATTTAGTACTTAATTACTAAGATCAATTTAGTTAAAAACTAACTTTTGAGAAGAGCTGATAACGCTGCATTTCAATAAAGTTAAAATTAATCATTATAATATATAAATGTACGGAAAAATGGTATTATTTAAATTAAAAATCTGGACAAATTAATTTCACCTGAATTTAAATAAACATTTTAAATTTACACAAGAAACATGACAATCAAAAATCTAATTACATTTATGAATGCAACAAATGCAGGCAGTACTGAAGTTGTTTAAAATCAGAGTATTTTTCACTTGTAACTCTTGAATTATGGCAGTGTGTGACTTGTGGCATTATGGCAAGTGGCATCACTACAATGCATAATAATCATAGTAATATGATTCACTGTTTAAAGTGTACACGAGCTGAAATCTAATGCAGACACCGACTTAAAATGTGAGAATGAACACTTGCACAAAGTTCGGTGTGTTGTCTTCTTGCACGTTATGAATTACACTTACATTAGTAGCTGTAACAATGGAATTGAGCATGCCTGCATTGTAAATATCATTTCACAATATTTACAATATGTTTGGACAAAAAACTGCTTTTCAAGGGAGTGAATATGTGAGCCATTTAACTGGTACATTGACACCTAGCAAAGCGAATGCTCAGAAGAAATCTTGCACTGAATGATTAGATCCTATAACTTGTTAAGTCCAACAAAAGCAACTGGAATAACTGATTAATGAATTTGGGTAACACATAAATTGGCTAAGATGAAAATGGTAGCTCTGTGAAATTCAAAGGTGCACCTATATTTAAAGTATTAAACAATAATGTTATTTTGATTTAAATTTTAATTAAATGTTTATTCAGATTGTTCAATTCACAAATAACTGGCAAATCATTAAAAAATTTGATGAATAAGTGAAGTGTTGTTCTGTGTCAGTACTTCTCATTTACAGTCTGTGCTCATGAAGTCAATAAATTATAATTTCATTATTCTTCACTTCACTTACAATTAATTTCAAATGAACGTGACACATTCTACTAATATTTTACTCAGTTTTCTGTCATAGAATTAAGTTACTAATTAATACATCAATACTGCAATGTACACATCTTCATTTTTCATGAAGTGAAATTTAAAATGAGAATAGTGTTCAAACTACATGTTAAATTAATGTTCCAATCAGTGAGAAAAACTTTCTCAGCTACTTTCGTATATTATGCTGCATCATAAATTTAAAAGAATCTTCTAATATCATTCATTAAAAAATATATACATATATTCAAAAATATAATTATATTTTCAAAATCTGATGAGTGAAAGAGTCTTAAGCCTTCAAAATCTCTCGTCACAATGCACAGGTATGCGCTTTTATTCTCTTGCACCACAGTATACATAACATCTGAACCTCTGCTTGGTTGAGAAATTATTATACTATATGCAAGACAAAAATGAAAAGAAGAAAAAAAAAAGAAAATCCTAATGTTTAGCGATATTAGGACTTCGAAGCAGCATGAAACTTGCAAAAGCAGTTGCTATAAAAGATGTAGAATAAGGAACATTCCCTTTTCAGGGTAAGATGTAATACTAAAATATCTAATGGATTCTACCTTCACTTCTCTACTTTTTTACTTGCAAATACACAATTCAAAGTCCCGCAACATGAAAGCCCCTACTTCCCTTCTAATTTTGTTTAACAACTTTCCAAGTGCATGCAATTTGTGAAAATAAAGTCTTCTGTAAAAAGCAAATCCTATCAAGATGCTGTGCCCAGCTGAGGATAGGGAGGGGCAACCACTTACCTGGAAGATCTGCAAGGTAAAGCAAAGTTAGCTAGGCAGCTGCCGGAGCCCTACCTACCTGTGGCCTGTGCTCACTCACTGATTGTCTGGAGCAGTGCAGACGTTACGCTTCAGCTTCTGCAGGAGGCCTACCACTGTTCCGCCGTCCTGATTCCCCATTCACACCTAAACAAAACATAACATTCTTTGGTCTTTCTTTTTTTTTGGATGGTTGAAGAAAAACTGGTTCTTTCACATAATGCCCAATTCTCACAAATTGCTAAATAATTAGTTCTCATGTAAGTCATAGTAATTATGATACCATCATTTTTTCCTCTTTTCTTTTCAAAAGGTGCAAGAGAAACCCATGCCAATGTATTTCAGATATGCCTCATTTATTGATTGTAATATTTTAAAAACAAAAAGGGTAACTTCAATGTTTAACTAAGAACAATTGCAACTTTTCATTCTTATTTCTTAATTTATTTTATGACATGTATTTTGATACTTATTTCTCATATTAGTGATAGTCACATCACTGCAGAATATTTAATATAGCATTCAGAGAAAAATATTTCAGTGACAGGACTGCTGTTTCCTTTCACAAAACTTTTACTGCAGTTTTTTTAAATTATACTGTCATGTATAATTGTACAAAATTTTAAATAAATGAAACTGATTAAGTAATCAATTACATAACTAACTTAGTCATTATCTGTATCAAATGTGTCAATATCCAGATAAAATATCAATGATATAGTAAGATAGAGTGATCAGTAAGTATCGATTGGCTTAATTGAAAGTTGCTAATTTTTTATTTCGTTTGTAAGGTCTTCATATATAATTTTTTCTTCTTTTTTTTTTTTCTTTCTTTCAAAAACAGTCTTGACTACTCAATAGGAGTGCACTGTGGTGCTAAAGGGTTTTGAATTAATTTGGAACTTTTGTATCAGATCAGATAAACAATTAATTATATTTGGGGGCTTTTATTGAATTAAAATTTACATTCGTTTATTTGCAATTATTCACTGGCCAACAAAAGAATTAAATCATTTTACCATGATCACATATAAACCAACATTGATCTCTAACACACACCACATAACAGCTTTCAAGCAAATGACATTATGCAATATTCTTCTCTGAGAAAAATCACAGCATAGTTCATTATATGTTTATATGAAATTTTTAAAGAATCCATTTCCAGTTATCACAATGCCATGTCATTCTCATCAATTATATATATCCACATCCCTACCCCGATCCTTATCTGCCTTTCGATGCTCCTTATCATGACGACTTCCTGAGCTTCGCTTCTCACGGTACTCTCCACCATGACCACTGCTACTGCTGTGATGCGATGAATGCCTGCAAGAAAAAAATAATTCCTTTTTAATTCTTGATTTAAGTATTTGTATGTACTTCTGTCAACTCCGCTGTTCGTTTACTACATACATATTTAGAAAAATTAAGTAAATAAAGCAAAGCAATAAGACCTTTCTATGAAACAATAATCTGAAGCATTTCCACAAGTCAGTTCATATTGAATTACTTGAAACTTAAAATTATACAATTTTTCTTCCTTTATAACAATTACTTTAATTAAGAGTAAGTAAATTTTGTTTAACAAAGTTTTCTGGCAATTTATTCTCCACAGTTAAGCAGTACTTGTACACACCTGCCTCTCTCTTCTGACCCTTTACGACGACGGTGCTCATGATGGGATCGACTGTGTGAACGGGAACGCCTTCTGTGGGGACTATGACCACTTCTGTGATGTGAACGATGAGATCGATGTTGCTCCTCTTCTGGGCCAGGACCACGACGACTGCCTCGGCGTTCCTTGTCACGCATTCGGCGTCTTTCCTCTTCTTCCCGTTGCCTTGCTCGTTCACGGCGTTCTTCTTCACGGCGCCGTTCCTTGTCCTCTCTGGCCTTTTGACGTGCAGCCTACACAGAAATGAAGCCTTTCACTACAAGAAATATTACAGCTTCAACCACCAAGAGTTAGAGCCAGGGTGGGTCTCGGCAAGTTACATTATGCTTACAATAGTTGATACACTTTTGAAATGAGAAATAAGCACTCTTCCAATAATTGTAATCAAACCAATACAGTAATAAAATATTAAAATATTTGATGAATTATCTTGTTAGTAATGCCTACAAAGCTGTTATTCACCTTTACGTGTACAATCTATCGTTGCTTGCTAAGCAAACTGCTTTCGAAAAGCAACAGCCAATTTCACGAATGGGTACTATTTGCACAAACATAACTAGTAATTGAAAATAGGGTCCAAGCAGGCCTCATGAGCATTGTCCGCGCTGTCTCCACTCACCATCAATTCCTCTAGAGCAGCCTTTAGCTTCGCATAGCCAACGTGCTGCTTGCCTGTAAGATGATCATCAATACGCTGTTGGGCATCTCCTACTATGAGGAAGGCACCACACACATCACACACTTCCATTTGTTTCTCTTGAGCTGCTGCAAGTTCTGCAGTCTGAAATCATTTTCAGGCTTTAAAGTACATTTAACAAACAAATGAAAACCATATTACATTATGATATGAGGGTTTCAATGAATTTGAAGATATAAACACTTAAAAAAAAATTTCAAAGCCAAAAACTCACCTGTTGCCAGTGGCTATTTTCATTAGAGCCACGTAAAGCTTCGCGCTCTTCTTTGAGTTGGTCACAGAGCTTCATCAAACCTTGAGCTTGTTCTACATTTCCTTGGATGCCAGCTTTTTCAGCTTCAGTCACCAACCCATTGATCTTTTCAGTCAAGAAGGCAATTTGTTCTTCATTACGTTGAGTTTGTGCAGGAGAAAGGGAAACCTGATATCAATGCACAACATTAGAAATTTCTACTTTAACTTAATCTGTGGCCCTTACCAATCAACAATCTTTTATTGTTTCACCACCATACTTACTGTTTCTGTTTTTCCTATTAATGCTAATCGTTGTTTTCCCTTGATTATCTTTCTTTCAACTTCATTCAACATGCTCTGACAAAAACGTATAAATTCATCTTCATACTGCTGTTTCTTATAACTATTTGACTTTTCATATAAAGCTTTAACTTCATCATCATGAACCTTAGGACATGCTCCCAGATCAGCTCTGGTATTAACAAATAAATCATGAGGGCAGAACTTCACCAAATACAGCTTGCAATACTGGAAAAGAAAACAAATATAGAAGAAAAACAAGATGCAGCTTATAAGAATATTTATTTGGGACGTCAATGAAGCTTAAAATGTATAAAATATCACTTAACAAATGGAACTAATTGTCTGAACCGAAACAATGCTATCCATGATGTGGAATTCTTTGAACAACGGGCATTGCATGTTCTAGAGAGAAGAAGGTGCAGGTTCTTCAAATTTACCTCAGGATCTTCCCAATTTAACTCCTTTGGTTTATCATTTGGCGCAATATTTCTATTTCTTCCCATAAGCTCATCGAGCAAAGCCGCGGCTGCTAACACCGCCATTTTCACGATTTCTTCCACTCACTGGCTCAATGTTTGGCTACTTTCCTGAAGAACACAGTCTGTTGCTTGACGATCACTTTGCGATCCATTCACATGTTTTGCTCGGAAACTTAAATGATTAAAACTGAAAGCAAAGGATACATTTGTCTAGCGTACTTACTCACATTAATTTACTTTTTTTCGAGTATTCCAAATCACAATTAGTAAAGAATATTCACTTCACTGATTCACTGAGTGGATTTCACTCTCAACCGTCTCCCACAGACTGAAGAGTTCGTGCCAAAAGAATACAACTGAAGCAGTGGTGCTGCTGCACAAGTTGAGGTGGCTGAAAACGTGAAAACTCCGATTTGCTCCCCGCCCATTTACGCTAGGCCATGCATTCCAGTGGTGTGTGGTGCACGTCATAACTTTCCCCATGAAGTGTGTGGTTGGCATGTTTTGAATTTTACGTGTAGAAGCTCGAGAAATTATGGATCGGTGAAGATAATCATTTACGGACCCATGCCTCAAGATTCAGACGGATATGAAATGATAATGTCACTACGCGACTGGCGACAGGCAATTCGGACACCAACTGCATACAGAGTAGGAAACAGTACCTTCAGAATCCAAACACAGCTCGTTAGTGCGATAGCCGCAATAGGATTGATCGTTTTGTTGGTGCTATATACTTTAAGTTCACCTAGTCGGCATAGATCAAGCGACTATTTTAATTCTGTGACAATGGGGCATGTGCAATCTCCTCCAAGTATAAAGCATTTGGTATCGCCTGTCACAATACAGCAAGAGTTCTATAATTCTACTTATCCTCTTACACCACCTGTGAAGATGCCAAAGGGAATCTCTTATAGGATAGGAATAATTAGCGATATGGATAAGAAGTCCAAGTCAACAAGTGAAGAAAATACTTGGATCAGCTATTTTAAAAAAGGCTATCTTGTGTGGAATCCAAAAAATAAATATATATCTGTGAATTGGGATACTGCCGAACCTGTGGTATTAAAATCAAATCTTGGTGAGAGTGGAAGAGGAATGGAATTATCTGAATTGGTAACGTTTAATGGAAAGTTACTTGCAGTGGATGACAGGACTGGAGTAGTGTATGAAATAGACAACGAAGAAGCAATCCCATGGATTGTGCTGACTGATGGTGATGGAAGAACTCGAAAAGGTTTGTATTCTTAGCTTTTTGATATGATGAGTATTTTAATAGCATAGAAATTATTTATTATATTATTTTATTTTCAAATTGCTGTAAAAAAATAGTATAACAAGAATTTGTATCTACTGATAATCTGGAACTGTTGTAATATACTATTCATGTGGCCCAGTGGGTCTATGTGTCCATCATTTCAAATTCTTGTCAAATGAGGTTAATATTCCTTTCATATCAGAAGAGTTTGACCACAGAGCCTTTTTTGACAGATATGAGTTTTTAAAATTTTAGAAATAAAATCACTATCATCAATGTAAAAGTTTTTATTCTTCAGTAAACAAAGTTCATTTTCCTTGAAGAATAAAAACTTTTTAAGTTTGTGATTTTATTTATAAATTTTTGATAACTTGTGTCTGTCAAAAACCTTTGTGGCCAAACTCTTCTGATATGGATGAATGGTGACAGACAATTTTCTGTTTTTTATGTATAATAGTTCTTTCCAATTTATTCTGGTTTGCTATTCAGGATTCAAGATGGAATGGGCAGCTGTTCGCAATAGACGACTATGGCTTGGTGGTCTAGGAAAGGAATGGACATCACCCACAGGAGAACTTATTAATTTAAATCCACAGTGGGTTAAAGTAGTTGCCCCAGGTGGTGAGGCAGTGCCTATAAATTGGCGGGAAAAGTATAATAAGTTGCGACGTGCTGTTGGCATTGAATTCCCAGGTACATTTTTTGGCTTGAAGTTGTTATTGAAGATTTTTTAGTGTCAAAGAGGCTTCACTTTTTTTAACTATTTTCCTAGGCTATATGATTCATGAAGCTGTATGTTGGAGTCCTGTTCATCAAAAATGGGTGTTTCTGCCACGACGTGCCTCAAAAGCTCCATATAATGAGCATAGAGATGAGGAGATGGGCACCAATCTAATCCTCACTGCTGATGAAGATTTCGAGGATATTAAGGTAAAAATGCAAATTTATTAAAACATTTAACTTCAAAGTAAAAACTAAATAACATTATACCGTCAAACCTGGCCAAGTAAGATTTCAAGGGATAAAAAGTTTATTCTCTCACAAGAGCTGTGTCACTTATTCTAGCACAAAAAGTGATAATCTCACTTATAAAGGAATTCTCATATGCGGATTTGATCCACATTTGTTTCAGTTACAACTATGATTGTTAAACATGAATGCAATACTTTTACAAGAAAATTTTGTATACAAACACGTTACATATACATTTTTTTCTTCATGAAAGCTGGAAGTAAAAGAAAAATATACACAAAAGTTTCATTCTGGTATGTTGAATGCTTTATGAAGTTTCAAGGAATGCCTTTGTATTCACACGAACCAACAATTTGTCACTTGCTGAACAAATTTAACTTTTTTTGATAATGGATTGAAGTGTCTGCATTCATGTTCTGTCTACTAGTGTTCAACTTAATTTTCAGTTAGTACCCATTAACAAAATTTAAGAACATGTAGGCTTATCCAAAAATGTTATCTTTTGGAGAAACTCAAGAATGTCAAGACCTGTGTCAGCAAACACCAACAAAAATCTGTTATGGAACCTTTTATATTTTCACTAATAAGAGGTTTTTTGTGTACAAATGTCAATACTTCATAATTCGCCTCACTCGTAGAAGTTTTCTCCTTATCAAATTTGACGGTAATACAATGTTATTGTTTTTTCACTTGGTGGTAGTGACTGAAACAAGTTGTGTCTCAGCCACTTTGTAAAAGACAAAATAAGAGTGCTTTAGCCTGGATGTAATAATTTTTAAATAATTTATTTAATGTCAAAAATCAGTTACAAGACTGTGTGACATATGGAGAAGAAGTATAATCTCTGCATGATTGCCTAATAATTTGTTGTCCATTCCAAAGTAGTTAAAACAGTACCTTAAAATTTGGATATTATTTATAGGCTTCACCAACAGATTGCAATTAGATCTAATGGAATAGTAGTTTCCTTTCCAAGTTTTGCAAATGGTTTATGACAGTGGCTTGGAAATTTATGAAAAATCATATTTTTAATTATGAGCTTTATTATATGCTAATTATCAAATGTCCCCAAAACACAATCAAACAAGCAGAAATTTGATGATTTTATAGTATATAGTATAGTAGTGCATATTTAGTGCATTTTGTGTTAATGCATCATATTGCCATTGTATTTAAGTAATTGTTCATGTTTTGTTGCTTTTTTGTTCTTAATATGGCATACGTCTCTTGGGATTTCAATTAATACGCATATTTGTCTCCTCAAACCGAAAAATATACTTCATCAATGTGAATGCAAACACTATTCGTGAGAAATCATGAGAATGACTTTCAGTCTTTTAGCCTGAACGTCTTTTAGATGATATCATGGCGTTAGTATACAGAAACAATTTGTCTGATTATGAATGATATGGTAATTTATCTTTAATATAGAATTTGTGGCATTGGAATTGACACTTTGACGGTGACACAGATTAGACAATTATATTTTACTATAAAAATTATTGCTAGAATATTAAGTGGAAATGCAAAATTGAGTGATATAGAGCAGGATTTGACACCCAAAGATGTTACGTATTTCAAGTATTGCCTGATCATATCTTGCGCCATGGAACGATCTTTCTCTTGTTAAAAGATTGCTGGCAGACATCAGACCCAGTTTCACCATGGGTAACCTATGGATATTTGTAGCTTCTTTCAACTCTTAATAAAGGTAACATTTTATAAAAATTTTAGGCTTATTTTTAAATTATTGTCATTTTGTTTTCATTTTACTTTATTTCTTTTTCATGCTGTCAGGATTAGTTTTCGCTGCTCTGAAACTGCTTCAACCAAGCTAACTAAGTTTTGTAATTCATGAATATATAAAACAGTTAATTGTTAGAACATTAGTTCTGGGGCATATTTTACAAATGTTAGAGATAGTTGCATGCATAATGTGAGAGCATATTTCTCCTTTTGATACAGCACTAACTTCCAAGCCTTAAGACCGTCAACGCCATGAACATTTGAAACTACTTGATTTTGTACACATAAAATAATCAACTCAATTATCAGGATTCTTTGTTAACAAGTGAGTTTGTATTGTAATTACTCTTCTAACGTACAAACTATCACCCTTCATTATTGTATTTCGTACTTTCTCGCCCTTATGCCGTCATATATAGTGTAATGTAATGTATGAGAATGTTCAAGTAATAATTCCGGCCGATATTTCAAAATTGCCGGGGAAGAATATCAGCGAAGACGCGCTTAATACTTGAGGGTGCGGCGGGTTGCGTAGATCTTCTGTACAGGAGCGCTTGAGTCAGCATAAACGCATAAAATCATAATCAACGCGTGTATATGTGCGACAGACGCGCACATTCCCATTATATAGGTCCATATTCTTCGCGCAAGTGCAAGCAACAAGTTGACAAACTTTTATCGTAATCGGATGAATGGTACGGCAGCGCATAAAATACGATCAAACCTTGATTATGTATTTTAGATTAATTCCTCTAACACGTGTTGTCAAAATTCATGTTTTGTGGGTCCTTGATGCCGAAAAATCGATTGACGATAAAACGTCCGCCCGATTGTGGTGAACACTAGCGCTTAAACTGTTCAGCCGATTTACTCCAATATTGATAATACCTGATCGATTTAAATGAACTCGATGCCCTCTGAGGATTTTGAGGAATAGAATACTTATTTGAAGCCTGAACAAAATTTTGAGAACCTTCTCAAAAATGGCTCCAAATTTTTTTATGAAACTTTGTCCTCAGAGAGCGTAAAGGACGCCTAAGAGAATGGTCCACTATCGCTAAAATGCCTGAATTTTCGAAAATTGCACATTTAGAAGTAACGCCAGAAAGTATGGGTGGTTGTAAAACCACTAGTTCTAATATTCAATGTTAAAAAATAGGTTCATTCGCGAATTAGACGTTATCCAAAATGAGTGGAAGAAGTTCGAAGTGGACTTCGATGTATTCGGACTAGAGACGGATGGATTCCGCACGTGGCGGCTAGGTTAGGTGAAGCACGCTTAGGAACTCTTATTCCCACAGTGTTCATCCCTTACTCGAACGAATCGATTCCAACGTTGCAAGATGGGTGAACAAAAGCGAAGGACGAGAGATGGGAACGAGAATATTGTTTCGAATTTCAAGCAGGGATGGAGTTAGTTCATTAATAAGGTATTTTGCCATAAAATGCGTTGGTCGGAGTCAGGCCCAATGATGTTTTATGTTAATCTCGTACGCCGGAGGCCGGAACCTCACATGAAATTGGACATGCGTAGCGAAGCATCACCGCGCTTTAAACTGTTAATACCTCGAGCTAGTGTTTTCGTTTGATGTCGAGAATTAGCAGATATATGATAATCAGGAATCAAACCTTACCTAACCTCACTACACACCTCCGTTGACGGTGCACTACGCAATTCCGTGTTGTCGACGATACTCCGGCCTTTGTGATTTACAAAAAACAACCTTGAGTCTATGCAACTCGTTATGCCAAAATACTTCAAGGGATCACACAAGGTGCCCCACACGACGACAATCTCCTTACTGTGGACAACACCCTCTGGCTAATACCATGGTGGAAATAACATGTTATTTCCATGTGTTAACATGTCCATAACATGTTATTTCCAACGTGTTATTTCCACCATGGCTAATACTATCATTAGCCAGAGGTATCCAATGAAGTCTGAAATGACGTTCGTGGTCATTCATATACTTTATTCAAACCGTGTGGCTAAAAATCGGAGATACCGGATAATCAACGAAATAGCCATACTTCGGACTTAAATCATAAAAAAGATAAAATAAAATTTATATCTTTAGAGCTCCTCTGAAGTCCCCCAAAAAATAATTAATTTTAAAAATTGAAGTATATTTTTTTCTTTAGAGATGTTAAAAACGCTGAGGACAACCAATGTGACTTTCAACTAGTGCTATTTTATACCAATTAATTGATTTAAGACGTACGTGGTTTTTATATTTTATAAGCTAATTATTTAATTTAATAAAAATATTATGATTGTTAAGTTTTGTTGGTAAAAGCTGGTAAATATGTAGACTAATATAAAATCGCGGGAATTCTAGCGCAGACTTGGTGAGCGGAGTGCGATTTGCATTTGTTCTCTGACGTCATCCCCACCCCACTAGTTGTAATCATTCTGCCAACCTAAGCGTAAGAAATATGAAACAGGATTGGATAGGAAATTAATAAATATTCGACACAATGATATTAAATTTGAAATTGATTTATTCATGCCCAGGGTATAACTCCCTTATCTTCTATCATAGCCCCAAAATGATGTCTATTTAGTGTTCTACTGTCTTGTCTCCAAAGATATTCGGCAAGATGCAATCGCCATATCCTCGTGACGTTACTTTCAGTTTTCTCGCTTCGCTCGCCCGGATCCAAGTCACGGCGAAGCTCGGGCCTTCGTCCCTCCCGTCCACTATTAACAACCTTGAGTCTATCCACCGCATAATTACCAATTTACTGTTCTAAGAAAGCACTTTAATGGTTAAGTTCACTACCTTGCATTACGTCACGTGCAGACAAATTAACATCGTACAGCGCTTAACCCAGTCTCCGCTCGAATACCCTAAATCACAACGCCAGAAAAATTTAACTTATTTTTAAGTTCTCGTATCTGCTTCGAAGAGAGTTACGTAATGTTGCAGAAGTCCGAATTTTCCACAAGAGAACGTTTTGTGGGGCCCCCCTATCGTAAAAGTGGATTTTTCTTGCTTGTACGAACTGTACCCTTTGCTTTCCCTCAACTTCTCGGTCCACTTCTCTTCTTTTCTTTCCCTTTCTCTCGTATCTCTCCCTATCGTCACTCCCATCTGGGGCCGAATTAAAAATTCCACGGCCTCGATGGAGATCGGCGAACTTGGAAATAAAAGTCAGACACGCTAACACGGGTTTTCGAACTTTTTCCGTCCACGGCTCCCTTGACCTAAACGATACTTCCCGCGGCTCCCTGGGTAACAATACGTTTCAAATATAAGGGTTAATGCAGGCCTGACAAAAATTCAACACAAATGAGTAAGTAATATAATCGTCTATTTTATTTCTCCATTCTAATTAGGTATTAAAATAACACAACCCTTTTTGAGTCGTCGCTGCGCTCTCGCGTGAGCACGGGAACTCTTGATCTGCGTGGAGAGAAAGATTAAATATCCCCGGCCGCGATGCGCGCCATATGATATTGTAACGTATTGTAGGGCTACAGCTAGCAACCGCCGGGGCACCACAATGGTGCGGCGGCAAAGGATTAGACGCCAGGGGCCAGGCAGGATGTGACACGCGGAGGTATTCTGAGAAATCCTAAGAGCTAGGGAAAGGGATGCCCAAAGTGCGGGACAGCGCATTTTTGCCGCGTGCCGCGTGACAAATTCTTGGAATCCATGGAAATGGATGTCCAAAAATGCCTGGCAAAGCGACTAGCGCGGGCCGTGTGGAAAACCCAGTGACGTTTCAGGTCACGTGGGTGGTAGCTATATAAGAGCGAACGCAGAGCGCGGGGGTGGGGTTTGTTGAGCTGAGTGGGAACCCTCGTGCGAACGCACAAAACTTGCGCCCAGGGCGGTGCGGAGCCGAGCTAGGCTCGTGCGGCAACCCATGTGTTGGGACGCCGTTGTGGACTATATCCACGGGTGACCGAGGTCGCCGGAGCTGTCTGCTGTGTGTGAGAGGCTCGCTGAGGAGTGGCACGGGCCACGAGTCAGTCATTTCATTTTTAAGGATCGCTCCTGCGATCAGGGAAGTAAACATCTACCAGAGCTGAGTAACTTAAATTATTACTGTACATATTGTGGATAAACCTGTACATATTTATCATTGAAGCTCGTGTCTGTGATTATTGTGTATTCCCACGACGTCACAATATGATAGTACGCCGATGCTAAAGGAGCCACATAAGCTTTTTGGTAAACAACTTGCTATGTTCAATTATTTCACGGTCCGATTGCTGATATAGGCGAAGACCGGCATAGGACGAATAGCGCACGTAGGTAGGAAAGTTTCTGTCAGTATTATTTGATTGCAGCAAGGGTTACTGGCTACCAGAATATCGATACTTTCTCTTATAGGAGTAATATATGCATAGTACAATACATACATTTGGTGAAAGTTACAATATACTTAACAATACATACGTATAGTGAAAATTACATAGTGCTGCAGAAAATCGAGGTAATGAAAATTCACGTTTTCGAGTCCCAGTCCTCTGATACCATTTTTTCTTCTTCCAAAGCGTCCGCCCGCCAGCCCGCCCATATAAACCTCTGATATAGTGAACCACTATATCCGATGATGTCAAAATTAAATATAATTTCTCCTTAACGATTGATTTTATTAATATGGAAATACAGCGAAAATTTCAACACCAACCGAAAATTTCAATATCTTTATTTAAGCTTAAAAAATTATTTTCAATTGTTTGCTCAGTTTTCATTAGTAATTTCTCTAGACCCTTTTTCGAGTTTGTGCTCTCTCCGTAATTGATTTTGCTTTGCGCATTCTACATTCGGGCAAGGTTACGTGGTATTTTTAAACAATTATTTTCTCAAAAATGGCTCGAAATTGTTTCTTTAGATTTTCTACTCGGGTCAATCCATTTTAAGTGGTCCAGAATGTAATAAATATATTTTACTTTAAACAAAGTTACAACATGACATCTACGTTTGTAATTGAAAATATAGTCATCTTGATGTTTAAAGCAGAACCGGCTAATACAAAAATTGTTTAAAAAATACAACAAATAAATAAATTGTTTATTTTTTCGCGTTTAAATTTGCCATTTTACTTATTACTTCTGAACTTTTCTTCAGAGTTAGCACAAATAATGTGACTGAGTTAACAAACAATGCTTCAGTCGCTGTCTGAAGGACAATGGTAGCGGCCGGTTGCTCTGATCGGTAGTTTTCCGTGGTTTCTCCGGTCAACACCAGGCGAATGCCGGAGCAGTACCTTAACAAACGGGCCGCGGACCGCGCGCGAAGTTTCCTTCCTCTCCCTTGTCCTATCGTCTCCCCTCACACACACACTTAAACTAGCATGCACTACACTTCCACATATTCCGGGAGACCGGTCGGGAGCGTAGAGCTTATCCCGGCTGGGGCGGTGCCCCGCTGGTGGGAGAGTCCTGGTTAGGGGGAAACCCCGCTAGCCGACGGTAGATCGGCGCCGGATCTCGCCATCCATCGGGGGAAGATGACCACCATCTCCCGGGAAAAATCATGCACGACACTGATGGGACTAATGATCTAAGCTGTCAACGCGCCCGGAATCACTAACCAACCTACCAACCATTAACAAACAATGCAAGAGAATCAGCGAATATAGGGTCAGTGCAGTTTAAGAAGGTCCAGTCGCAGTTACTGCCTAACTTGACCCAGAACTTCGTATCATTTCTGAGAATATCAGCGACCTGAGGTTCGAGTACCTATATATGGTGAACAAATTTTACTTGAAGGAAACATCCTTATCTTCAATTTTGTAGTTGTAGGAAGTCGCAGAAAATTCAAACTTTCAGAAGTTTCGAAAATTCAGAGTTAACCGTGTAAATCGGACCTAAGGCATTTAAAAATTTTTGCTTTATTCTTACAGGAAATTTAAAGAAAAAAATTGAAGTCGTTTTTGAGAACATTTTGAAAATTTGCGGGGGGCTTCATGTAAATTTCCCCCAAATTTTAAAGAATGTTTTTCAAAATCTCAAAGCTTCTACTCGAGCCAAATGGACAGGGGTTTCTTCAATTTGGAAAAGATCGTACGTATGGTTTAGGCGCTAGTAGTGTTCACAGACGGACGGACGCTTTGAAAAAAAAAAAAAACAACTTTTTCGATATCAGAGGACCCCCCCCTCCCCGTGTGTTTCCGTTGAAATCCCAAAATCGATTTTCCGCAACATATCACTTTCTCTATACTACGTATATTACTCCGTATACACGTATGTATACGAGAAAGTAATAATTACAAATGTTTTCCTTAAAATATAAAATTTAGAATATTATAAAATTACAAAAATTAAATAGACTTAATCAAGGGAAAAAGAAGTACAATGCAAAAATACCTAATGGTATGAAATCTTTTTGAAATTTTTAAGTACGAAGCACCGGTCTTACCTGAGAAATAAGAGAGACATTAAAAAACACACTCAGATAAATTACAAAATATTCAGGCATAATAAAATAAAAATAAAATTAATGGATGAAAGAGCTTTTTCAATCAATTGGAGAACCAATCAACAGCATCGAAAAACAAATGATAATAAAACCGTCTAGTGGGGAATTTGGTTATGAAGGAGGGAGAAGTAGAGCAAGGAATCCGCAGAGCAAGGAATGAACAAACGGTTAAAGAAACGACAGAAAAATCCATTAAGGTATTCTTTGGAAAGTAATTTAATTTTGACCAAAACATTATCATAGGCGTTAGTGAAAATATTGGATTTAACATGATTATTGATGGTCTGATGAATTTTAATATTTGAGGTTTCGGAAATGAAGCAAAGGTATTACTTGTTCAACTTCTACGATGGATGGTCGTTGAAAATCAAAACTATGCGAGTTATTGAACCTGTTGCGGGAAATAGAACTTACCCAGCGGCCCAAGCCAGGCATTGAATGGGGAGGAGTATGAGTCAAGTGTTCAATTTTTCGAAAATATGAACAGCTTTAACCTAATTTTGGGTGAAACATTGGCAATTATTAAATTTTAAACACTTTTCTCAAAAAGTGCATCGATTTTTTCTTAAAATTTTCATCGTGTGCAGCAAAAAACAGTAAAGAATGTGGTTCTTAGTCCCATTTTCGGAGAACTTTCTATGTTTTCGAAAATTTAAAAAAAATCGAAATTACGAATTTCCCGCGCTTCGTTTGACGTGCTGTTAGTTCGCAATATGGCAACACGGCTGGTTTTTGTCATTGTTAGCGGTCGTAATGATCGTACGATGTAGATAATTTTCTTAAAAAAGAAAACATACTTAAAGAAGGTAATGAAATTAACATGGAACAAGCAAATCTATCTTTTAATATTAATAGTTTTAATCGGTGATTATGGTATTCAAAAATTAAAAGCTTCTGAGGAATTATTCTCGCTTTTCTGTATAATGTGGTGCAAATACTGTAACAATTAAATTGATTAATGTTTGTTCCATTTGTTAAAGTAAGATATGCATTACAAGCACTTCGTTTCAATTGGGTGAATAAGATATTCAGCGGATTCAAATCCGGGGACCGAGGCGGCCATGCTATTGGGCCTCCTCGTCCGATCCACTTATCTTGAAATTGCATATCTAGGTATTCCCGAACTCCGCGATAATTACGTAGGTTTGCGCCATCATGCTGGTATCACATCTGTGCCCGCACATTCAACGAGGCATCCTCTACAAGCTAAGGGAATACCTAATTTATAAAATTCAGATACTGAGCCCCTCTCCTCCTCAAACACTCGGGTAAGAAATGAGAACCGTTAATAAATTCATCAACAATGCCAACACACATAATTACTGAGAATCACTCTTTGTGAGTTACGCTACGTGCAACATGAGAATTTCCCTTGACCCACACATGCAAATTATGCACATTCTTCCAGTTGTTTTAAAACACGCATCTGTCGAAAGAACGGTTTCAGAAATTCCTGGTTTTCATTGCATTTGCGCCGGAAATGCCTCGAGAGTTCAGAACGACGTTGTATGTCTGTACTGCGCAAAAGCTGAACCCGCTGGAACTGGAAAGGTCGTCATCTCTCCGCATGAATTGCTTGCAGGTGACGCGCTGTGATGCGCTGGCCTCGCACGCTCTTTGCCTTGCGCTCGCTTCCGGGGCGTAGCGGATACTATTAAAAACCGAGTTGTACAGAGAAGCGGAGAGCCCTAACGCGAGGTGAAGCCGCTCGCTCACTTGCCGTAGCCCGTGTTCTTCAAATTCAGTGTTCGAAGGCAATATGTAAATTTTTTATAAAAAGTACCCATAAAATGCTTCGAATCTTACAAATTCACTGCAAATTCTGCCGCGCGATTTTTATTTCATATTGCTGGTTTGTAAACAATCAGAGCGCCAACCTCATGGAAGAAAATTAGTGCCATGGGCTGAAAATAACCATGGGGTACTGGGGTTTAATCAACGCCACCTACATTGATCTTTTTGGGGGTATTGGTTTCATTCTCCATCTACCTTTTAAGATCGCAGCGCTAAAACACTTAAAAGGACGTTTTTGGAAATTTCTTTGAATCTTCTGGCCGGATCCGAAAACAAATTATCAGTTCCCCATCAGGAGACTGAGACGCGTCGAATGACACCTCGTATGCCTCGATTGGTGTACAGGAAGTGGTCTAGCCGTGAGCCCGAACATCCGCACACTCGGGAGTTGCTCAAATATTGTGTAAATATGTATCAGAAGCATTCTGAAACCATTCTGTTCCCTTAGCAACAGTGCAAACAAAGTTCGCTTTAAAATTTAGCAATAAGTATCACTCTTCTGAAAATGTGTAACACAATATTTTCAGCACGTAGCAGTGAACACAATGAATAATTTTAATTTCAAGAATTATTTATTTTGAGGAAATTGTGTTTTATCAAAAACACGATTTTTTTCACATTTTCTTCAGTTTTGGGTGCCCTTATGGTAGGTAGATGGAAAATCGACTCGAAGAGTATTACCTGGTTTTATACACATTACGCAAATTGTAAGCAAAAACTATTGCACAGTGCAATTTTCCTCTCATTTTCACCGAAAACTTCACAGAAAAGTTCGAAAACGTAATTGTACAGAACTTGTTAGAGGAAGTAATTTACTACCTGCAGAAACAATGTCGATATTGTCGGTGTCAAGGGATCTACAATGCAACATTTTCTGCCCAAAAATTGCAGTTTTTCAAAACAAACTATATATAGATAAAAATTGATTTGCACTTATTTGAAATTACATCAAATATTAATGATAAAGTTACTGAAGTAACAGCACTCTAACGTAAGCGTCCTTAAGATCAATGTAAGGTGGAGAACTACAATGGAGTGTAAATGTTAGAGTTTAGTAACAAAAGATCGAGTTGTGTTTTGAATTTTTGGCCTTAAACCTTTAAATTTTAATTCTTGAAATAATTTTCCAATATAATTTTTTAACCATTTAATTGACATAAAAATACGAAAAACAATTTATGAAGTAGTTTATTTGTTAATTGCCATGAATGTTCGACTTTTCCGTTAGCTATCACTACGGCCCTGGTCGTAGATAGCACAAATCGTTTCCTCCAAGGCTGTAACCTCCAGGCCGCCGAAGACCCAGAAAACCTGGACAAGTCAAGCCATTTTTCGTTGGTCTAAGAAAAATTAATTCGTTATTATTAAACTTGAAATATATTTAAGAATATTTAGAGTATTACATTTGTGGATCAGCATAAGAATTTTGAGGAGTATAATAATGTAATTTGATCACGTCAGTGGTTTAATGAAAGTCATATTACTGGCTGTTTGTGTCAGGTGTTTGAGGTGAAATTGTGTCGCAGAGATATGTTTTTGAATCACATAAATAAGGCGGAGTCATTTTTGAAAATTGATAAAATTACTGTTAGTCGTGGTGGAAGGGCTTTAAAAGGCGTTGAAAAGCTTTGCGCATTGAGCTTAAAGATTCAGACGAATGCATTAGCTCACCTCGCTTTGTTTCATGCTAGTTGACCTTTCGATGTTTCGCCCATTGAGCCTCAAGTGGCAGTATTATGCATAGTGATGGCAAACTTGAGCAAAACATCAATGCTTCGATACATCAACAAAAGGTTTTCGATATGGATGAAAACATCCATGTTTAAAGTATCGACGTTTTCAGTATGATGAGAAACATATCGAAGTAAAACTGCCTGGTTCTAATGTTATACGTCAATACTAGTTTAATGTATACTCTGCGTTAAAGTTGACTGTCATCTTCATTTTATAATCAATGTTCTATGAAGTCAAGGTTTGAAATTACAGTTTGACGATATTATCACGTAAAAAATAATCAAACAAGGCAATGACACTGAAGAAAGTTTGCGAATAGTAAACTCTTCCGTGCTGTCCGAGGATCGACAACAGTGACAGTTGTGAATGACTGTTGATGGCGAGCAGAGTTGATTATGAATGACTGTTGAATCCTAAAAAAAATTGACTACTGGAAATTTTATTTATATGTGATATTGTTTTTGAAAACATCGATATTTCTGAAGAAAACATCGAAAGTAAAACATAGATGTTATAATTTCGATATTTCTGCTCAAAAATGTTGATGTTTTAAAAACATCTATGTTTTTTGCCATCTCTAATTGTATGACGCACCGCGTGCTGTATTTCCTGCTGTTGACCGTATCGTGCTTCGCCCGGAGAGCCCTAAAGCAGCAGTGTGTAATATAATAGCGCACCTTTTGTTTCCCGTCGACCGTTCGGTGTTTCGCTCCAGTCCACCTAACGTGGCGGCGTATAAGCGACTCTGACAGTTCAATGCGCTGTTGCCACACATTACTACGCGCATGGCTCCACCTACCTCACAGATAAATTAAATCACTATGAACATGTGATACCAAGACGGGTATTACACGTCTTGAACATGTTCATAACTTTTCTCAAAGGCGAACCTTATCGTCTCCGCGACTTCGTGCGAGTCACATCAGCGGCAACGCTGAACCCTGGCTGTAAGAAAGTAAACAAATCCTCGCACGTTAATAGCTTCAGAGCAGGTCACATGACGTACCACAGCATGTGGCGAGAGAACTATCAGAGTGGCTTATACGCTACCGGTACTGGAAAGCGGCAGTGTTAAGGCGGCTCCACACATTCGTTATTCGGCGACCACCGAGCAACCGCTCGCCGAATCCCGAGGAGTGTGGATGAGTTGCTTGCAATTTGCCGGGTGACGAACATTCGGTGCTCACCGCACCCACCGCGTGTCGGTCTTTTGGACACATCGAAGGGAGCGAACATTCGTCGAACACGTGAGCTGCGCGGGATTGGGCGAGCACTAGCTCGCTGCTCGGCGAATGCCGAATGTGTGGAGCCGTCTTAACGTGACATCGCTCCTTGTTTCGCGCGCAGTGTAGCGGAGCGCGTGTTTTTGTTTGCGTGGCAGGTGGCGCGCGTGGGCGAGTTCGTGCCGACGCGCGGCTTCTCCAGCTTCAAGTTCCTGCCCGACAGCGGCGACAGCGTGGTGGTGGCGCTGCGCACGCTGGAGACGCGCGACCGCGTCGCCACCTTCATCACGGCCTTCACGCTGGCCGGCGCCGTGCTGCTGCCCGACACCCTGGTGGCCGACCGCAAGTTCGAGGGCTTCGAGTTCATCTGAGGCGCGCGGACGCGGGCGCAGGCGCCCGCCGCCGCCACCACCACCGCCACCACCACCCGTTCCGACTCCTTCCCCTCGACTTGTACAAAGCGGAATAAATTATTGCACCTTTTTCGTAATACTTGCCTTTATTATTTTTTTCACAATACAGCAAGTGTACATTTATAGAGCCTAAGGGTTCGAGTCACGACCTGGAGAGGTGGCTCAGGGCACCAACAGATGTCACTGCAGTGCCTCTGACCGGGAGGTCCTAGTTCGAGTCACGACGGTGGCAGGATTTTCGACACTAACTTGTCAGTTATACTTCGGTTTTTATAACATGGCGCGTGATGGTCTGTCTTCATGATGGAATAGGGCACGACGTTTTGCAACTTTCTGGGTTGTGCCGTATTCCATCGTGAAGACAAGGCCCTCACGCGCCATGTTACAAAAACCGAAGTGTAGGTCGAATTCGGCCGCTGCCTGGAGGAGAATTGTAGCGGCTGGCTGCTCTGATCGGTAGTTTTCCGTGGTCCGATCAACACCAGGAGACGTGCTCCATGCTGGAGCAGTACCCTAACAAACGAGCCACGGGCAGCGCGCCATCTGTCCTTCCTCTTCCTTGTCCTATCTTCACTCCTTACTTACACACTAACATGCCGTGAGACCGGGAACACTACCACACATGCCGTGAGATCGGGAACTTAAAAGACTGGTCCCGGCTGGGGCCGCGGTCCTCTGGTGGGAAATACCTAGTTGAGGAAAAACCCCTAGCCGAGGGTAGGTCGACTCCGGATCTCGCCATTCAGCAGGGGGAGATCACAGTCATCTCTTGAGGAAAACTTACACTACACTTGTGGGACTGATGACAGCCGGTGACGGGCCCGGAATCACTAACACTCAATCGAGTCCCGATGATGGCTGATTTTCGACACTAGCTACACAGCTAGGTCGAATAGAGCCGCCAGAGGATGTTTCTCTCGTCAATACCAGCGAATGCCGGAACAGAACCGTTAAAAACGGGCCATGGTCTTTGCCATATCGTTGGCAAAGCCCGTACCCTGCCCTTTTATTCTTACATAAACACTTATACCGACTACTCTTATCACTTAAGCAGACATAACTGCCGGGAGCTTATGTTTTTCCCGCGGTGCCCTGCTTTCGGTGATAACTGAGGAGGAAACACAGCAAGCTGACTTGTAGGTCGGCGTCGTACCTGATATTCCAGCGGGAGAGGTATATCCACTCTCAGTAAATAATATGGACTACGTTTTCGGAACTTACGAACACAGCAATTGACGCGCCGGGAAAACCAAAAATAATAAATCAGTCAAAATTTGTTCCCCAAAAGGCACTGGTTTAGTCATCAAACGTTTCTTTTGCTGTTTTGCTGACCTCATCAGTGCTGCAAGTAATTTAGAATAAAAACGAAAACACACCTACACACAGTGAAAAGATTCGTGAAAATAACATTTATCTTTAAAACACTCTAAGAAACAAAAACAAACCATCATATCAAATATTCACATTACTAAAAACTATATAATATTGACATTAAACAATAAACTTCACATTACATTCTCAAATACATTAAAACAGTTGAGTCGGCCTCGATAATGCGGTGAATACATATTCGTTTAACAGCTTTTTATCCTGCTGAGATTTTTCAATGCATTTAAAGTTTTTGAAACTCGTATTTTTGCATTTGTCACGTTTACTCTGGCTCGTACGTGCTGACGACGAATGTGTTTGTGTCGGTTGGTCGTTGACTCGAAGACGGGTTTCTGAAACACCCTTTTGTCAAATACCCTACATGAATAGCTATCGTCGCTCACATAATAAAGATACATGCATCATACGTCACGAACTATTATCAACAAACGTTATTCAACTTCTAGCTGAACCCCTGCGTTTACTTCGTGCAAAGAACTGCAGAAAAGTTACGATAGAAAAGTACGACATATGCACTATAAGGAAAATCTAAAACCTCAAAATATTCTTTCATATCGTTTACTACTTAGTCTACAAAGACTAATGAAATGATAATGAGTGAGGTTTGCAAATTCTGGAACAACAATTCACTATTCACTGTGAAAATTGCGTTAAACGGGCTTCTGAAAATGTAATTGAAATGCGTTTTATTTTCCAATATCTGTACATATGTGTTGCAGTGGACTATAGCAGGGAATTCTACCATCTACCTGACTTAAAAAAATGTTGCAGCACAATTATATACACTGCTTTTTTTTTAAATATTGTCATCGACGCGGGCGGCCGAGGCCCGGCAGTAGCTCAATCGGTAGATGACGCTAATTCCTTTTGTATTTGTTTTTTTTTTTTTTTTTGCCTAGGGCTGGTGGAAGGAAGTTGACAGGGGACTGTTCCACAGAATTACACGACATTTAGGTGATTGAATAACAATTTTCATTTAATTTTTTTTTCTTTGACTGGTGTCAGTGAAATTACATCTGGAAGGAATGAATTAAACACTAAAATCCTACCTAATGAGCTCGGGTTAAATTGAAAGGTAAAAACTACTGCTAAAGAAATAGAAAACTACTAATAAATTTACTTCTTAGAGCTAGTAACAAACATGCCAGGGCGCGGCAACGCTGGTAAAATCTTAAAAAAAAAGAAAACGTCCTCGTTGCGCTCGAAGAGCAGGTAAAGGGAACTCATTAGCGTGAGTTTTTTTTCTTGCCAACAAGGCGACTTATGTTGAGGAGCGATGCGTCGACTGCTGTGCCGGGGTCGGTGAACTCTGCCTAGTTGACGTGGTGGTGTGTCCTCAGGGAGCGCCGGGCATTAGCGGCGGAGGCGACGGCGGCTGGCGGCTGGCAGCAGGCGGCGGGCCCGTGTCGTCTGCTCTTCCTCGCGGCAATTTTGCGGTCCATCAATTGTCGACCGGAGTGTCGGATCACGGTGTGGCTCAGAGAGTTCTCCGAATTAGTTCATGATAAAAGACGTGTATGCGCCTGTTATCATTTAGCGGGTCTACTAGTGCGGTGTCCGAAAGCGGCTTGCTTTGACACTGAATTTACTTCCCGCGAGATTGTTAATAACAAAAGGAAGAACTTTAAAAGATCGAAACTTCTCCCAAATCTACACACAACCTCCCCTTACGTGCATTGCTCGCACGAACATTCTAGTCCACTTTCTCAACCGAAATCCCTTTGCTGAGGCGCGCCCACTCCCAAGCTCGCGAACTTATAAAGTTCTCAGGAGCGCTGCTTGCGCGCGTCCTCTCTCCACCGGCCCTGGCTATCAAGTCCTCGTTCTACCAAGTGCCCTATGCCACGTTCACCCTTCCTTCAGGTACCCGTCATTCTATTGGCCCAGAGATATTACGTTCTTTTAAATTTCCTGCCAATCAGAAGCATGGATTTCCCAAAATTTTCCATGGCCAGGCGCACTCCTCCTCTCTCTCTCGCATTTATCGTACACATGTGCGCTCTGAACCTTTCATTGCGTCATGTAATGCTCGCTCTAATAAATAGTTTTTTCATTTACGGCTTAGGGCTTCCCCTCGCTGGACGGGCGTGGTGTTTATGGTTGTATAAACCTTCTGGAAAGGACCGGAAAGTCACTCACAGAAAAGGGTCGCGATTCCAAACAAGACGGAACATGCGCGGGCCGGGGTCGTAAATCCCATGGGGAACACCGCGGCGGCGGCGACGGAAGAGTCGAGCGGTCAACACACCACCCCACTTCTCTACGACTACGTATTATTAATGTTAAGTAATAATCGTGCCGCCACATTGTGCCTTCTCCTCCCGGTAGAGAGAAAGATCGTGTCTTTTATTACTTGTAATTTAGACAAGATTTTTCTCTCGTCATAAAAAAAATAGTGGTGGCACGAAGCAATAATGAAAGTTAAAATAATAATTAAATCAAACCATTTTAAACAAAATCTATTCTATCGTCTACCTTAAAAATTGTATTATGACTAACTAAAGAGGTTATAAACTAGACATTTGTCACAATAATTTCCTAACCATTCATCGTTCGCAAACGGTCCCAAGAGATCCCAGGGCATCGAATTGTCAGAGATAACAAAAGAAAACGCGGGTCACATTATTCTCTCATTGTACAGGAAGCCAGTGAATTTCCTATCATCCGGGTGGATGGCGATTTGCCAGTACGAGCTAGAGAAATCAAGCGCTGAAAAAATACTCGTCTGATTAAACTTCCATAAGATTTCATCTAAATTTTGTGGCGCTTCATTTTCAGGTACTGTTACCTCATTGATTCTTCGGGCGTCTAGACAAATCCTAACCCCCCCATCTTTCTTTTTTACAACCACTATTGGGTTTAAATATGCCGTAACGCTTCTCTCGATAATCCCATCGTTAATCATTTCCCTGATAGCTTCATCAACTTTCCCCCTAAGTGATTGCGGAATAGGATAGTTATGTTTTTTGAAGGGGGTATCATCAGTGACCTGAATTCTAAAGCAAAAGTCCTTTATAGGATGAACAGGGCGGGCAAAGACATCTAAAAATTTCATGAGTACTTGCTGCAGCTGGGAGCGTTCATGGTCATTTAACAAATCATTACGCTGCAAACACTGACAGATGACCTCACTCACGTCATCCACCGAATCCCAAGACGCATACAGAATACTTGGTTCTAATTTGTCCCCACTGTCATCTTCAATAACAATTTCCTTACCCCCACCAAAACTCATGATATCCCGCGAAAAATCAATTATCCCCTCGTTTTCTTTCAAAAAATCAACCCCCAAAATAATATCGTGATTTAGATCCTCCATAATCAAACAAGGTACGTCAAATAAACTCTCACCTACCTGAAAAGAAATTAGAGCCTGTTTCGAAATGGGTTTACTCTTCTTATTTCCAATACCGACAACGTAACATTTAACCGTCGGTAGGGTGGGTACCGGAATACGTTCACTAATAAGACGCGAATACAGTTTCTGGGAGATAGCGCTGATTTCACTCCCTGTATCAACTAAGGCACGTACTGGGATGTTAGTAATTTCAAATTCTAAAATAGGGCATTTCTGGGCACGTTTTTTAACATAGGAATCGTCATTCTCCCCGAGATCGTGAAGCGCATAACTGATGGATAACGTCTCATTAAATGGTATCTCTGATACAATTCGCTTGGGACCAAGATACCCATAGGACCCAAACGGTTTTAGTTTGTCGAACTCTGCCTGGTTACATTAGTAGTATTGTTGTTGTGACAATTCCGGTCGGGCGGATGGTCTGACCGAATACCGGGTGGTCCCGAAGGAGGACGCCTCTCGCTCTCGCCTGCATCCTGTCTTCTCTCGTTTTGGTACCACGATTGGCGGTTACGAAAACCTCCATCCTGAAAGTTTCTGTTATTTCTGTCTCTATCATCATCAAAATAGGCTGGTCTAGTACGATCGAACTGTGCTAATAGTTCTTGGAATCTGTCCAGGTTCTCGCATCCCACACTATTGATTAAATTTTGGACATAACTTGGAAAATGAGCAGTTAGGAGCCAAACAATTTTCTTGTCACTAGCCTGGGGGTCACAAAGTTTTATCGCCGATATTTTCCCCATAGCGTAGTCTAAGTAGGATATGTCGTCGCGTTTGTTCCATCTACTTTCAAGAATCTTACGCTCAAACTCGTAGCGTTTTTGTTCTCCCCAAAATCTGGCTAAAAATTTGGTGCGAAACTCGTCGTAATCTTTAGGGAAAGGAGTAAGCGCCGTCAGCCAGTGCGCTGCGTTTCCGCGTAATAACTCCTGCATGAACTTCGGTTTTAACGACGGCGGAACGGCCTTCGTCAACGCCATATAGTTCTCGGCCCTGTCTAGAAAAATTTTCGGGTTCTCATCCGGTGACCCTGCAAAGCAAAGACTTTGCGGAGGGGCCCAAGAGAATTTTAGGCCCACTCCCGCCGCGGAAGAATTCCCCGAGTTACATTCCCTTTCTTTTTCAATCTCCTCTTTAATTATTTCTTTTACATTTTGATCAATTTCTTTTAATTTGTGCCTTATTTCTTTGACTTCGTCTTCCTTGGTACTCCCTATTAAATTTACTTTTTTCTGGATCTGATTAACTTCAGAACTCAATTTTTGGTCGATTCTAGTCAAATCCTCCTGCATTTCTTGTTTGACGCACTTAATTTTCCCTGCTAAAGATTCGTCCAAAGATTCTATTTGATTCTCGCATCCTTTTAATTTACTACTCATTTGGAGTTCAAGGTCCTTAATTTCGGCCTCTGAGCGGTTAAGTTCCATGCCTATTTTCCCGACCTGACTTTCGATGTCACTGCATCGCTCTCCTAACTGTTCTTTCAATTTTCCTATTTCTCGATCTACTCCCTTTTCTAATTGTTTCATTTCCTTCGCCTGCTGGTCGAAACAGCTTTGTAATTGATCAAAGCGTTCGTTACATTTTTTTTCGTGTTCCGAAAATCGCTTATTGAATCTTTCTTCCGTCTCCCTTGCGCTTTCTAAAATTTGGCCTGCAAGTTCTACTTTCGATTCCCTGATACTTTCATTTATCTTTTGAAACTGTTCCTCCTGTTCTAATTTTGATTTTCGATCCCGTTCTTCCTGTTCTACTTTTGATTTTCGATCCCGTTCTTCCTGTTCTACTTTTGATTCTCTGATACTTTCATTTATCTTTTGAAACTGTTCCTGGATTAACTGACTTAAAATGAGACGGATGTCGTCTTTATTTTCCCCCTGTATTTGAGAACCGCTCGAACTATCTGAGCCCGCGAGATCGACTCCCGATTCGTCCAACATTTTGATGTTACGCGATTTTACTCGTTTTAATACGCGCACACGGTAACCACACAACACAACACACAGAACAATAACACTTACCAAAAAAAATACCACATAAATTACATCATCAAAAGCCCACAATTTGTTAATTTCATGACAACGTCCTTCCATCCATTATTAAGTTAGAAAAAAAATTAAAAATGACTAGAACAAAATTTAGAAAATTAATAAATTTGGAATGAGAAATCTCAGGGCGCTTATCTGGGATATAAAAAATTTGCTAAATCGAGCCCCACGGTGGGAAAGCCAAAATGTCATCGACGCGGGCGGCCGAGGCCCGGCAGTAGCTCAATCGGTAGATGACGCTAATTCCTTTTGTATTTGTTTTTTTTTTTTTTTTTTTTGCCTAGGGCTGGTGGAAGGAAGTTGACAGGGGACTGTTCCACAGAATTACACGACATTTAGGTGATTGAATAACAATTTTCATTTAATTGTTTTTTTTTGACTGGTGTCAGTGAAATTACATCTGGAAGGATTGAATTAAACACTAAAATCCTACCTAATGAGCTCGGGTTAAATTGAAAGGTAAAAACTACTGCTAAAAAAATAGAAAAATACTAATAAATTTACTTCTTAGAGCTAGTAGCAAACATGCCAGGGCGCGGCAACGCTGGTAAAATCTTAAAAAAAAAGAAAACGTCCTCGTTGCGCTCGAAGAGCAGGTAAAGGGAACTCATTAGCGTGAGTTTTTTTCTTGCCAACAAGGCGACTTATGTTGAGGAGCGATGCGTCGACTGCTGTGCCGGGGTCGGTGAACTCTGCCTAGTTGACGTGGTGGTGTGTCCTCAGGGAGCGCCGGGCATTAGCGGCGGAGGCGACGGCGGCTGGCGGCTGGCGGCTGGCAGCAGGCGGCGGGCCCGTGTCGTCTGCTCTTCCTCGCGGCAATTTTGCGGTCCATCAATTGTCGACCGGAGTGTCGGATCACGGTGTGGCTCAGAGAGTTCTCCGAATTAGTCCATGATAAAAGACGTGTATGCGCCTGTTATCATTTAGCGGGTCTACTAGTGCGGTGTCCGAAAGCGGCTTGCTTTGACACTGAATTTACTTCCCGCGAGATTGTTAATAACAAAAGGAAGAACTTTAAAAGATCGAAACTTCTCCCAAATCTACACACAACCTCCCCTTACGTGCATTGCTCGCACGAACATTCTAGTCCACTTTCTCAACCGAAATCCCTTTGCTGAGGCGCGCCCACTCCCAAGCTCGCGAACTTATAAAGTTCTCAGGAGCGCTGCTTGCGCGCGTCCTCTCTCCACCGGCCCTGGCTATCAAGTCCTCGTTCTACCAAGTGCCCTATGCCACGTTCACCCTTCCTTCAGGTACCCGTCATTCTATTGGCCCAGAGATATTACGTTCTTTTAAATTTCCTGCCAATCAGAAGCATGGATTTCCCAAAATTTTCCATGGCCAGGCGCACTCCTCCTCTCTCTCTCGCATTTATCGTACACATGTGCGCTCTGAACCTTTCATTGCGTCATGTAATGCTCGCTCTAATAAATAGTTTTTTCATTTACGGCTTAGGGCTTCCCCTCGCTGGACGGGCGTGGTGTTTATGGTTGTATAAACCTTCTGGAAAGGACCGGAAAGTCACTCACAGAAAAGTGTCGCGATTCCAAACAAGACGGAACATGCGCGGGCCGGGGTCGTAAATCCCATGGGGGCACCGCGCCGGCGGCGACGGAAGAGTCGAGCGGTAAACACACCACCCCACTTCTCTATGACTACGTATTATTAATGTTAAGTAATAATCGTGCCGCCACAATATATGTATATATATATATATACATATACATATATATATATATATATATATACATATATATATATATATATATATATATATATATATATATATATATATATATATATATATATATATTGTAATAATCTCCCTCTCTCTTTCCGCCTTCCTTTGATACCGCGACGCCTCACGTCGCGGCGCCAATATAACAATATACTACTTCTAATCAAACACGATGGCCCACGCTAGTGCGCCACTGTAATATTCTCTTACAAAACCTCACGACGATTGTAATCTTTTCCTCGTCACGCGCACTATCTTGCCCTGCCCTAGCCCTGAATTATAATTGGGTGCCACATTAGCGATTGCCCGTACCTCTGCTAGCTCGTACTATTGTTTATTTCTTACCGTGTCGTAGTCCGCGCGCTCACTCCATACGGAGTTGAAGGAAGGGTCCGTTTCGTTCGTGCCTGGGTCAACATTCATACCACTACAGAATAAAAAGACATGGAATCACGGCAATTATGAGCCATTGGGATGCTCATGCATTTAATTTAGGATTTTTTTTCGCTGATATCCCTTTTCATTAACACAATCTGCCCCTCCGACTTACGAAACATAACAATACGAATATATAAACACACAGAAAAAAATAAACATACACACTGAAATTACAATACAAAGAAAAATCTCATCCATCCATCAGAATGCGCATTCTGTCGTGACCTTCCTTATTATCCTTAGCCTAATAGCATAACTTGGTCTTCGACAGAACTTCTTTTCTTTCTTTTGAATGGAGCGTAAACAAACCAAAAAAACAACAACAATACAGTTATTGCACAATTCGTGCCACTTCCCTTTTTTGCAGCGATGTCACCTTCCGTCAGCGCCCGTCGCTGGTAGCTGTCACGTGCATTATTTACGCACGCAGTCCCTCAGCTGCCACCAGATCCTCGATGCACTCCTCCGTTTAAAGTTTGCCAATGCATCCACAATTATTGTTTTTTGTCTTAATCGCGTCTTCCCTGAATGTTATTTCTATATCTCGCGATATGTATATCTTTCGCGACGCTCCTATTTCCTGACACCTAATTTGCGTAAATTTTGTCTATGCGGATTTTTTTGTGAATTTCTAAATGAATTTAAATAAATTTTCGATACACTCAGTCTCAACAATTGTTTTTATGCAACCAAAATAACTTAATAACGTTTTACACGACACTTCCGCAAAAATTTTCAAAAACTTAACACAACATAAAAACGCGTGCGATCATCCTCACGTCCGAACTCATTCTGTCTGTAACCCAGTTTGCATTGTTGGTCTACACAATCCAAGTGACTGTCTTTTTTCCAAACATATGCCCATCACCATAATAAATGTTCGAAAATGTTTACATTTTTCACTGCTTTGGGGCATCTTGCGTCTTACTCTCTCTTTCATAGTTTTATTAACTTTTGGTTTGTAATTATCACATTACCGAATTCCCCTTTCCCATTTTCCTTTTTCCAAAAACCTTTATTTTCCGTCTTCCCCACTCGTGATGACGTCACTTACATCTTCGGTCGCTCTTTTAATTCTTTCTTAGCTCGCTATGCTATGGAACTGGATACTGATTTATTAAAGCCTTACATAAATTCCCCCCCGCGCCGTAACTAATTTTGCCCTGATCTAAATATGTTTCCCTATAATTTCTGTAAGTTTGGCCAAAATCCACCCAGGCATTCACTGGATATTCAATAAAACTCGTTTTATTATATACTTTCAGAGGTACAACAATGGTCACCATGTCTTCAACTCCGCCGTCATGCATGCAATTTATACCATTTATAATATTTACGGAACCCGTGGCTCGAATAACGTGATTCTTGGTTCAAAATGTTCCTAAATTTGGGTTCTATTCACTGTTCACAATGCCTATTGCCCCCCTTTTGTTTTCTATTACTTTCCTAATAATTATTATTACGCGGCGCTGTTGTCTATTGTTTCTTTCATTATTGGCTCCTCTTTGCTTATGTAGAAGTTCCTTGTCCCACGCATTCTTGCGGGCTAGTCTCACAAATCATTACTATATATATATATATATATATATATATATATATATATATATATATATATATATATATATATATATATATATATATATATATATATATATATATATTTTTAATTTGTTCCATCATTGGGGGCGGTTGCCCCCTCATGCCCCCCTGAATCCCGCCTTTGCTAAGATGTGTTAATAATGATGGAAATTGCAGTATTATAATTTTACATAATATGTATTGTCAAAAATTTCAAAAATAAACTTAGCAGATACTATAATATTGACGCTAGGTATGTTTTACTTAACCCAGAAATGCGCCCGTGTGCCGTTTCGCATAAGACACGTTTCGCATAAGCATAAGACAATCTACGATGCACATCAGCGTCACTAGGTCCCTAGGTGCATTTTTCTCGGGAGGTTTTTGGAAGTGCGACAAGACTAGGATTTTTTTTTCTTCCAGAATTCAGTCGAGGCACGCATGTGGTCTGTGAAATATGATCAAGCAACTGGTTCCGATAAATTCTGCTTCGCAAATATCCGCTAATCCTTGATTCCAAGTTCGCGGTGCGAGTTCGACAATTCATGACGAAGGTCCACAAGGCATGAAGGAATAGTTTACATTGATTTGTCTTTACAAAAGACGATTCTGCCAACATATATCAGCAAACTTGTGTCCGAGATATTCGGTTTCGTCATGGAAATTATTAAAATGTAACGAAATGTGTAGGAATAGATAAAACATGTAATTAAACCGAAAATATGTGAAATAAAAGGTTTCATTCATTCAAAATATCTTACAACCTTTAAAAAATGAATGTAATGTATGAATGAAAAGTAAGTATTTACATGAAAAAAAGGTGTTAGGTATTTATCAGCAATCAAATATTTGCTGAGAAGGCGAGGGAGATCGATATTTTTTATCTCTTTCGACGTCGTATCTGCAGCGCTTTTCCATCTCTTATTCATCACTTCATTCTGATTCTGTGGTCGTCCTGAGAAGTTGAAACCCTAGTATCTGTAAAATTTTAAATTTACAGGATCTAGGATTCTTTCTGAGAATAGAATTGACATTCAAACTCGGCTGTAAGCAAAGAATGTGCCAGTGAATAGAAACAGACTGTCTGCAGGAATTCAACTAACAGGTATTGATTTTAACAGATATTTGAATTTTTCTTGTTTAAAACATGTACCTGAACGATCTTTGACTTGCATTTCATCCATAAATCAATAGTATCAATATTACATATTACATATCCTAGACTATAATCTTGATTTATGTCCATTATATAATACAAGTTGATAGTGCTTTTTTACTTTCTCAGTTCTAGTATACATAGAGTATGTATGTATTTTAGAGAAAGTTCTTTATTCTGCAAAATAATGATATCGAGATTTTTATGGAAGTGCGTGTTTTGGGGATCCCTGATACCGTAAAAGTATTTTTTTTCCAAAACTGTCTGCGTTCGGCCCGCCATTAATAACAGTAGCCTGTAATCTGCACATAAGATTTTCTCCAAAATTTACACTCCTCTATCGGTCGGGCAGAACTCTGCGTGTGTCGAATAAGAAACGGATATTATAATGTTGGGAATACTTAATACGAAACCCGTTTGAAAGTTTCAAAATTTATTAAAACTGACTCCAAATTTGTTCTTTATTTTTTCCTTAGACAATGCATTTATAAAATGTTCGATTTTCATTAAAATCTCGGAATTTAGAAAAAGTAATTTCAGTTGTTTTTTGCTGATACGTTGTGGCTCGATATTGCCTTCGATATACACTGCATAACTTACCTGGCTCGAAAAGATCGTGGTTACGAGGGAAATATGAAAACAGTTGAATAATGTTACATGTTCTCTTATGGAGGGAAATATGAAAAAACAAACCGAGTCAAGTTAACATTGACTTACATAGTAAATAAGTAAATCTGAATCAATAAAATCAGGTAAAAAATAAAATTATGCATGCACCATGAGCGTTAACTGATTTTAATGATCTCGGGCGACAAAAAGCCCTCGGGCAAAAATGTCCTTCGGGCATTTTGTCGCTGCTTGAACATTAGAACCTTTGGAATGTCCTTGGTGCATAAATAACAATTGTTTCTGACTTACATCTTCATTATAGTTATTCCTCTGCTTTCATTCAAAAATAGTTCCGTGTGGAGGGTATGATGGATGGTTCTCCCTCCCTCTTTCTGCTCCCTTGAAGATTACTTAACACTGCATACAGCCTCCATCTTTAGCGCACGCCCTGTCCTAAACTGCAAGATTACAGTAACCAGGTGTGGATATAGGGTTGCCAGATGTTCATTATTTCTATTTCTGATTCTTTAATTAAATAATGAAAGTAGTGTAAACATATAAAAATATCTTAACGAATCATTAAAAAAATTAAAAAAACACTTAATGAACGAGTGTTACTAGAGCTTTTAGTATTTATTGTGGCAAGTTTTTAATCTCGATTAGACCTGACTTTACTCTGATGCAAATCCTGGCTATTGTGCAGGTTACATGCAATTTGGTAACTATTCGAAATACGTATATCTGTGTTCAAGTGCAGAGCACTGCGAACGTAAGCTAAAAGTGTGTTTCATAAATGTCATTATCGTCAAATTATCATACTACTTAAACGAATTTCTGATGAGTGCTGGTCCGAATATACACTGGGAATTTTAGTTAAAGATTTGAACTAATGTATAAAAGATTTATTCCATTTTATGCAAAAGCAAAGATCAACTTCACCCTTGGCTATGTTTTAAATAATAAAGATAAAAATTATAAAGATAATTATTAATATGAAATAATTACTTAAATATTACTTAAATTACTTAAAGTTGTGAACCCCCCGGTTCACTATTTTCTCAAAACCTTTCCGGCAACCTTGTGTGGATATGGTTGCCAGATGTCCGGTCAGGTTTCGACCGTCTGTCCGGTCAGTCAGATGTCTGCTAATCTTGGTAAAGATCTTGGTAAATCTTACGAAAGATTGTCTGGTTTTCAAGAAATGTCGTGTAATTCGTTTCCTCAGTCGAAGGCAACTCCATAAATATGTGATGCAATTTTTTCTAAATAGGCGCACCAAACTTGTTGAAAATTATGCAGTTTGTCTGTAGTATTTCTGAATCCAATGCTTCTGTGGAACGAATCTTAAGCGTCATGAGACATGTATGGACTGACGAAAGAAATCGTTTCGCCGTAAACATGGCAGAAAGTGAATTTCCTTCAATATTAATGTACTATAGTTGCACTGAATTCAAAGATGCCATCTCTAGCAAAAAAAAAACAACACTTTATTAATGCTAGTGGGATCGAATGCTAAATATATACAAAAGGAGACTGTAAAGTTGTTTCATTTTCAGTAATTTTCGTTACCAAGTTCAAAATTTTTAAAAGTGTCCGATTTTTCTTGCGAACGCATCTGGCAACCCTACATGTAGAAATGCATCAGACGAGAGGTCAGATTTACCTTGGTTTCCCACATAGTGGAAATATGGTGTTATTTCCACCATGGTTTCCCAGTTCTTCGCACGCTCTACGACTTATCTCCACGTGGTAGTAGGGTTGGCAATACTGTTCATGTAAAAATGAGGACACTCGGTTAGACCCCCCCCCCCCATGTATCAACACACTTCTGTTTATACATATTTAATTTAGACTTACATCAGCTCAATTTCTTTCTTATCTCCATTTCGTTCACAAAATGCAGATGAAGATGGCCTGAGCGTCTCTTTTTTTATTTTAGTCGCTAGACAGAGCACTCACATTTATGCACATGCAAACTATAATGCATGCGTGTGTCAGCTTTCAGAAAAAGGATATTCATGTTTCTATTCTAAATTAAACAATAAATGATATAACGTAGCAGATGGTATTAATGTGATAAAGTCAATGACAACAAATGTTAAAAAGTTACTAAAAGGAGAACATTTAAAATATAAAGGCGGACGAGAGGACAATTGACTTCAATAGAGAACTATCCTCCCAAATGGAGGATGATTGGCATCCCTATGTGGTAGTATAATCGGTCGCGTCTAGTAAAAATGCGCTTAGAAGTGAAAGGAGGAATGGGGCCGGCTGAAGCATATTCGAAGAAGATAGTGCGAGCGCATTGATTGAATAGTATATTATGTTCTTTAGCAATACATCTTCAGCGATAATGAAAAAATGTGAGTAAAAAAATTCTAGATTGTTGGTGGTCCCTTTTTCAATATTTTTTTTGTAAGAGAAGTAAAATTTAAAAATCTATTTTAAAATTATCTAAAGATAACAATAAATATTAATCATTTCAATGTTCATTACAGAATACTGAAATATGAGGAGCAATAAACATTATAACAATATTAACGTGTTATCTTCCACAAGTAATCTGAATTTGTTGTTGGAATATCATATCTTTTAAAGTATTATAGAAGAAGCATGATAACGTTTTCCGATTTACTGTGCAAATCAAAGATTCACGTTATCATAAGTTACAACACGCCTCTTCTTCCTGATATTAAACCAGTGATAAGATACATATGGTTATTCGTCAGTGATATCACGTTTCTTTTTCATGTATTGAACCATTAAACATGGTACTATGTACGATAGGAGTCACACTCATCAATATTTTTGGAAGTCACTCTAAGCAAGAAAAGTGTATTATGAACGAGTGTCCTATTCCAATGGGTTTCCGAGCTAGTTGACTGTACAGTAAGTAGGACTTGACGCGCAATCATGTCAATTTTACTTTTTAAAATTTTAATTTTACAATTTAAATTACAATTTTAATTTTACCTTTTCTCCTGCCGAACTGCACCAGTTTCTAAAACACATAATTTCGAGAAATCTTACTTGGTCTTTACGATTGTTGGTACTATGTAGGAGAGTTGTAAAAATTGCCCCCCATTTTCATAACTGGAAATGATGATATTTTGTAGTGTGCGACTGATATGTTCGGTGTGTATGTAACGTAAAAACAGTAATTTGGATGTTAATGGGTTAAAGATATCTATTCCTTAATCGTCAAAATTGTCAAAAAATGTGTGAATGTACTACGGGGAGAAATGTGTTTTGTGCACGTTTTCCTAAGTTTTGGTATCCTTACCCTAACCCAAATACAAGTTGAATACTGAATGCAGGTGAAAACCACTCTTTTTGACTAGAATTGATGAGAAACGTATTGAATTCATATTTTATAGGTTCTGAATATCGAAAAATCGGTTGACGGCAAAACGTCTGTCTGTCCGAACGTCAGTGATTAACACTAACGCCTAAACCGTTCAGTCGATATTCTGCAAAATTGATATTCCTCGATCGATCAGAACGAACTCAAGGATTTGGGAGTTTTAAACGGTTAATTTTATTTTTGAGGGTACTTTATATGAACTCTTAAAACATTTTCAGAATGTTTTAAAATATGGCTCAATTTTTTTTATTAAGCTTTGTCCTGGGATAGCGTAAAGAACGCCTAAGAGGATGATGCAGGTATCATGCTCGTTGTAATCCCTAATTTTTCGAAAATTGCAAAAGTGCAATTTTTTGGGTGTGTGTGCCTATTCTTACAACTACAATATTGAAGATAGAGATTTTCCCCTAATGAAACCTGTTCTTTAAAGTCATCTTGAAATAATATTATGTTCAATTTTTCGAAAATATGAGTAGTTTTCGTGTAATTTTTATAGTAATTAACGAAACGAGTGTGTAAAGAGGGGATAATTGCATGGGTGGTATGTTTAAGAAAACGAGCGACAATAGAAGCGAATTTTCTTATATACTACGAGTGCAAATATACCCCTTTATACACATGTCACGTTCAATATATTTTCGTTTCAATTTAAAAATAATTCAAACTTTGAGAAATTCAAACACATCTTTGTAATTCCAGACGTGTTTCATGACGTCATAGCAATATGACGTCAGAAGCAATTCTGAAAAAGATCTATTTTAGTGGGCCCTGCATTGTTTTTGTTTCCACGAAACATTTTCAAATGGAAGGTACTGAACATATTACGGATAAAATATTAGAAGATGCTGACAAAGTCAACATTACTTCCCACGAGAAAAAAAAACGACAGGTATGAGAGAATACAACATGTGTAAACATTGAGGAAAAAACTAGTCTCTTTTGACACAGTTTTGCTATAGCGTGTTTTTTAGAACTAGTAAACACAACTGACGTTCACATTTTTTACATTCGTAATCCTAAGACCAAATGTTTACTCGTAAAACATTTAATTTATTCACGTTAAATATTTTATGTTGTTCCATAAGTCAGCTAACTTCATATTTACTGCCCCAATTTAGCTCTATTCATTTGTTGTTTATATGTAGTTGTTGTAGGTACGTAATATGTGATACACATTTTTGTTCATGTTTCACGACCGACTACAAATACCTTCGTTACGCCGGTGTTATAGTTTCTTTAGTAAACGATTTCGCTCCATTTCTGAATTCTGATTGGTAGGTGTGAATTTTTAATTGCACGGACGAATGTTAATTGCATGCGTGCTATTAACATAGAGATAATCAACGATTTTTCATGAAATTAATGAGCATATTTATTAGTTAACTAAACGAAAAATTATTTAAAATTTCTTTCCAAAAATCCGCTCCCAATTTTTTCTGTACATTTTCTCCTCATATGTATCAAGGGCCGGTAAACAATATGGTTGTAGTCCCATTTTCTGCGAACTCTCAGTATTTTCGAAAATTGCAACAATTGCATGTTGGAAATATTGCATTCAGACAATTACATTTTTAAGCTTCGGCCTGAGTTCGAAACTCACGGCATTTCTATAGCGTAGAGGTGCGGCTCACGGCGAGTTAACTCGGTGCCCCAGTTTAAGTCTCGGCGCGGAAAAAATTTCTGCTGGTTGAAAACACTTTAGCATGTGTGTTTAGTAATATAATAGACGGAGAATTTAGAAGTAAAGTGAGAAAGTGGATGCTGTTGTAGCACCATTAGTTGAAAAGTGCACTGATTTTGCCGATGGAAATTTTGAAAATTGTTTGAGTATGTAAAATGTATCTACGTCAGCTGAAAATAGTGGTGCTACAACGGCATGTATTTTTGCAATAACACAACGGCACTTTCTCGCATTAGTAATTGTTTCGTAATATAATAAAGCAATTTCTCTGCATATTAATATATTCAGCCATCACTTGAAAATCATTCAAGATGTGCAAAAATTACGCGGAACTACTCATATTTTCAAAAAATTGTACATATCTTTATTAGAAGTTCCAATTTTGAAAAAGATTTTTTTAAGAAAAAATCTCTACCTTCAATATAGTTTGAAAAGGGCGCCGAAAAAATTATTAACGAAAGGAAATTTTCTCTGTGTGGATAGTGTGAGTGACATTATATTCCATTGAAAATACTGGTCTAACCTTTATGGTCATCCATACCTGTACAGACGTCCTATATAGGTATTTTACCGGAATAAAAGAATAAAGGTATTTGATAGAGGTTTGGAAAAATACACATCTTATACCGGTATTTTTACCGATATTCAATACCTTTTCGGTCCCCGCCTCGGTGTCGTATATTGACATTTATATCAAGGTGTAAAGAACTACAAATAGTTACGAAAAGAACGTGTGTGGTCTGAACACGGCAATCCTTGTTGAAGGGTTGACGTTTTCCTTGAATTTTGATTTCAGTGCGAGAGACACGCTTGTCCTTTCACCACTGCGAGTTGCCTCAAGATGGAGGAGCGTCTCAGTGAACTGGAAAAGGCCAGCGAACGTCGATGGACGGCCCTCGAAGCAAGGCTGCACAGACTCGAGGCTCTCAACGATACTCAAGTACGTCACATATCCACTTTTAGGAGCTGCATTGCACAGAGGTCTTCATTGCTGGGCGTTAAGAGTGCCTACGGAAAGGAAAATTAGGAATTTCTCTCATTCACTAATTCATCATCATCTAACATAGATAACAATCATCTCACTAAAATGTGCGAGCAGTTTTTATTCTATCATATATACAGTAACAAACAAAATATAATATATGAAACAATTATTAACACCATAGGGACGATAGACAGAATATAATACACACATTTGAAGGTTGTATATCGAGACGACAGCCAGAGTTTATAAAAAACGAGTATATTATTTGTGTTATTGGCCATGTGTCTTTCGTAATATCTTCTTTTAAGCAAAAAATCTTATAAAGGAGAAATAACATTTCTTGGAAAAAGTGTACTCAAACGCCGTGTTTAGCTACAACACGTTTGTTTGGACTTTTGTTTACGGACGGCGCACAGTGTGTAATTTTGGCAATCTAGGTGGACTTAATTCAGAAACTACAAAAGTATGGATTGTTTACTGTTCTAGATGACATATATTGAAAATAAATGACAATTCTCATACATGGAACAAGTTTTGTTAAAATATTTGGACTACAACTATTTTTTTTTCAATAATAAAAAATCGCGCATTTCACGACTTGACACAGAAAAACGCCAATAAAATTTAAAATAATGTATATACAGTAAATAAATGTAACTAATTATTTTCAATATTAATTTTTAATATTTCAAGAAGAAAATAAAAATATAGATCAGCCCCTATGGAAACAAATTAAAGAATTAGAGTAAAAGAGAATTATTACATGCTAGTACTATGTTCAGTCGCCATCCGATGAATCCTCCGATGAGGTGATGCCATTGCACTTCTTCAGGGTCTTGTTGATCAATGTCTAGCTAATTAACAATTTCTTGATTGTATTTCTTCTTTTTTGGTTTTGGAGATCCCTGTAGAATTGCAATGTATGGATCCGATGTAATGAGAAGCCTGTTCATGAGATCAGTGTTTGTGTCTTTTCTTGATGTTTTCCTTGTAAATAGTTCCCTGAACTTCCTGTTGTCTTTATTTCTGGCTTCCAGAGCTTCTTCAGATAGCTGTCCAATAGATAGAATGCAACGATCAACTATGTCGCTTCCGTGGAAGAGAATCTTATGTAGAGTTACAGGCATGCGATGCCACTAGTAATGTTGGAGATGTAGGTCTCGTGTGTCATAAATAAATTTTTGAAAAGTATTGAAGTTTATTTTTTAACCACTGTTTAGGCATTCCAATATGATCCCAATTTATTATGTCCAGATTTATTCCAGTTATTTCCGAAGATATCTCGGGATTTCTGAAGAACTTTCGGGCAGTATTTCCATCATTAGTATTGCCACTTTGTGGTTTAGGCATATCGACCAACAGTCCTAACTCCTGCCGAAATTTATCTTGGATTTTTTTCTTTCTTTGAGCTACTTTTTCTTTATTTTCAGTTCCTCTTACATGACTTGTTTGAATTTCCAGACGATACGAAATGTGCAGGAGACATTCAAATAGCCTTATCCAGGAATGAAGAAGAGATATTCCGAAGCAGAGATATTCTTTCTTCACTTTTTTTGTACAAGTTCCTTCACTATGTTCGAAGAATCTCTTTTTCCTTCATTCCTTAATTTTATTCCGGTAGCTGTTCCCAATTCTTCTGAGGACAAACATAAGAGCTGTTTTACTCTCCGTATTTTAGCTCTAGGGCCACACGAACTAAATGGCTTAACTGGACGGCCAACGCCTCTAGTAGTATCATCTAATTGTGATGTACTTGGAGCAATTGTCGATAAATTTATTCAAAATTTGATGTCTTCCTGCAGCCACGATGAGTAATTTTCTAGAAAACGCTGTTTATGCCTCGCACATTTTTCCATTTTCTGATGATAAACTGACAATTTTTAATTTGAATTTTTATGAGCATGATTGAAGTGTCGGTAATAGTTTCCTCCCCTAATTCGTGTAAAACATACGATAGCACGGCGTCATACCTTGCTTCCGTGGAGCTTTTACACCATACATGAAATAGCGTCCTCCGTGAATCAAGCGCTCCACTGCGAAAAAAAAATAAAAACTCGTGAGTGCGCAGGTATGCGCAGCTGATCTTTCATGATTCACATAGCCAAATGAATAAGGTTTAATACCTACATAGTCACAAACGTCAACTCCTGTAAACTCTGTATTAAAAGTCTAGATGCATTTGTAAAATGGCGCGAAAGTAGAACTAAAATTACTTACTTTTTCAAAAGACCCCCACGAGCAATCTCAGACATTTTCTGCTCATCTTTAGGCACTAATAAAAAGAAGAAACACCCAAAAACACAATTATTTAATCACTACCTCTCTGTGAGTAGAAGGCGATGAGCACTGGTCTCCAACACGAGATGTACTGAAATGCGACTGATAGAGCCGCGCGGTGTCAGCGCGAGATCGTGCAAGTTTGAACTTGTTCTACTGCCGCCTCAAGCAATGCAGAAGAAAAACAATACCCAATTCATACACTATGGACATTCTAAAATCAAACAAATACCCAACTTAATTCAATTGAGTACTTCGGAAAATTGAATTATGTCCACCTAGATGGCCGAAATTACACACCGTGCGGCGGACTATTCAATTCTTAACGAACGTTGACCGTTAAGATTAGCTTTTTGTTCCTCAGTCTGGTTATGTTATGTTCCAGTATAGTATTACGAAAAATAATAAAAGTTGTGAATGAGTTGAGAGGTTGGAACTAGAGGTTATGATTCCCACGGCCTCTCTGAATCCTCCACTGACAGACGACGTTGGATTATGCAGGAGGAGAATATGCGTCGCCTGGAGGGGAGAACGTCCTCCTTAGAGGCCTCCGTGCAGAAGGCGCTGAGCTCCATGTTTCCGCGCGTGGAAGCGTTGCTAGCGCAGCTGGAAACTCAACAACAGCAGCCACCGTTGGTCGCCGCCATCGTCGCCTCCTCCGCCGCCACCGGCCCCGCCGTCGCCGCCCGCCCCAGCGCCCCCGCCGTCGCCACCCGCACCACCGCCGCCCCCGCTGTGGCTGCCCGTCCCACCGCCGCCCCCGCCCCTGCCGCCCGACTCAAAGACCCCACTGCCATTTCCATCGCCCGCCCCTCCGCCCCCGCTGCCATCTCCACAGCCACACCTGTCCCCACACCCGCAACCGTCACCAAAGTCGCCACCCCCGCCCCTCGCACAGACCACCCCGACACCCCGTCCGCCCCCGCCCCTATCTCTGCCTCCGTCCCCGCCATCGTCCCCGACCCCTTCCCCGCCGCCGCGACCTCTGTCTCTGCCTACTCCGTCTGCTCCTCCGCCCCCGCCTGGGCCCCGTCCTGGCTGGCGGTGGACCGCTCCGAAGGCAACGCCCCCGGCCCCGCCCCCGCCCCGGACCTGCCCAGCCGCCCGCCCGCCGTGCCTGCGCCCTCTCGCCCGGTGCCGCCCCCGCGGCCCGCCCGCCCGCCGCCACCGCCCTCCTACGACCAGGTCGTCGCGCAAGGTGAGTACACTAGGGATGACAAAGAAACGTCGATGTTTTTGAAACATCGATATTTTCCACCGGAAACATCGACGTTTCGTTTTCGATGTTCTTTTTTTTCAGATCGATGTATTTTCCCAAAACATCGATGTTTTCAAAAGAGTTTATGTTATCTTTTTCGAAGATTTTGTACGTGGTAATATGGTTAAACTGCACTGTAAACCTTGTCTGTATAGAATATTGATTTGAAAATTAAGATGACCCAGGGCCTACAAGGCAGGATATACTTTAAAATAATATTTACGTATTATGTATTTTAGATGCAGGATGATTTACTTCGATGATTTATGAATGAAAGGGAATAAATGGAATAATAGCAAAACACGGTGTTCTTTATTTTTAACATTCTATAAACATTATTATTAACATATTATTTATACGTGATCGAACAATAAAATACTTGTATACCGGTATTTCATTTAAGTATTCTAATTAAACATGAAAACAGGATGAGAAAGTAGCAACTGCAACAAAGTAGTAAAAGTAACATTATAAATTAACATATTATCATGATAAACATCGATGTGTTTTGTTGATGTTTTCATCGACTTCGAAAACCTTCTGCTAATGTATCGACTGTTTTAATAAAATTTGCCACCACTGGAGTAGAATCCCTAGATACACAGAGTATCGCATTCCATTGTTCCACCAATCCCGCCATTTTATATCCAGTTCTCAGGTGAATAGAAACTGTAAGGTATTCTATGTGTTGAGAACCATGAATCTATTCCAAACCTGTATTAATATTCTTGAAAATCTTCATACCGTCATCAATTGCTATAATTTTCCTTCAGTTTCTGATTGCCAGGTGGGACTATCGGGAGAGAGGACATTAACATTCCGGCTGCACTCTGGCGGAAATTTTTTGGAAACATGCAGGGGTCTCGGAATAAATGTTATAAACTTCTAGGACATGTAGGGAAGGTTCGAGGATGAATTCTCTGGGCTTCCGGGAGACACCGCCTCGCAGGCTGTGATGCCGACGTTTGGACCATCTTATTGTGGTCTTCCTGAGACCCACTCTGAGGAAGACCACGACAAGATGGTCGAAATGTCGGCGTCGCAGCCTGCGAGTTGGCGTCACCCGCACAGCAAAGAGCACTCTCAAGACTCTGGCCCCGAAGCCTCCAGCTTCAAGGTTCGAAGATGATCACACTTTGCCAATGAACATGAGACGGGAATCTAATTACGAAGTTACACATCGGCGCTTATCTGGAATACTGTTGTGATTAAATAAAAAGATAAAATTGATATTTTAAGATGAAATGATCAAATAAATAACTTTTTGTATCAAATAAGTTTGTGTCTGAAACTATATTAGCTGTCACTAGGTTGGGCAGATATTTTGTTTTTCATGAGCACATCTGTATTTTATTTTATGAATTCATTGTGCAACTACAAACTCATTATCAAACTGTGGTCGTGTCGTATATCACATTTTTCTGTAGTGTAGTATTTGTGAACACATTTGTATTCACATTACATTTATAAATAATATTTTAAGGAACACTGCTGTATTTCGAGTTGAGTTCCCCAAATCACCAACACTCTTGCACCAAAATTATTAGGATAATTTGTAGAATAGTGTTTCTACTCAAAAGCTTCTAAAACGTTCGAAAATAATCCTAATTTCAGAGTTAAAAATTCTCTTTTAATAAATTTAAAAAAGAGAAATAAGTATTTTATATAATTTACAAGGCTATATTACTGATCCTCGAATATTCTGGGAAAAGGAATTCATGGCTTTTAATAGCATTTTATTATACGAGGAATCTAAGTGACCTTTTAAATGAGAGGCTGGGAAATATGGGCGTTAGCTGAGTCGATTACCTAGCCGAGCGATTAAGAGCACTTATAATCCGCGAATAATAGAAAGTTCTATTTAATTTCCACTTTTCCATTATTTAAAGTATTTTGCCCAATGTATTAAAAGTAGAGGTGCCGGTCGTCATATTGCACAGTTGCTAATGAGTGCTAAATAAACAAAAGGGGGCAATTGATATTACTTGCGAAACTAGTAAAAGCTCTTTCGAAATGGCTGAAAACATTCCTTCTGAAATACAAAGGACACCCAAGAAGCTAGAGAGAGTTACTACTTTTAAATCTTCGAAATTTGATGAAGAAACTTGTTGCTTATTGTTGTTGTTGTCGTCAATATTTTTGTGTTATTGTTCCAGAAATGCGTGAATAAATCTTAAATAAATGTGCCTTAAATAAAACGGTCCTATACATTTAAACTGTACGTATAACTTAAATAAGATATGCTAATATGTTTTACAGGATTATTGCTCTTCAGTTTCTTTAAAATGAGACAGTTTTTCAACGATTTCCGAAATTTAAACACGAATAATCACTTAATTTTAACTCGCATGAAAACAACTTTTAACCCCCAGGCAAGTAACTCATTATTTAACCGTCTCGTTACTAAGAGGCTAAATGAGTGTTTATCAAATGAAATTAAATAAAATTGAATTACGCTCACTTAAACAAAAGAAGTTTTTGCCATTGCAACAATATTCCGAGAACGCGATATGTAACATTGTAAACTACTCATCGTTCTTGCAATCTATCATCTCTCTGACTACGTCAGAACGCGCTCCGATCAAATCTCGTTATTTGAGGTTTCCTACCTCATGTTCCTTGGAAAAGAGTGATCATCTTCGACTCCTGTGCATGTCTTATAAATGTGGAACATTCTGAGACACCTGTACCTATTTATTTTTGTGGGCACTCATAATTTATTTACTGAGTATTGGTAGACAGCAAGCTTTCTTGACTTTGAGCTCCCTGACCCTCGACCAGCACGAACTTGTATTGATGGCCGCGAAGAGACAGGCAGAGACACGCGAAGACAGAGACACGCATAGTGACGTACAGACAGACATAAGTGGTCTCACACAAATACCAACACAGGCTCGCGACTCATTCACACTTGCGAGCAGACAGCCAGGCTAACTGACAGACAGTCTCATGGGTAGTCGAACTTATTGACGTACAGGCAGGCAGGCTGACAAACTCTCTGAGGAGCAGACATATATGCAGGCAGAGGTAGGCATTCGTAGACATCTAGGCCATCTGACTCGCAGACATTCAGTCAGGCTGATAGTCATATAGTTGCAGGCAACACACGCAGGTAGCCAGCGAGTCAGACAGCCATTCAAGTGCGGGCGACAGCGCGACGTTTAATTTTGACATCTGAGCAGATGTTTGCTGGCTCATTTGCAGGGCGGGGCAACCGGCGAAGAGCAGTCAGACAGACTCACAGACAGACTAATTGACAGATTCCCATCCTCAATTTCAGCCGAACTGATCCATTTATGCAGAGAGACAGACTGACAGGCTTTCGAGCCAGATGACAAGACTCGCAAGTAGACAGTTTCGCAGAAAAACTGACTGATGAATTGGCAGGCAGATTGACTGACAGACTCGGAGGCTCGCGACTCGCAGGAAAATAATCTGGTTGACAGACTCTCAGGAAAAAATGACTGACAAATTCGCAGGCGGATGGACTGAGTGGCAGGCTCGTATGCAAACAACCTTACTGACAGACTCGCTAGAAAACACACAAACCGACTCGCCAGCAGACTGACTGATCGACTCGTAGGTATGCAGACTGTCATCCAGGCAGTATGACTGACCGACTCGCATTGTGTCGAGCAGATAGGCCAAACAAGTCCGGGCGAAAAAGTGAGCTGTGTTGTGCAGCGAGACGTAATAGACTTGCAACAGGCAGATATACCAATTGACACTCATAGGTACACCGACTCACAGTTTTACACGTATTCACATGCACCCAAACTGATTGATTAACCCTTCGGCTTCCGTTAGCGATCATTCAGTTATCCTAACGCACATTTTGTCGATTTTTTACACCTCAATTTGTTTACAATTTGTGTACAAATCGATATCTCGTAGTTAAATCGGATTAGGTAACTCGAGGCATCAACCGATGTCACTGCAGTGCCTCCGACAGGGAGGTCCTAGGGTTTGAAACACTGCGGTGGCAGGATTTATAACATTAGCTAGATCGAGTATTGCCGCTGACTGGAGAAGAAATCTAGCGGCCGTTGCTCCGATCGGTAGATTTCCGTGATTTCTCCTATCAACACCAGGCGCGTGCAGAAGCAGTACCCGAAAAACGGGCCACGAACCTCGCGATCTTTCTTTCCTTTTCCTATTCTCACCCCTTACTCACTAACTTACATGCACTACACTACCACACATGCCGAGAGACCCGTCGGGCTTAAAGCTTGTCTCGGCTAGGACGGTTCCCCGATAGTGGGAGAGATCTGGTTAGGGAAACCCTCGCTAGCCGACGGTAGGTCGGCGTCGGATCTTACCATCTGACGAGGGAACATCACCGCCACCTCCCGCGAAGAAAATGCATGCTCTACGGGACTGCTCTGCGGGCGCCAACACTAACTCTTTTGCAGGCGCTGGCGCGGAGCGGGGTCGCGCGCGGAGCAGCAGGTAAACAGGCAGCCTCACAGGCAGACAGGCTCTCAGGGGGACTGATAATTTCACAGGCAGTCTTTGACATTGTCTGGCAGGAATCCAGGTAGATAGATTCTTATGCAGGTGGCAGTGGCGGCTCGTGGGTATTCGCACGTTCGCATGTGCACACCCAAATTAATTCGGTGCCATATCTCTTAAACATCTCTTAACAAGAGGGGAATACAAGTCCTCTCAGAGCATTTACGAAACATGGTATTTCAAAACACGCGCCGTTCGGAAGTTGCGATTGTCGGTCCGTCCGCCTTTCTTTCGCGAAAGCCTGTGGGAGAATGCGACCCAGGAAACGGCGTCCTAGGCTGCCGTGGGGCTGCAGGGGAAGGAGAGGGAACAACGGTGGCTTATGGAGGACTGGAGCAATACCCCCGTGGTGCTCCTTCTACGGCGCCGGCGCAGTGGCGATCTCGGAAAATGCCTTGACGTGTCTCGAAGATATAACACTCGAGTAGCACAAGTTTTTAACAGAAGTAAGTGTGACATTGGACGAAGAAAGTGTGAGATATCTCTCCACTTAAATGAGTTTTCGCACTAGCGCGCGAAACGCGAACGCATTGCTGTGCAGTATTGCATTCATAAAAATGTTAATTGTATATAATGTGTGTATTCTCTTGTGTTTTAAAAGTTAGTTACAATTACAAAGCCATTCCGAAGTATTCAATGAGTATTTTGTAAACGTACGTATTAGGCTACGTTTCAAAGTGTTTTGAGAAACCGAAATCAGAGAGTTCGGTTTTCTGTCAAGGGTGTTTGTGCAACTAACAATGAATAGCATTGAAAATATGAAACGTAAGAAATCAATGATTTCAATGAAAAATGCTATCAGACATCATAAGATGTGAGTGAGGTGTGTGTGAGGGAGAGAGAGAGAAAGAGAGAGAGAGAGAGAGAGAGAGAGAGAGAGAGAGAGAGAGAGAGAGAGAGAGAGAGAGAGAGAGGAAGGGAGAAAGAAGAGAAATGTTGCACACCCTAATGGCATGACCAGGAGCCGCCACTGGCAGGCGGCGAAACACACTTCGTGCGCCAACGCGAGATTCTTTTAGACGCAAGTGCGACGCTGGCGCAGAAGCGGGGACGGGATCGCACACGGAACAGCTGGTAAACAATACCACAAGCAGAGAGTCCCGCAGGGGGACTGTCAATTTCACAGGCGGTCTCTCTGTCGGAGAAATCTAGTCAGGCTGACATCCGGGCAGCCTGACATTCAAGGAGACACATTTGGGCAGACTGACATTCGGGCAGTATGACATCCGAGCAGTCATCCGGGCAGTCTGACATCCGAGCAGACTGACACCAGGGCAGACTGACATCCGGGTAGACTGACATCCGGGTAGTCTGACATGCGAGCAGACTGACTTTCAGGGAGACACATTCGGGAAGGCTGACGTCCGGGTAGACTGATATCCGGACAGAAAGACATTCGGACCGACTGACATCCGGACAGGCTGACATTCGGACAGACTGACATCCGGACAGCCATCCGGGTAGACTGACATCGGAGCAGGCTGACACTCGGGCACTGTGACATCCGGGTGGACTGACATCCGGGTAGACTGACATCCGGGTAGACTGACATCCGGACAGACTGACATCCGGACAGAGTGACATTCGGACAGTCTGACATTCGGACAGACTGACATCCGGGCAGCCATCCGGGTAGACTGACATCCAAGCAGACTGACACCCGGGCAGTGTGACATCCGGGTAGACTGACATCCGGGTAGACTGACATCCGGGCAGACTGACATCCGGGTAGACTAACATCCGGGCAGACTGACATGCGGGTAGACTGACTCTCAGGCAAGGAGCCAAACATGTAGCTTGCGCCAACGCGGGGTTGTTTCGCAGACGCGGGGGCCGAGTCGCGCACGGAGCAGCTGCTGGCGGCGGCGCGCGCGGGCGACGAGGAGCGGGTGCGCGCGCTGCTGCAGGCCGGCGCCGACCCGTCCGCGCGCGACGCCGCGGGCTTCTCGGCGCTGCACTGGGCCGCGTGGAAGGGGCAGGCGCGCGCGCTGGCGCTGCTGCTGCGCCACGGCGCGGACCCCAACTGCAGGTGAGCGGCGCGGCTGCTCGGCTCACAGCTCGCCTGCGGGCTTGCTGGTGGATAGATAGGCTTCCGCGACATCTCTTAGACTTGCAGGTATGTAGACAGACTAACAGGTATTCAGACAGACGGGCGGGTATTCACACAGACTGGCAGGTAATCACACAGACTGGCAGGTATTCACATAGTCCGGCCGGTATTCACAAAGGCTTGCTTGTATTCACACAGACTTGCGTGTTTCAACAGGGCAGGTAATCACACAGACTGGCAGGTATTCACATAGTCCGGCCGGTATTCACAAAGGCTTGCTTGTATTCACACAGACTTGCGTGTTTTCAAACAGTCTTGCATAGACATGCAGGAATGCACACTTGCAGATACGCAGACAGGCTTCCAGGTACGCTGACAGACGTGCAAGTAGATGAACAGGCTTTCATGTAGGTAGAGAAACAGACTTGCAAGTACCAGAGAGAGACTCCCTGATAGACTATTTTGCAGATAGTCAATTTTGCAATCAGATAGACCCGTAGGTACCCTAGGGGGCACCGGGAGCGGGAACTGATGTCACAACAACACCTCTGACCGCAAGGCCCTAGGTTCGACTCACGATGGCGGCAAGATTTTCGACACTAGCTTTTCAGCTAGGTCGAATTCAGTCGTGGAGAAGAATTCTAGAGGTCGGTTACTCTGGTCGGTAGTTTTACGTGGTTTCTCCGATCAAAACTAGGCGAATGCCGGAGCAGTACCGTAACAAGCGGGCCACGAACCGCGCGCGATCTTTCCTTCCTCTTCCTTGTCCTCACCCATTACACATACACTTACACTACACTACACTACACTACACTACCACACATGCCGGGACACCGGTCGATGGCTTAGGGCTTGTCCCGGTTGGCGATACCCCGCTGTTGGAGATACCAGATTTGAGAAAAACCCGCAAAACGACGGTATGTCGGCGCTGGACCTCATCATACACCGCCACGTTCACATAAAAACCATTAAAATACACTTACGGGTCTAATGACATCAGTAGTCGCCGCGTCCGATATGGCATAACAATTAATGAATCGACCCACTCAACGCATCCTCTTGTGGGCGCAGGCGCGTGGACGGGAGCACGCCGCTGCACGACGCGGCCGAGGGCGGCAGCGCCGAGTGCGTGCGCGCGCTGGCCGCCGCGGGCGCCGACCCCGAGCTGCGGGACGCCGCGGGCCGCACGGCGCTGCACGTGGCGGCGGCCGCGGGCGCGCAGGACGCGGCGGAGGCGCTGCTGGCGGCCGGCGCGCGAGTCACCGCCCGCGACCGCCACGGCCACGCCCCCGCCGACCTCGCCCGCCTGCCGGCCCTGCGCAGCGCGCTCTCCGCCTGAGGGGCGGGCCGCCAGCCAGCCTCGCCCCCGCCGACCTCGACGGCCTCCCGGCCCTGTGCAGTGCGCTCTCCACAAGAGGGGCGGGGCACCGCCTACCAGCCGTCCAAGCCATGAATTCTCTCGACCTGAAGGTCGGAGGACCCCCTGCCAACCGGCAATGCCCACTGCCTGAAGGACGGAACTCGTCCTTCCAGACCGCCAGGCTCACTGCTTGAAGGATGGAGCAGCTTCTGCCAGCCGGCCACGCTCACTGCCTAACGGGTGAAGGAACTATTTGCAGCCAACCATGCCCACTGCCTGGGGGACGGAGGAGCTCTTGCCTCCCGGCCACGCTCACTACCTGAAGGACTGAGCAGCTCCAACAATCGGCCACGTCCACCACCTGAAGGACGAAGGTTCTCGTGCCAGCCGGCCACGCTCTCTGCCTGCAGGACGGAGAACCTACTTCCAGTCAACCAAGCCCACAGCCTGAAAGATGGAACAGCTCCTGCCAGACGACTATACCCTTGGAGTATCTGCCCGCCGGCCGCTCTAATTGCCTGAAAGACGGAGCAGCTCCTGCCAGCCGGCCACGCCTAGTGTCTAACGGACAAAGGAACTCTGCCAGCCAACCATCCCCAACGCCTGAAGGTCGGTGTACCAGCCATCCGGCCGCTCTCATTGCCTGAAAAAGACGGAACATCTCCTGCCAACCGGCCATGCACAGATTCTCTCTTCTTGATGGACGGAGCTCCTCCAGCCAGTCGGCAATGCACACTGCCTGAAGGACGGAGTATTTGCTAGCCGGCCGTGCTCATTGCATAAAGGGCAGAAAACCTCCTGCCAGCCAGTGGCGCTCACTGCCGGAGGACGCACACTGCCTGCGAGCCGGCAATTGTACAAAATGCTGTCGTTCTGAACGATGATCATGCGCAACGTGCTCTCCGCCTAAAGGACAAAGCACGCCCTACCCAGTCCTTAGCTGCTTATTCTCCTCCTGTACTTTAAAGCCAGGCATGGGACTAACCGGCCCTGCACAGTATATCAAGCTTTTTGTCTCAAGATAGAACAAACGTAATGCTAGCCGCCTATGCATAGCATAGCAAGCTCTTTGACTGAAGGAAGAGCAAACATAATGCTAGCCGCCTCTGCATAGCATACTTTTTGACTGAAGGAAGAATACACGAAATACTAGTCGGTCCTGAAAGTACTCTAGTGCGGACCCCTAACCGTGCTGCGCTCCTGACTGATACTCCTGCGCAGCATGCTCTTTGTGTGAAGAACAGTACCCGCAGATGGCCGTGTGTATCGCTCTCCGTTTGAAGAGCAAAGCACACCTCGTGCTGCCAGCCCTTTGCAACGTGCTCCCCGCCTGAATAACACAACACACTCGCTCTCCGGCGATCCTCAGAGCATGAAGGCCAAAGTACTCCTCGTACCACCCTCCCTTTGTAGGACACTCTTTGCCTCAAGGACAGAGCGCACATCTTGCCAGATGACCCAGTCATGAAGACCAAACCACCTCCTGACGGCTGCTCTCGTACAGGATGCTCTTCGTTTGAACAAGAGAGCGTCTCCTCTCAGCTGATGCATGCAATCAGCCCGAAGCACAGAGTTCTGCCTGCAGCAATGCTGTTTTGGACAAAGCACTGATTGTGCTATCGGGCTCTGGGCAGCATGCTCTCGACCTGGAGACGAAGCACGTTCTAAAGAAAGTCCAGTTTTCGTGCGCAGCATAAGAACAGAACACCTCCGTGTGAAGCACGCCCTGTGCAGCATTTGTTTTATTTGATAATTGTGTAAGTAGTGTGTAGTGGATGGCATTAGATTTGGCTCTGTGGATCTTAGTGAGGTGGATTTGAATGAACTCAAATGAATTCGTCTGAAAGTGAATAGTTTTCGAATTAGGTTGATTTGAACCGAATTTGGTGTGGACAACTGAACTGAAGATTGCGTTTTAAGCGGATTGAGTGTTTTGTATGTTAGGTATGGCGCTTGCGAATTACAATTAATAAAAAATATTTATTTTATCTTCTGAAGCCTTATTTGAGCTTATGACGTCTTATTTATTTGAACTTGTGAAGTATAATTAATTCAAATTCGGCGCCGTACTTTGAAATCAATCATTTATAATAATTCCTTGACGCTAATTAACAGCAAAGAACATGCATTTTAAACGTCCCGCGTTGGACTTTATTTTTTCTGTAAAATCCGCGGGTGGGCTTCAAGAAACAAAAGCAAGACGACTTTCATATGAAACTCGTAAAAAGGGCGAACTTGACATGTTGAACGGTTGCATAGACGCTCGCGAGATCGCGCCAGGTACTGGAGATGCGCGTATATACGCTACTGACTATGAATTTAATTATATAGGGTTGGTATTGCGACCTCAGCTGAGAGTTATTTGCACGGAAGCTCGTTCCCATTGTCGTGACTTCGAGTAAAATACCAGTCTATTCATATGACGCCACGAGAGGCAATTGTTGGAGAATTTTTCAGCCGAGCGTTTTCACAAAAGATCACCTCGTCAGTAAAAAGGCGTAGTAATTCACATCTTGGCTGCATTGAAAAAATTAGATTTTTGACTGGTGGTAGCAGGTATTGTTTGGGCGCGCAAAGCTCAAAGTGAGCTGAAATTATATCACTCACGAAATACAACACAAAATAATCATCTGTTCACCTAAGGAAACATTGATCAAAAGAATTTTCCCTTGTGGCAAGCTAGGACGTTGTGGCCACGCTTTGTGGGCAACCCAATCCAGCATTCTGTGGCTCTCCCAAATAATCTTCTGAAGCTATTTTGCAGCCCCATCAGAGGCAACAACCTCAAGAAAAGAAAAATAGGGAAAGTTTGGTTACTGTTTACTCTCTCTCTCTCTCTCTCTCCATCTCTCTATCTCTCTCCCCTCCCTCTCCCTCTCTTTCCCTCTCTCTCCCCCTCGGTCTCTGTCTCTCTCTCTCTCTCTCGAAAATAAATTAAAAGCTTTGAATTTCTTTAAAATATTCACTCGCTAACTTTTGTATATTAGTTTTGGTTTAAACTTTGGCTGCTATGTGACATACGTTTCTCCTTTCTCGAACGAGTTAATAATAATTTATTAATATTAAACAGTTGCTGAGTTGTTGTGATTGGTATTTAATTGAACTCTTCCACGAATGAAACTATATTCAACAGAGTTCCAAATTGCGCAAAATATTGAAAATAACC